>CM076649.1:19990207-20074603 GCA_038496675.1 Rachycentron canadum | reverse complement strand
TGAATATAGTCTTGGTTTATCAGCCAACGGGCTCGTCCGGGAGTTGAACCAACCACAGTTGGTCTAAGTTTATTGGAAAAAAAGAAAAAAAAGAAGCATATCTTTAACTTTAACTTTAACTCACATGTCTTTAACTTTAAGGTAGAAAAAAAGAAAAAAAGAAAAAAACACAATTTCTGATTTGACTTTAGTGGACAACCATTTTAGCTTCCACAACTGGAAACATTTGTACATTAAATTGTAAACAAGGTAACTAATTCAATTAAGATGCGAGTTTTTGTCTGAATCCAAGACTTGTTTGTTGTCACAAAGTAGGTGTATAATGAGGTAATTAGATGGCAACCTTTTATTTGCAATAGTGGTGCTGGTGTCAGAACGTCAATATATTTGCTTATGTTCTTAAGAATGTGCCTTATTTCATAAACATATGATATTTGAGAATAAAAGTGGTTTCTCAGCATCTCAGAAAACACAAAAAAATGAATTTGTTTGAATATATCTAACAGATAAGCTAAGAAAAACAAGTATTGTCAGTGCTCAACAACCACAGTTCTGCTCTTTCAATCGATGAACAAAATCCAGGGAGACTCTCACCATCTATTTATTTATTTTTTATATTTATTTATTTATCTATTTGCTGCTGCTCAGCAATGTGAGCTTAAGTTGTTGATCAACACATGCTTTCAAAGCTGTATTAAAAAAAAAAAAAAAAAAAAAAAAAAAAAAAAGAGATGACCATGCAACACACTTTCCTGCCACTAGGGGTCTCTCAATCAAAATAATAAAAAAAGGTAGCGTTTGTTGACATTGTGAATTGGTCTGGGATCACGGGAGTTGTCTTCATTGTTAAATGTTTTATTTCTAGGTTTGGATTCCCTCAGTGTAAGGAGCCGGGTTTTCTGCAGATGCCTCCTCCTCTCCAAAACAAATAACTGATTATTGGAATCAGTAAAATCACTTAATAAATCAGTTTAATGTTCAACATCAGTGTTTTATCAGAACTTTTGTTGGAAACAAGACGTCAGGAGGGGCTCAGACAGGGGTGGTAAATCCAAAATAATTCATCTCGTTGAAGTTTATAGAAAGTGACTGTGACATGACTTGAAACTGTAAGAAAGTAGGCTGCTGTTGACCTCTGACAGACAACTAGTACCTTTAGAGGTTAAAGATAATTGGGCACCAATACAACCAGTCAGCTGGTCAGATGTTGGTGTATCGTTTCCCAGAGGTCTCTGCAGCAGAAGGTAAACCTGCAGCTTTGAAATCAGGACATGCTCCTCCTGAGATGTATTAGTTCCTCAGTGATCAGAACTCACAAGCAGTTAGATATGTGCACACATTATTATTATTTACTTGATCTTTCATTATGGTATTGTGGTGTGTGTGTTTGTGTGTGTGTCCACAGCAGACTATCACAGGGGTTTAGCATCAGAAGTTGTCTCCATGAGCATTTTGTCATTCTAACTTCCAGTCTGAAGACATTTTTACAATCCTCAAAGACTCTTTTAACTACATGGATGACAAAAGTATTCTATCTGCTGCACAGTGAAAGAGAGTTTTAACCTGTTTCCCAAGTTATGACTCTGTGGCTTGTCCAGGTAGCCATCCAGACATTATCTTCTGATTCTGAGACGCTACTTGGGTAATAGGTTAATTATCTTTTTGTTCATTATATTTTTCAAATTCAGATAGGATTTCTGGAAATACTCAGATCAACAGTAGGTGTATCTACGTGACTGTTTTGCTTTTTGAAATCACTGGTAAATTACTAATTAATTAATTATTATTTTCAGTTATTGTTGTCAAAATATTTTAGATAAGCTGATATATTCTAATACATGAGAGGGACAAACTGGAGCTAGCTATCAGAGCAGATGTGTCTGTCTATATCAGAATCTACTGGAGATTCATCTCTTCTGAGAGTACCTCCTCTCCCAACACGCTAACATGTCAAACTAACACTAACTATACACTTTCAGTGCACTCATTTACCCAATCTTTACTCTTCATTAATAGATTGAAAAATATATCGTATAATCATCCTGAGATCCCTCAGATTTATGTTTGGTCCCTTTGGGAGTCACCAGCCCCCAGGTTGGGAAACCGTCGTTTGTTCTAAATAAAATGGAGAATAAAGTATAAATTCTGCCTTTATAGATGTCTGTTCTATCTGCTGCACTTCTCTGGTGTGTCATGTGTAGGCGGCTATGATGGTCTGTGTAGGTTTAGCATGTGGATGAAGTCATGCCAGCACAGAGAGGCCATCTGGACACTCATACGCACACACACATATACACAGAGAGTACAATTATGGTAGCCCAAATAATCAGTGCAAAACCAATAACAAGTGTAGAGTTGTTATGAAGTGCACAGTCGGTGCGTCTGTGTGTGTGTGTGTGTGCATGTCAGTCAAATGTTTAGTGAAACATTCCTTTATCTCTGTTCAAACACTGCAGTCAGAGCTGACATAGAAGCCCTTCCTCTGAAACACATGACTGCAATGCAAATCTACACGACACCCACCCATCCACCAACACATGCCCACACACACACACATAAACACACACACACGTATTAAGAAACAGAAATCATGTCAAAGGATCAAGTCCCATGCTGATTTACCTTCAGGAAATGCTCATTTTTGTTTGATTGAGTAAGTGTCATGAATGTGAAAGGGTGATGGACTCAGTTGTCATGCTGAAACCAAATCTTGACCTCCTACAGCACCACAGTACAGAAAACATGAACAAATGTGTGTGTGTGTGTGTGGTGTACTGTCAGTGCTTTCTTTGTATCTTCTTACTCTTGTTCGATTGAAAGAGGGAGAGACACACACACACAGGCCACTTTGTTTTTCTGTGTATTTGTGGCCTATGGATTTGACCATTGTTTCCCGAAAAGAGAGTGGGAGAGAAAGAAGGGGGGAAAGAGAAGGGGGGTCAGAGTTGTCAGTGTACAGTAGACAACGGAGGTCTAGTCAGTGATTGGTACAGCCGTCTCTGACTGTTCTGCTTACAGCCACAAAACATTTTCAGTGGCTGTAGTCAGATTTTCTTCATTTTTCCTCTTGCAACACCCCAAAGTGTCGACTATGTGTGTGTGTGTGTATAGATGCTCGTACCACATGGTTGGTTTGTTGCCATGGAGACGGAGGTGGCAGGTTGAGGTCGGGCACAGCAGGGTACAGAGCTGAGATTAAGTGTGACTGTGACTCTGGGGTGAGGAGAATAAAACAGCAGGCTATCAGGGACTGACGTGACCTCAAGTCTCTCTGCTCCTCCGGCTACTGGCGGCACATCCAAAGGAAACTTTTCATTGTGCAGTGTTTTGGCTGCAACTTTTAAGATCAGTCTCCCGCTTATCTCTGTAAACCCTTGCTCAGCGCTCCGGGAGATGTGTACGTGTGTGTTCGTGTGTGGTATTGTGCTTTTACTGAGAAATCATACACAGACACAGCACAATGTTTGCAGGAATTGGGCTTTATTGGTCCAGAATAATACAGTCTCAATGGGATATTTAACTAATAGCCCTTTAGAGATACCCCAACAATCATCACACAGACTCCCCTACCTGTAACTCTGTAACTGTGTTACAGTACAAGACAAGGTCAAATTGTATCTGTCAGTTCCTTTGCTGCTGCCGGTCCATCTCAGTGCTGTCCGGCCTCTTGTCCAAAACCAACCTTGTGTTAGAGGGACACAGGGGTTTATTGTTGTGGTGGCTGTTCTGACGGATGCCTGGCCGATGACTTCAGCTCCACCATGAACTGCCTCCTTATTCTCCTATAGGACTAGGATCACAGCCGTGCCGGTCTGGGCATGGGACCACAGCTGAGAGGGAAGCAGAGGTCTAGCAAGATGTTGAGCATGTATATCTGTGGAGGAAGGCAGCTCTTCACTATAGAAATGGTATCTGTTTGTTGTTAAAGGAAAAATAATTGTGTCTGTAAGTCAGGACTGTCAGTTCACATTTTTTGAAGGTTTTGCATGTTTAAACAAAAATCCTTAGACATGAATTTTACAATGCACTGACCATTTTCTAAGCTGATTTCCTGCCTGTGAAGCAGTTAAACCACATATTAACAATTATACTGGTAACTATATATGTTTAACCTCTGTTTGTACAACATTACTAAATGTATGTCTGAGGATAGAGGGTTTTCCAGTTCAGACAAATTCATTATATGACATAAATGAAATTAAATAAAGATAACTAAATTTAAATATTGCTCTTCCTGATTGCTGTTCTCATATACCACTGGTATCCAGAACCAGGACATTGCCTTTTAGTAGTGTTTTTTTCTTCTCTTTTTACTCATGCAGCCATTATAGTTATGTTTGTTGAAATTATTATTATTATTATCATTTTACGAATTTTATACCTTTATTAGATAGGACAGTGTAGAGAGATACGAAATTAGGAGACGGACAGAGGGAGAATGACTTACATGATAGAGTCTGGTCAGGAGTCGAACCAGGGACTCATCTGCTCTGATCTTAAGGAAAACAAGGAAAGAATTTCATAATAATGTGGTGATATATACCTATGTATAGCAACAGTATATCTATACCAGTATGTGTGTCTTGGTTAGGTGTTTGGCCACCACTTGCCACCAGAAGGACATAAATGTTTAAAATTGATTCTACCACTCTACTTGAAGGATGAACCCCATTCTTGCAAAAGATATTCTTTTGTGTGGTGTTTTAATGATGGTGTTGGGCAGCTGTGTCTGACACACCGGTCAGCCACAGGTGTTTAGATGGGTTGAGACTGCAAAGGCCATAGAATACGATTCACATTATTTTCATAATCCATGCCCATGGATGGGGAGATTATTGCCCTGGATGAGACCACTTCCACTTCATCATAGGTTGGGCTGGAGCCAAACCCAGCTGACAATGGGTGAGGGCAGGGTACATCCTGGACAGGTCACCAGTTTATCACAGGGCCGACATATACAGACATACAGATACTCAAAGATAGTGACAGTTCTAACCGCTACACTACCATGGTCACTGAACGACTTCGTATTGATTTGATTCTTCCCTCTAAGGGAATGAATGAACCCAAACCACAGCTGAAACCCCCCCCCCCACATTGTAACAGATCCACTGGATCCTCTCATTGTCAAGCAATGACCATGAAAATCATCAAAAGTGCACTGTCAGCCAATTATTGACATAGAGCACATATTTAGATATTTCTGTGTGATTATTATCTAATATACCTTCTGAGTTCTGTGGGCATGTAAGGCTATAGAGGTTTAGGGTTTGAACATATAGATTGCGGGTGTACTTTGATAAAGAATCTTAAAAATCAAAAGTTACTTTTTGTATGTGTATTTCAATTGATTGCAGTTCAACATAGAAGCCTTTTTTACTGCTGTTTCTTAACTCCTGATGATTTAGTCGTAGAGCTGGCTTGTCAATAAATCTGGTAATGTTAGCATGTTCCAACCCAGTGATTTAAAATGGGGCCATGCCATAGTATACATTTGGATCGCTGATTGTGAGTTGTTTAACAGTGCAGGTGAGGATCTGGTTAAAGTTATGTTTCTGGCAGGGGATTAGCGTGAATGTTTGTTTAGCATTGTGTGGAGGAGCTAATGGGCCTGAATAAACCACAGCACTAACGGCCCAATGACATTTTTATTGGGCCTCATTAAACAGGATGTAGAAGTAATGATTCTTTATGAATTCCATGCACTCCACATTATCCCACAGATGGCCAGTTTGACTGTGATGGAAAGCAGAGGTCCAGTAATCAGTGTGCGAAGGGTGCATATGTGAAGTACAGGGATGTACGAAATGTTAGCCTGTCAGAAGGCATTAGCTGCTCTTTGGGGAGAAAGGCCACAGTGCTATAGAGTATTTCAGGGAGGTTACAAGCCTCATTGATGTATATATAGGTACTGCTTCCAAAAAACTCTACCTAATTCATCTATACCTTCCACTGCAACTCTCTAGCTCTGAGTCCATAGGCAGCTGGCCAGCACCCATGAGCCCCTAGGGGAACAGCAGTGATTCTTGGAGGCCCTTTTGTCCCATCGAATGAAGACTTCTCCGCTGGTTGTTATGGTGAAGGCAGGCCTTCCGATGCTTGGCTCACTGCCATCTACTTACAGAGAGACAGATGGGAGAATAAACTCAGTGGGAGGGTTAGAAAGGAGAGGATCTGAAGAGATGAAAGTCATGTAGGAAAAGATGATAGCACTGGGACAGATGACAGAAAGGAGCATTGGAGTAAGAGGTATTTTTACATGTGACAAAAGGTGCATGAGTTGGTGGGAAAGTCAGCAAAAAGGGGAAGTGAACGAGACAGAGAGGGAGATTCTCCTTCACAAGACAGCAGGTACATGACACATTTTTGGAATAGCATCCAGTAAAAAGGTGCTAAAGAGTGTGAGAAAGGTTCTGTAGACTCTAGTAGCTAAATGCTTTGCTAACTGCCCCCAGCCAGTGTTAATACCTTGTCACTTGCAGGGTAGAGTTACTTTACATTTATCCATCTTTGAGTGATTTTATATCCATTATATTTAGTGATTTTCTTTCTTCTTAAGTTCAATGGACATTTTACTTTTGTCCCATTTATCTTTGCTAATTATTTGGACCATGCTAAATGGTTATTCTCCAGTGATAGTTCATTTAAAACAGATTTATTTATTTGGTTATAATGGTTTTATTTATATAATTATTTTTATCCCATTGGAAATCACTGTCAACTGTTATCTCGCTTCTCCTAACTAATCTCCTGTAATTCCCTACAAAAAATATACATACCCCCTTTATCAAAGTAGATAAGATACTAGATTTTATTTTTTACTAATTTCACATACAGAGAGATCTCTGGAAGCTACACTCTGCTTAGTACCCATAGCACAGACCGTGGTCATCCCACTGAAGTGTTAACCCTTAGGTGTTTACATCCGCTACATAACACACAGCTCCTGAACAAGGATTGGTGGACGAGGAAAAGTGTGCTGGTTTCAAGCAGGTGGCACATATTTGAATTTGAGCAGTGAGGGATTTGACCTACTTCTCTGTGATTTGAAAAGAAGGAGAGTGGAGGTCAAGAGAGAGGGGGCAATTTATAACTTCAAAATGGTAATACAGCTTTAGTCATTGGCAAAAAGTAACTAAATACATTTACACAAGTACTGACATGACATGTACATACACATGTACATATGTTAATTTATTTCACGTTTCAGATCAAAGTTAAGCTACTTAGAAATAGTAGTTTAATGACACTAGACTAAGATAAAATAAAATACTTCTAAATAAATATAATACATAAAAATCACATGCCAGATGGTTGCAAAGAGTCAGCTTTGATTTTTTATAGAACAACTGGTTGAGTGAAATGGTGATTCTTTCTCAAGCTCCATTCAGGAGATTTATCCATGATGCAAAATTGCATACAAACTATAAACTATATATGATGTTATAAAATACAATGCACTGTTACATTAAACTACGCATCAGTTTATAAAGGAGTCAGTACTAGCTTCATTTTGACCAGCTACAACCGCACAATGCTTTTTGTTAAGCCTTTGTAATATTATTGTAAAATCCAATAATAACCATGTCAGTGTCATTTAGACCAACTTGAATATAACATTTAAATATGAAGTAAATTCATTTCCCATCTGTTTTTGAGTAGCCAAAAAAAAAAAAAAATCATTTTCACAATGAATGATATAATTCAAAATATTATGGCAATGATTTGCTTCCATAAAAATGTATGTCACAGGATGAAAGCTAACCCAGGAAAATGAGTCTTCTCTTTGAGGAGAAGGATCAAGAGATGTAGTTGAAAAAGCTGGTAAGTAGACCTTGTGTTAAGATTTGTCTTTGCCACAAAATAGTTCAACCATCTATAATATTTCTATATTAACACCATGCTGGAGATTTATGGAATTACACAGCAGGCAGCTGCTGCACACAGCTGTATCTGTCGTCTACACCTGACTAACAGAAGTCTTCAGTCAGAAGCAGGTTGGACGAAATAATCTATATTATGTTCTGCACCAATTATCAAGGACATATTTGCTTGTTGTTGGTTTGATTGAACACTAAAAAAAGAAACTGTACTTGCACTTAAAGTTGTAACAGTGCTGTGCTGTGAGATGGGAGCTGACGAGGAGGCATCAGAGGGTAGAGGGTGAAGATGGAAAGTGTGTGACGAAGGTAGCGGTTCAAGGGGCGGAGGGCTTGAGCAGATCAGGGGTGAGGGGCTGTTCAGTGTTTGGTTAAGGCCAGATGGCAGGAGAATGGCGTCTGTGGCCCCTAGACTGTGTGCTGTGCAGCGAGGGCTGGGAGGAATGCTCATCTTTTCTTTACTTTCTCTCAGTGAGTGGAGACTGCGATATAACAGTGGATTAAGTCCCACATTCCCCTTTTAATCTCTCTATAGTCACCCTCAGCTGTTCACCCTCAGGCCTCTGCCCCTCTACCTCCCACTGCCTGTCTGTTGATGTTGGGCTGGCATACAGCACACACACACACACACACACACACACACACACACACACACACACACACACACACACCATAACCCCATCACTCAGGTGAAATTCTCACAGGTTATGACAGTCATCTCAACAAAACATACACAAGGATATATTTGATTTTTCATACAGGTGAAATTTGCTACATGCAACGTAAATGCTGCATTTGTGTGTATTCAATTCTAATGCTGGAACATCTGTTTTCAGATGCGTTCACTTTATGTTTAACTCCTGATTAACAGGTTTAACCAATCTGGTTAATCTGTTTGTTTACAACTAGTCTGATCACCTGGCTGCTTGTGTACAATTCTTTGTTGTAGCACTATCAAGATGTCCCCACAATGACTTTAATGAGTAATACTAACCTTAAAGAACCCCCCAAAACAAGAACCATACTCTAATGAAGGAGAAATATACTTTTTACACACTTTGATACAGATTTACATGTCAGATTATTCATCCATTTGGGGGGACATCTGCAGACAAAAACTATTGGTAGCAGTTGTCATTCCCATTGGTTTGATCCATCACAAGTTGCATTTCCTGAAATCCAATATATGCTCCCAAATCACTAAAACTTGCAGCTGGGCCAACTCCAGCATTAGAGAGCACAGTACTGCTGCAGAGGACCAGGGTTCTCAGAAGGGACACTCCAGACAGGCCTTTTCTGGGGCCCCTGTTGAAAGCAGTTATTTTCCAGAGATCTAGGCTGAAGCGTAAACTACAATAAAGCTCTTTTCTGGCTCCAGATAACTGCAAATCCATAAGAGGAACCCTCCCCTCCACTGTAGCACCTGTAAAAGTGTTCCTGCTCTCCTCTCTTTTCCCCCTCTTTTTTCTTCCTTTCGCTTCTCCCCCTCGTGTTCGTGATTTTCTTCAAGGGTCAGATCAGCACAGTACTTTGAGGTATTCAGGGAACCGGATCGAGCCTGGTCATGCAGGTGCAGGAGATTTGGTTCCAGCAACAGTATGGTACAGGAGGAGGCGGGAAACAAGGTGCCAAGAGGCGGAGGCCAGCAAGGGAATGAAGGGATGAAGACAAAGAAAGACTTGAGGAAGCAATGGCCGCATAGTTTATGTCTGTGCTGAGGAGAAAGAGGACCAGAAGATTGGAGAGAATGAGAGAGGCAAAGACTAACAAACTAATATTTATCATTGAGAGTCAAACCCAGTCAATAAACCTCACTGTGCTACAGTTTGCATTATTGGACAAAAACATATTTGCTTTTAAATGATATTATATATGTATATATATATGTGCACAACTGAAGAGAACAATAACCTGGTTCACTAATAGATCAGAGTGGCTGATTATATGTTAGGAGAGGTCAACGACACAGTCTTAAGTTTAATTTTTTATTCATATTATAATTTTAATTATTATATATAATTTTTTAAGTTCATATTTTTATTTAACATAACATTTAACATATTTTCTTTTTTCCTATATACAAACAATAGTAGCAATTTTGAATCCAAGGTGACACCACTAGTACAACATGCAGAGATGGTTTCATTCGTGCTGGGGTCCAACAGTAGCCTGCAGCAGGGCAGTATAAACTGTAAAAATAGTATGGAGGAAAACAGAGGGAAAGGTCATGAAGGACAAAAGAAGAAATGGGGAACAAAGGTAGGAGGGAGAGGAGGGGAAACCTGCTAGGGCTAATTAGAGTGGTAATAGGGTGCCAGAGCATGCAGAAGCAACTGGAAGGGGTTGACGTGACAAGGAGGGCGGTCGATGGAGAAGAAGGTGGGGTGACAGGGTGGAAAGTGGTGGGAAAAAGACCTGGGCCTTCCCCACAGTGTAGGGATGCTGCGTACTGGAGGCTGGCACCCTCTGGAGAGTTAAAATCAGCAAAATATCCCATGGACCGGAGATCAGCCTGTGCAAGAATAAATATATTTTTTCAGGAATACAGGTTGCCATCTTAGTACATCTATCACACGGCTACTCATGCAGTCACGCAGACAGTGTGTATAATCTGCTTCCGCCCCTCCACGTCGATTCAAGTTACAGTAGGTCTGTGGCGATGGGAACCCCTGGGAGGTCCTGTGTCGTTGGGAACTCTCGCCTCTTGTTAGCCACTACATGGCTACGGTCTTTGATCAGCTCAGCTGACTCTTAAGCTCAGCTTAGTGCGGCAGGGGTCTGGAAAATCTGGGGAGAGGGAGAGAGGTGAGAGCTGGGGAAAGATGATGGAGCGAGGGAGTAACTGATGGCACCCACTGAACCATGTATCCTCTAGGAAGGAACTGGAAGGAAGATGAGGAAGGAAAGATGGGAAAGTGATGGGGGGATAAACAGGTTGCAGGGATACTGTGTGAGAGGATGCAGAGAGGAAGGGTCTCCTTCCACCCCTCCCCAGGCAATTGCATGCTTCATGATCACCATCACCAGAAGGTGCTGACCCAGCAGCTGAACTGAAGCCGCATGAAAGCAGGGTCAGCCATAGTCAGTTTAGGAAACAGCGGATGAAAAGAATTTGTAGAAAGCACTGCCTCTGTGTGTCATTAAATGTTCAAGACATTCACAGAAAGTGCTCCCATCAACCTCTCACAGTGGTTTTAAGATTTAAGTATCCAAAAATGACATAATCAGAGCAATTAGGACATGAGTCAACAACAATAACCTCGCCAAACATTTAACTCCCAAACAGTTTTTCTCCTCCACACTCTCCATGTTGTTTTTTGTGCGTCTACTTTGGAGAAAAGATGCCCTGTTCAACTCCGTAATGAGCAGAGCCAACAGTCTCTTCAGGGGCACTTGAGCTCGACCAGAGGAGCTCTCCTCAGGGCGCAGCCATACATTATTCATTTCTGTGCTTAGTTAGCATTCATTCAGACGCCACCTTCTCATGTGGGCTCTCTGGGTGAAAAACATTAACGGGAAAGCTCTGACGTACTGTAATTATGGTTGCTGGAGAGCCCTACAAGGTCTCTGGGAATACTGCAAACTCATGTATAAGCTAGCATCCCAAGTGATATCAATTATATCGTATCTCCCAGATGTATGACTGTATACAAATTTGCTTCATGTGGCATCAAAGTGAAGCTGCCTCATTGAGTAATCCCCACATGTTTCTTCAAAAAGACTGATCCACAACTTGCCTGTTGTGCTACATAATTCCCCCCAATACTGTTTACATATCCACGTGTCCCATGGTAACCCTGACAACGCGGCTAATCTGATAGGCTCCCGATGTCTTAATTGTGCGTGCGTGGGTATGAGGCTGTACTAACCACATTTACTGGTTTCCTGTCTAGGGAGTCATATCAAAGAGATAAGAGCTGAAAGTAGTGAAGCAAAATAGCTTTCACCTCCATCCACACTGGTAACGGTGGTGGAGCCTGTACTGACAGTGCAGGGATCTCACACATGGTTATTGACTATTTGAACTCATGTTTTCATCTTTATTTATTTATTTGGGATAGAAGAAGAAGTGAGAGTACAGTTTTAGTAGTAAGAGTTAAGTTTTAGTTTCAACTTTTATGCCATTTAAAGTGTAATCATAATCACTCCCCCACTGTATGTTTCACACTGTCGCTTTCTAGCCCAAATAGAGCAAATGTATTTATGCTTTACTTGAGCAGGAAGTCAGAAAGTACAGAAAATAAAATAAATGTCAAAAATAAATGTCAGTAAATAGCCCAGTTGTGATTTTTTTGAAGCTTCGACATCTGTTAAAAAAGATTATCAAGCCTTCAAGTGTTTAAATGAGACTGCAGAGGTTGTTGGGGACATTAACCGTTATCATGTTGAACATGAAGACTGATCTTACCAGTCCACCTTTACAGCCCGGTTGAGTCTATGCTCGCATTTTTGCAAACTACTAAATTTGGAGGAGAAAAAGTTTTTGTTAAAGAAGTAAATTGAACTACAAGGTGACGCTTATGTCCCATGATCCCTGTGACACTCTATACTCGATTACCTACAGTATTATGTCTAAAACCCTGATGACATAGTGACTGTACTTGCAGGGATAGTTGGTGAACTGCTGGTAAACTAACCCCTGAGCAGTGATTGGAGATTCACTCTATGTTCTCTGTAGTGCTCTGTTTCATTAGATAGAAAGTTACTGGCAGAAATCTTAGATTCACATTCAACACAGAAGCACGAGGAGCCCTGAGGAAACATGGTTCAAAGTTTTCAAACTATGCACTAAGTGACTAACTTGGTGGCCTAAGGCTCAAATTTGTCATGTCACAGTTCACCAATGTTAAAGCAGACATGGGGAATTTGTGTGGGTTTACTTAATTTATTTATGTTACACTTTCTATTTATGTTCCTTGTATCACAGTACTTACATTTTACTTCTTACTCCATCATCTTTTTATTTTGTTTATTATCACTAATTTACCAAGTCAAATTCCTTGTATGTGTAAACTTACTTTGCAATAAAGACAATTCTGATTCTGATTCTGATTAACCTTATGATCAAATGCACCAGTGATTCCTGTGAAATAGTGTTAAATGCCTAAAACAACCAGTTAAGTATATACCTGACAAACCTACTTTGTCCTTTGGATATGAGGATGTGTTGCTCTAAACCAACAGGCAGTGAATTTTTGACAAAACTTTGCTCAGTTGAGTTTTCACTTGAACTTGTACTCCTTTAAGTCCACCAATGGCAGGTTGTTGTTACGATTCAAAATCAGAATGACCTCCAGAAGCCCTGTTGAAGCCCCCGCCCCTTCACCCTTCACTCCACTGGACCTGAGCACTTGTTTTGCCTCTCTTTCATCTCTTCTCGCCTCCCAGGCTCAGCTGACCTCTGTGCTCTGACCACAACTCACCCCATACATTCAAACCCCTCATTAGACTTTGCAAACCTCATCAAATAACGTTTGCACATACGTACACAATGAATATTCAAGACTGCAAGAAGAGTGTGGCCGAGAAAAGCTTGAAGGATAAAAAAAAAAAAGACAGGGTTGGTTTGAACCGTGGTAACCTTGTATGGTTCTTTCTATCCATACATGTGTGCAAATTTGTGTGTGTGTGTGTGTGTGTAGCTTGTTGCTGGGTAAGTGAGGTCACATGTATGTTCACATGTCCTGTTTTTTTTCTTGATGTTAAAGAGGGAACAGGTTGAGGTTCAAGTTCAAGGCTGAATAGGTTGGAGACGTCGAAACAAAAGGACAAACAGAAAATGCAAAGAAACAAATGAGAAAAAACAAAGATGAAGAGAAATGGATGTTGATTAAATCCAAACAATTCAGTAATTAGTCTTTGGCTCTTGAAAAAGTGTCATGTATTGTATTATATTTCTATTTACTCTTGAGCATTTTCCTTTTTTTTTACACCCAAAGTCTGTTGAAGACAACTGTGAGACTTTAGGCAAGAACATGCTGATTGTGTGGACAGGCTGTGTGTGACTGAGTGTGTGTGTGTGCAAAGTGGGGGTGAGACATGTCTCTTACAGATGTGAGAAAACGGCAACATCTCTGAGAGCAAGTGTGTTGACAGTCTAATTGGCAGAACAGAATTATTGAGTTAGTCTAAAGTGAGGCTAATTTAATGAGCCGAGCTGAAGGAGAGACTCACAACTGTGGGAACGCAAGTTTCTGCACCATCCGCATCCAACAAAAGCCCGGAGTGTGTCTGCGTTTACGGCTCGCAAGGATGTACAGTTGGGTGAACTCTAGCTCGCTCTCTCTTCATTTGCCGGGGTTGCCATGGTGATGTGGGGAGGCTTGCCTCAGCGGCCCATAATTTCTGGAGAGCCTGTCTGGATGTGACACTTCCCTTTCAGGCGGCCATTGTTTGATGCTGATTTACGTGTGTTTGTTGCACTTTACCACCACCTTCTCCACACCTCCAGCGGGGCAGCAAAGTTTCAAAGGATCAATGCAGCCGACACCTGAATAAAGCAGATTGCTGAAGTTTTGCTTGCTTTCATTGATTGATAGAGATACAGAGTCAAAGTACAATTTTTTACAAGAAATTGATTATTTTTCATCATCAAACTTGTCATTATGACTTAACCTTTGGTCTTTTCCCTCCTGAGCCACAGATTTAGCTTTTTCTTTCCTTCTCTGCTTGAAACAGTGCTTATTTTTCCAACCAGGCCATCCCTCTTCCCTCCTAGTGGGCGTTCCTACAACACAGAGGAGTCCAATCACAGGCCAGCCCCTTTCCCCATCTCTTTGTGGTCAGCCTGTTAAGGACTTTTTGTTTCACAATTTTTTTTTTCTTTTTACTTTTTTTTCTGCCACCCCTCATTGAGCCACTTGAGCCCAGAGCAGATGGAAAGGTTGTAGAGGGGGAAAGTAAGCGAGCAGCAGAGAGAGAGAGAGAAAGAGAGAGAGAAGTGGAAGAAGCCATGCAGAGAGTGAGGCAGCCCAGCGACGATGCTTGATGAACTGAACCACTGACCACCACAAAGATTTTCTTCCACTTTGAAGTGAACCCCAGAGAGACCAAGAAATCAGACAGGACAGCCCTGAAAGGAGACGTCAACTCATCATCCCAGCTCACGGGGCCAATCAAGCCCAGGACGTGGAGAGAAAAAGAAAGAAAGAGTTAGAGGCAAGGACAAAAAGGGGAGTTCTACAGATGAGAGTTAAAGCAAAGGGGCAGAAGGAGATGCTCAGAGGGACAAGACAGTGAAAGGAAAAGTGAAACAAGTAACAGGATTACTGCAGGTGTGTCCACAAAGAGAGGGCCACAGCAGAGTCCCCTGAACAAAAGCTGTTGCCAGTAAACCAGAGGAGACAAAGAGCCAGGTCAGACAGAAGCAGACAGAACTAGACGAGGATGGCCAACTCAGGTCTCCAGTTGTTGGGGTATTTCCTGGCGTTGGGCGGCTGGATCGGCATCATCTCCACCACAGCCTTACCCCAGTGGAAGCAGTCGTCGTACGCCGGCGACGCCATCATCACGGCCGTGGGTCTGTACGAGGGGCTGTGGATGAGCTGTGCCTCGCAGAGTACAGGACAGGTGCAGTGCAAGATCTTTGACTCCATGCTCTCGCTGGACAGTGAGTACAATGTTTGAGTTTGGTTCCACAAAGCCTGACTCTCTCACTTGTTGTGCCTTGTTCTTCTTCTTCTCAATCTCATCTCCCAGTTTTCAACTCTTTGGCACAACTTCCTTTTAAGGATTATATGCTCAATATATGAATTTTGTGAATTGATTATTATTATAACATTTCAAAGATGATATAACTATGAAAATATGCAAAATCCTCAGCGGGCTGAATACCTTTTGGGGAAGCTGTGCAGTGACTGTAACTGTGATTAAGTGATATTCACTGGGTAATTTGTCAGATGATGAAAAAGCACAATTAAAATTCAAGTAAGCCAGTAATCCTCTCTCAATGCATCACCAGGAAAGGTTCCTCTAATTCTTTTAATCACTCTTTTTTTCACACTTTTTCTTTTTGGCTGCCATCCTTTAATTTTCTTTAATAATAGTCTTTTTGATAAGAGAGTTGTGTGAGTTTTCATCAGCCACTTTCACTTAGTCTTCCCAAGCTCTACCATAGAAGTGTCTACGGTGTTGTGCCACAAATCACAACAGTTATTGTAACTAGCCCATTCATTTGGCAACACATGTTAATCAGCAGCAGAAACAGAGGGAAAACAAGTCGCCGAGCCCCCTCCATGTGGGGCGTCTTGAATTCAGAAGCTGTGAATCTCACTTCAAATGTTGCTTTTAACATCTTTAATGAAGTTCAGTTCTGTCTTGAAAGTGTATAACATCATGAAACGTAACGTGTGAGGAGCGGGAGGGGGTCAGGAATGTGGGGTTCGGACATAAATTAGCTCAGAATATGAGCCTCTTGTCATCTCCAATCTGTAAGCAGGACCAAGTGACTCATAATTAATGGCGCCCAGATTAAATGAATCCATCCATCTACTGCCTGCTTAAATCATCCTTTTATTCCCTCATTAGAGAGTCTAATGAAAGGCTACAGGGGGTGGGCTCGGTCAGAAGCCATTTTCACTCAACAACTGAACACGCCAGTTTTTGTGTTTTTCTCTGTGGTTTGGGGCTGATGTGCTCATGAATCCTGCTGTGGCGCACTCTCCTTGGACAAACAAATCAGGCACTTTGCAAACATTTTGGTGTCTTGGTGAGTCATTATATCAAAACATTTTCTGTGGTGTTCTGTGTGGCGACGGTGCCCAAGCTGATCTCCCGTCTCCTTTGGTTCATTGCAGTGATAAGAACGGTGTATTGTCCTTGCGGATGAATAGGGGCTGTGAGGAGAAGAAAAGGGCAGTGTTGGGCCAAACACCAGAGATATTCCCAGAATGTGCTCTGTCTTCCCCACACGCGCACATTGTTCCATTTGCCCATTAACACACCCAGTGAGTGCAGATTCAGACCGAAGTCTCCAACTCTTTACCAAAGAGTTAACTCCACGTTCCTCTGAATCAACACTGAAGTGAAAAGTCGTGACTGAGCATTCTTGATCACTCACAGGTTTATTCAGGCGTCTCCACAGACAGATTATGAACTCGAGCAGATCAGCATTCGGTCATGTGTCCGGGGTTCGAGAAGGCACTGAATCCTGATTAAACACCCCTATGGTGTTGGTTTGATCCGGTAGTAATACAAGTTTGAGTTGTGAGGAAACTGTCCTCTCTGGCTACATGCGCAGCAGGGGCAGCATGTGATAGTGGATATAATTGTTCACCAGACTGTGCTTCACTCTACTGATGCTGCCAAGCAGCTGTAGTGAAAACTGCTGCAGGTTTGCTAAGCTGAAAAAGGAGATGATGATGATGAGGATAATATACGGTTGGGATGCTGGCTGTGGTAGTGTGGGTGGTAGTGCTGAAAGGACAGCTCTTGAACAGCAGAAACATCCAATCATGATATTAAAAACACATTGATCCTTCCTGTCAATCAGCTCTGTCACATTAAATCACCCTTTACTCAATTTAATGACAAAGGTCCACAGATTATTATATTTCTCAAAGACAACTTTGTGTCCACTCCTGTAATGTGCATTTTTGGAAAAGTGCATTTCTGCCCACTGAAAGAAGATTGAGATTCAATAGGTGATAAAGTTGTCACTGTTAATTTAACCACACTACATTAATAACTACATTATTGTCTCTCACTTTGTGTTCCTGGTAGTTCATTTAACATTTAAGATACATTGGTTCATCGTCTACCTAAAAGGCCAAATCTGCTCCATCAGTGGACAAGCATCAACAGCGTCAACTCCCATAGCATTACCAAAATCAACAACCTCTTATTCTCTTCCCCAGGTCTATTGTTTTCTATTGAAGATGTCAATCTTTAAATATCACAAACGCATAATTTCTTTTATAAATGACAAAGTCATTTTCTAAAACAACTAGACACTATAGTTTTAGGTAAATGTTATTGAAAACATAGGTAAAAACTGCATTGGTTTGAGAATATTTTCAGCCATAGATTAATACACATTCAGTGTGGAGTACTGGCAGCAGGACAGTGTGTGTGGGATGACCATGTTCATTGATTCTTAGTGATTCCCTGTGGCACAGAGGATATAGCGGGTTTGGGTTCACACACAACACTTGTTAGTCGGATAAATTGATTTGTTTTTTTGTGGACTTTTGTTGTAATAAGAAAAATCTAGAAACTTACCAGACTTATGCTGTGTTGGGGCTCAGGCTCAGTCATGATGAGCAGCACTAACACAATAGAAAATATACACTGTGAAGTGTTTGTCCTTTCCAAAGAGAAAAGGAGGAGGTGTGATGTATATCTGCTCACACTGGCATCAAAAGCAGCACAATGTTTCTATCTTTTTCATTTTTAGCTCTAAGAGTTTGACCTTGGTGAGTCCAGGTTATTAGACATTGCCTATACTTAAAAGTGAACTAATAGGGGGAATGGGAAGCTAATTGAAGTGTGGTAATACAACAGAGAAGACCATGTTAGTATGTATGTGCTGAGACTGGATGGGGGGTGGGCTGAAGATGTTAAATACACATATAATTTTATAGTTGAGTAGTGAGTGGGCAAACAGATGTTACGTATGAAAGAATCACAAGTGAGCTCACAATGGGACCTTACAGTGCCCACGCACACACACTCATTGAAAGCTTGTGGCTGGCACTGCCAACCTTGGCGCTGGAAAGAGAGGGCCCGGTGGGTGAGCCAGCCCACCTCCCTCCTTCACTCTCCCTTTTAACCTCTCATTCCCCCCAAATGTCCTTCTGGTTTGTCATCGACTGAAACTGGTCAGAGTAGTGTCATTTAGCATGGGGGGCCTAAACCCCCGCACAGCTTCAGAAGAAAGGAGGAATGCTCAGAGTGGATGAAAGAATTAAAAAAAATCAAACCGTCTTCTGTTGAAGAGCATTCAGATACTCCATCAAAAGGAGCTCTGGCGCCATAAAACAGACTTCAAAGATTGTTCCATCCTCTTCCTCCCATCATGAGTCCCCTCAGGTCAGCCTCTGAAATGCCACATCACTGCTGCGCCTGAATGATGGTGTGTGTTTTTCTGTCACAATGACAAATGACGACTTTAGGATCCTCCTCAGACTGTTGCTCGACCTGAAGCCATTTTATTTTTTCAAACGCATACATATTCTATTCTATTCTATTCTATTCTATTCTATTCTATTCTATTCTATTCTATTCTATTCTATTCTATTCTATTCTAATTTCCAATCTACTTAAGTGTGAAATTCATATTTTTATGCTGGCAACGAAATATTGACAGAAAATAAAACTAAACTAAACTTAAAGGTTCACATAATCAGTTTTTTTTTTTAAAGAGCTTTGTCTATGAGGTGTGGTTGAAAGCTTCAAGTTAAGCTGTTCTGTTCTGAAGTGTGAAATGTCTTTCTTGCACTTGGACACAGTGATTAGACAATGAATAAATACATGAACTCATTATACAGTTATTTATATTTTCCCCATGAACTACAGGATACATTTGCTAGCACCAAAAATAAGTGGTTTTAATAGTAGTAAGCGGATCTCATGGACAGTCGTGTCCACTTGAGCATGAAAACAAGTTTCAAAAACTCTCATCGGCTCTCATCAGAGAGATACAGTTGAAAGCTCCAGAAGTAGAGGTAGTAAGTGGAGCTTGACTGGAGACTACTTCTAAACTATAAACTATTCTGTCCTACTCTAGTCTGATGTATTTCAGAGTTCACTCTTGTCCTTAAAAACCAGGAGATATGGTTGAAAGCTCAAGACAAAAAAAACTAGAAAGTGGACCTAGAGTAAATTTATAATTCTTATTCAGCTTTTCTGTTTGTTCTTTCTGCTGTCGTCTATTTGGTGTTGTTTTGTTTGTGGCTCTGACACCATTTGATTCCTGCTCCATCTCCTATGGTGCATAAACACTGGCTTACACACCAAGTCATTGTTGTATAAAGCTAACGTCTGTGACCTTGGCTGTTAAACCTGCTTGAAAACCTCTGTTATGTTTACTTTAATTACACACTTGTCAGCTCTGTCAGATATCAGAATCAGGATGTTAGAATTTGCATGTTTTCTCCTGCTGCCGGGATTTCAACAGTCCCCTCGCTCGTTGTAAATAAGATACACTCCATCAGTATTTTGACAGTATCATTAAGTGCTTAGCATTGCTTTTGCGCAAACTTGTGTGTGTGCGGCTGTGTTTGAGGCAGTAATGTCTGATCACTGTGGCGACAGCCCCGTGAAAACAATCTTGCTTTGTGACAAAGCCACACTAATCCCACTGTGTGAACCATGTAAAGCAGGCCCTCCTACAGCTGCTGTGAGTGAGAGAGAGAGAGAGAGAGAGAGAGAGAGTTGTGTGTTTCATCTGTGCAGATATTGTGTACTTGTACATATGTGTGTGTAAATATGTGTAAATATGTTCCTCCCACCAAGTTATGTGTGTGCCGAGGCCTGTGTGGGCAGCACACTAGATTTTTGAGAAGGCAAAACAGTGGAGGGATCTGGAGAAGATCATTTAAGGTCCCAAGGCTTGGCCACCAAAGTCACCTCTGGACCACAAACAGCTGGAATGACTCTGCTCTGGAAAACAGGACAGTGGTGGACTCTCCCTAATTAGCTTTCTGTCTAAATGCATGCGGTCTCCCATCAATCCTTCATGGCTTGTGTAGCTTCATTCTCCCATGATTATCCCTTTTATGTTCAGAAATGTCAATTTTATTCCAAATGATGGACTGAAAGACTATTTGTTTCCTCATCTCCTCAACATTTTCTCCCTCTTTCTTCCTTTTTTTGTCTCTTACTTCCACGTCTTCTATTATATCACTGTCAACCCCTCTCTGCGCCGCCCTCTGTGGGCCCTGCCTCCTCCTGTCTTCTTCTCTTTAGTCCACATCCAGACATGTCGGGCCCTCATGGTGGTGTCGGTACTGCTGGGCTTTATGGGCATCATCATCAGCGTGGTGGGCATGAAGTGCACTAAAGTGGGAGATAACAACCCGGCTACCAAGACTCGCATCGCTGTGACCGGAGGAGCTCTCTTCCTGCTCGCAGGTGTGACTCTGCTGCGTTCAGTGCATATTATGTTTGGTTTGCAACTGAAATTATAGAGCAGTATGTCCTGCAATTAGTGCATTTAGGAAAGAGTGGTTTGGCATTTTTCTGGCCCAAATCTATCACCAGGAGTCTTCTGGGTAATTAGAGTCCCTGCTGTAAACAGGAAGTGGTCATTTTAGAGGCATTAGCTGCTGATCTCAGACATAAACCACAATCTCAGGGGAGGATATTAACTAAACAAGGATTCCCCAGCTCTATGTGCTGCAGTGAATGTTTGCAGGCTTAATTGTTACACACAACTCATTCAGCTGTATTCCTCTCCTCTCCCTCCACAGGTCTATGTACACTGGTGTCTGTGTCCTGGTATGCCACTCAGGTGTCCTATCAGTTCTTCAACCCAAATACACCACCCAACGCCAGGTATGTAGCATGTACCAGTAGGTATTACGACAGTGGAAAGACAGATCATGCAAGCTTGAGACTAAGCAAATGCTGTGAGAAACATGTGTTTTACTGTCATCATTATTAGTATTGACTGAGAAAATGACTTTTTTTGACTTTACAATATATTGTGTATTTGAGTAGCTAAAAAAGAAGAAGAAAACTAAAAAAACATCTAATGTATCATGAAGGTTTTTTTTTACTTGAGCTAATATTCATATATATGATGTGGGATTGAGGTGCCAATGGAGAACACTTGATCTATTGAGTTTGATCTGTTACACCATTAAGATGCTCCACAAAAACTCCATAAACACAAAGACGTTAAAATACAGCCACAAGTAGCTGTCAGATTAAACAAATAAAAGATGAAAAGTTTCAGTTTCATTTTGAATATAAGGAGACAACAAAGTGTTTTGTAAGTGTGTGATACCTTTTTTTTTTTTTTTTACAATCTTGAAAAGAAAATGAGCAGTTGTGGGATATAGAAACTGACAGAAAGGCAAGACGCCTGTCATCAAAATAATGATGATGTCAGTGTTAACATAAAACCAGTGAAACAATTAAAAAGTTTTCTCTCTCCCTCTCTCTGTGCTACTGCTTCCACTTCCTCTCAGTTCTCTTTTACATTAACATATTTGACACCCTCGGGCCAGGTTCATATTTTTACACAAGTCAGAGGCTGGATATGTGACATTTGCTGTACATTCAAAGGAGTATTGAGAGTATTGAAACTGCAGACAGCTGCAATGAACCTTGTAGTTGCAACAGTTGTGACACCTGTGTTTGACACTCACTGATGGTCAGACCTCATTCAAAAGCTGGACAATGTCCATTTGACTTTATGTTCAGCTGAACCTACAGCCAAAGAACTGAAATTTCCAACTCGGTCAGTGAAGTCAAAATGTTAGCTCGCTAATGCCTGATAAACATGGATCATTTTAACTGCTAATGGACTGGTACCTCAGCTAGTACAAAAGCTAAATATTGGCCATTCGCCACTGTAACTTTAAATGTTTTTACCTATGTAATTTTTAGCTGTTTAGTCTTGGAGATACTCTTTCCTGCTCTCTGTGATGAATAAAATGAAAAACATGCTGAAGTTCGAGTCTGTAAAGGCAGTGGTGGCAATTGAGGTTGAAGTTGTTTTGAGTTGGATCTTATCACAATAATTACTGAGGAAAGTAACAGCAGTTAAACCTCCGACACAAAGCCAGTTAACTTGTTCACCTCCTTTTCCTCCTTGCTTCCTGTGCAGGTATGAGTTCGGCTCGGCCCTATTCGTGGGCTGGGCGGCGGCCAGTCTGACAGTACTGGGCGGCTCCTTGCTGTGCTGCTCCTGCTCCAAAGACGACATGCGAGGACAGCAATATTACCGCCAATCACAGCCTTCCACAGCCAGGGAGTACGTGTAAACCCCACCCCCTTCCAGCAGCCACCCAAACAGAGAGCAGAGGACACTCTTGGCACCACCCCTTTTACTCAAATTAAAACGAAACCAGAAGACTATCATGCATGCAGTCATGTAGCATTCACACACTGGGATGAGACACAAGGACTTATATATACCACACACTGTATTACATATTCAAAACAAACAAAACAAGCTACAAACTTAAATAGCCTATTTGTGAACAAAGAACCCATATATTTGATGTCAATCATTCAGCTCACTGACATAATAAGCTTGTCTTGTGAATGGAAACCTCTCATGTACTTTAATGTCATTCTTTAATCTGCTTGAAATTAGTGTAACTGATTAAATCTGACCCTAAAATGACTGAGTCATCCACTTTCTGAAAGACACAAATGGAAACAAATCAAAAATTGTGTTGCAAAATTACATTTCAAGTGAATCAAAAAACAAAATGAAAGGTGTATCCCAGCAGATACCCAGAGACAATGGACGTGGAGTTAGAAAAACTAGAAATGTAAAACACACTGAACTTTTAATAGCATGTCCTATGCTTCCTGGTTGGAGCTGCATCTGTGTTTTGCCTCCATATTGCGTTGTGTATTCACACTCCACTGGTGCAGTTAGGTTGTGTGAAGGGAGAGCCCTAAACCAAAAAGTTACTGAGCAGCTCCTCTACTGTGGAGGGAGAAGCAGACGTTGCCCTGTACAATTTCCCCAGGAAAGCAGGTCGTGATCACAGAGGACACTGATTTCTGCTGCTCAGCATAAACACCCAGGGTGTGATCCTGATGAAGACAGCTTACACGTGATTAACCAAAAATAACCGACAGTGAAGCAGGTGTGTTCAGTGCTCTGTGAAATTAAGGCCTCGGGCGGCCATTTTCCAACAGCTGAGCAACTCCCTCACTTTAAAAGAGGGTAGCTCTCACGCAGTCCTGTTTTATACAGTAATCACCTGACGTGACACAATCCGAACTGCAACAGTGGAGATAAACTGTCAGTGAAAGGTGTCTGCTGAGATTGTACTGAGTACGAATGCTGAGAAAGTGGAGGTTCTCTTTGACACATATCATCCTGCTCCATTTACTAACATCACTATTGCACATTCATACCTTCCGTCATATAATCTCTTCTATAACCAATCCAATGTCTAAATAAGATGTTCAACGTAATTCACACGAGTATAATCTGACTATGGATCATAAACTAGGACATTAGCACAGTATTACACATTACAGTGGACCATAAACTGACATGATACTGAAAACACAGTAAATAAATACAAATCATGTCATATTTAACTTCAATGCCGTCAACACTATGTGATTTATTACAAATAGTGACTCTACAGGGATATATTACAATAGATATATGCAGCAGTTTTAAAACCTTCCCCACATAAGAGCCTGTAAAGCTCAACAGCAGGTCTAAATTGGCTCTCGATTTCCCCCTTGATGCTCCCACTTCACTTTGCTCTCATTTGTGTTTCTAAAAGAGCTGGTCCATCACTGCTCCAGATAATAAAGCCATTAACTTTTCTTAGAATAGGTCCCAGTCGCCCCATTTCCCGGTCATAAGGCTTCACTTCTTGGTAGACACTTGTTTGTGGAGTGCTCCTTTATTGTCAGATTGGGGGGGGTTGTATGTCCATAGGAAATTCCTTGTGCCCTTTAAATAAAGGGGGGTGTCAGGCGTCGCTTGCATGTCGGTAGCAGCTGTGTTTTGAATGGGGTTTGCTCAACAACAAGTCTGATAGAACTACCTGTAAAGCTATGTCCAAAGATAAGATAATGTAGAGGAGTTTAGGAATTCTGCTTATTGACTTTCTTGCTTCAGCGCCATCCAATAAATATGAAGCTAACAGCTGGGTGACTTAGCTTAGCATAGCACAAAGACTGGAGACAGGAAACAATAAGAATGGCTCTCAGTAAAGATAAAAGGTCTAAATCATTAAGCAAGAGAGGCGCTGGTAGGTGGACCTTTGGACACAACAGAACCAGTTGTTTCACCTTGGTAAATTATTACACTAGGCTAAACTCACTAATCTGAGTCTCATCAAGAAAGTGAAAGCAAAAACTGTATTTCCCAAAGTTCCTTTAAAAAAAGCTTATGTACTAGCAGCTATCTTAAATTCAGCCAGAGAAGCCTGACTTAACATGTTGTGTTTCAACTTTATTAATCGGCACATCATTACTAATACGCATTTGTCACATGTAATCTCTTTGATGTATAGATTAGAAGCCAGCTAATATGTAGCATCACCTCGTTGACTTTCACTACCTTCGCTAACACCCTTACAGCCATCAAGCATCTCACTGTCTTCGTAACATTTCATAGCTGTTGTGAGAATCTGAGAGGTCTTGATGTGTCTCTTATTTCCCCTCCTGTCCTCTAATCCTGTTCTTCTCCGACTGTCTTCTTCTCTCCTCTAATTCAGGGCAGAGTTGTTGAGTGAAACTAGTTTCCCAGACTGATCAGCCCTCGCCTTTTTATCGAGGACTGTCCGCCTGTCCAACCACTGTCTTCCCTTTTTTTCTCCCGTTACCTCTTAGACCCAAATTTGGACCTCTTGTAGCAGAACATTCCCTTTTCCTCGGTACTACATCTGCACCTTATCAGTTATAATGGGAAGTAAGATGCACTGTCTTCTCCCATTTTTCCCTTACATTTTGAGCCTTTTTGGTAAACATGGACTCTGATCAGACCCTTTCTTTAAGAAATGCGGTGGCCTCCTACATTTCAGCCTGTAAACAACTCTATTGCACCTCCCACATCCCCCTCTGCCCCACTATCAGCTGAAAGTTAACAATGAGTTGAAACACTTTGTGGTTTTGTTGCGCTGATTGATGACTTCACTTATATCCTATGACCTCTGGGTGTTTTTGTAAATGTGTCTTTTGGGTTTATTTTGTTCCTCTGTGACTGTACTTTGACTGAAACATGTCTTTTTTTCCCTTTTGAATTGCAGACCAAATGTTAAAAGTACCCCACCAGAGAAAAGGGAGCAGTACTTGTAGTTTGGGAGAGTCTTCTGGCCTTACCATGGTTTAGATTCTGTCAACAGACAAAACCCTCTCACTGAGGAACTCAAAACAGACAGACACCACTAGAGAAAGAATTTACCAACAGCAACCTTTCAAGTATATCATGGCAACATAAAATAGAATCAATTGTTTTGGGAGGATTAAATGAAATATTTGTTTTAGGGTGGATTGAGAAAGATGATATAATGTCTTGTCTGTTTTGCTGACTTTGGGAGAGACAGTCATTCAGGGTATGTTTTCTATAACATGTTAAAATGCCCGGGTGTATATACCACCTGCTCTATTCTTCTTCTTTTTTTTTTTTTTTTTTTTTTACTACATATATAATATTTTACTACAGTGCCTTATAACACATGTTTGTTCACATGTATGTTTTTCGACTCTTCATAGTCTCATATCCCGTCTGAGGGATGTGTGTCCATAGTTCCTCTGCCAGCAGTTCTGTCTACCTTTTTCTATTGTTGGATTTATGAAAATGAATGTGAAGCTGCGCTACAGTACCACTTAAGAAACAACAAAGACATACATACGATAGATCTTCAGTATAATGCCTTATGCACTGTTTGTAAGAAGGTGTGTGCCCGTTTCCGAGTAGCCTGGATTGAGGATATACCCAGTACATTCATTTTGTTTTGTTAAGTGCCAATATGATTTTGTGTGAATGACAGAGTCGTTGTATTTTGGACTCTAAAGGGTGTACTGTACTGTGTGCTGTCTCCTGTACTAAAGAACTCCAGTTTGCTGGGTGTTCAAATGCCTGCATTTATTTACCATGCCATTCCTTTTCTCTAATATTTACCTCCTCCATGTTGTGTATCATCTCATTCACAGTATACCCCTGTTTCTTTTAGAATAAAGTAAACAGCGACATAAAAATGTTCTTGGCTCTGAGTCAGTGCTTTATCAGTTGTTTCCTGACTTTTCACTCCCTCTGCTCGTTCCTCCTCTTCAGCTCAAATACTTCTTTTGCACCCTGTTGTTCAATAATTGCAGATGTGGAATTCCACTTCTGCTCCACTGGACTGTAGCACATTCTCAGAAGGGGACTCACAAAGTTAACTTGTTCACCACTGCTACAACTCACAACAAAAAGCTTGTACGCACTAACTATAAAAATATCTCTGACTCATGAGTTTGAAATATATGATAGCTTTTATCTGGATGGACACAATAAATTTAGCTTTACATCTTCAAGTTTATTTTAAAATTTAACTGAAGTTAAATAGCCCCACATTTTGCCTGGTACAACATCTCCTATGAAAATCAGTTCTCATGTGTTCTCCTTTGAAAAAAGTCTCACACCAACAGGGAGAAATGTATACCTTACAGCTAATTATATGCTTTCATGATGCAATCCTGTGGTTTTACATTAAAGGCCCCATATTATTACACATTTTTATATCTAAGAGAAGATATACTTTTATCATCTCTATTTTCTGAATGATCCATTAACAATCTAGCAGATTTCAGGTAAACATTGTTAGAAAACATACAAATCCTGAGAGGTTGGATGGTGGGTCCAGGTGTGGGCGTGGCTGAGGGCAGTGACTGCTTTGCTGTGACATCACAAAGTCTCAGAGGTCACAACGGCAGGTTTAAAGGCACAGTTTCTGAAGACGAATTTCTCTGTGGACTGAGACCTTTGATATTTTCACTGTATTAATATAGACCTGATTTATAATCAAAGAAGACATGGAGGTCTACCTTTAGACTGTATGGACCTTGAATTCAAAAGACTACTGTTAGTTATCTGTCTATGTCTATGAAAATATGTCAGGGAAACAGGTGGTTACATAGGAAGTGTTCTCCTCACGACCAGTATAGAGAGGGGAAATGATCGCAGAGACCAGTGACTTTGATGTACATATGGACATGTAGATATTGTGTCAAGACAGACTTTGAACCTCTTCTTCAAGGAAACCAGACAAGCATTAAACAGCGTTCAAACATCTTGAAAATGTGGATGATCTAATGCATTAAATTAATGTAAATCAGCTCAAGCAGATCATAAAAGCCTAGGGCATCTATTTGAAAGCTGTAGAGCTGATGGGAAATAGAGAGACAGACTCTCCATGAGTTTGTACACATAAATTAAAATAAAGCATTTTGAGAAAAACACACACTGACGACACCAGTGGTGGGAACAGAGCATGGACGTGAAATCTCACATACAGCTGACGTACAGATGCGCCTACACTACATGACTGTTCCACAATACATGCTAAGACTGTCATGCAAAAAAAGCATTTGCTCCAAATGGGATGCACATATAAAGAGGCATTTCACAACAATATGGCACATTCATAAATTTCACATCCAAATTAGCGTTATTAGCATCCGCTGCTTGTGTTTTCCTGCTAAGCTCAAGCTGCAAGATGTTCTCATTCTTCTTAAAAGAGAAACGTCTTTACTGATATGAGATGTTCAACTACTTGCACATTAAACAAATAAACTATTTTTATGTTGATAGTGACATGACGAACCTGATGAACCCAAGCTTGCAGCACAAACCAAATCGTCGTTGTAATCACAGGAATGTGTTTTCCCACTCACGACTCTCTGAATGATGGATGGTGAGTTACACATGTGCTGATTGGACATTGCACATTGTGGTAATTCAGGAATGTGAGGCTGGAAACTATCTCCGTCACTGCTGAACTGTAAATACCATTACAACAATAAACATGTTTTTATAATGTAGCTTGTCATTCATATCGATGAGGAAGAAAACATCAGCACTATATTGAACAGTATCTATCTATCTATCTATCTATCTATCTATCTATCTATCTATCTATCTATCTATCTATCTATCTATCTATCTATCTATCTATCTATCTATCTATCTATCTATCTATCTATCTAGTGAAGCTTTAAATGTAAGTAACATGTTGTTGGTTTGTGCCGTCTGACTGTGAGCGAGCCTTGATTGCGTCCTGGTGTCATCACGGATATAAGACACACTCCTGATTGTCAGCACAGCTCAGGCCAGAGAGCAGAACACACCTCCCACCACCAACCAGTACGAGAAACTCAAATGTGATCCCCGGCGTCCCCAGAGTCACCTGTCAGTGGAGACAATTCAGTAATGATGAAGTAAGCACATTATTTCTTACTTGCCTTAAAGGCATGAAAACTTTCTGTGATTTTCCCTTCCCTCTGTGATGGTATTATTAGAAATTCAGTAAGTGTGACGAAACAGGTCTACCTTGATTTCTTGGTTTTTTAAAACTTCTTTGTGAACACCATTAAATCTGTGCTACGGGCTTGTATCCACTCCCTCTCTGAGACCTTCTGTGTGAATCCCTCTGCCTGCTGGCTACACTTGTTAGTGTCTCTAACTGGTCTGCAGCTCTTTCAACTTATTCTACCTCGATTTGGCAGTTTTGTTTCTTGGCTCCACTTTGTGTCTGCCAGCAAAACGCACTGTGACTCACACACAGCTGAATCAGCTGTGCAGAGGACTGGAATAATTGTACAATAATTCATAAGTTTTAAAAACATATCAGTTCAGTTTAATGTTGCACTTAAAATCCCTTACGAATGTGTTAATTGATTTGTTTGGATTTTTAATGGGCAGTTAAATGAGCTGCAAACACATTAGTGACCTTATGAAGTTGATACAGCAATTGTGTTAGCAAACTATTTCCACATTCAGCAGGCACACGGTGCCGCGTTAGCATTAATTTAATGGTGTGTTACTGTCCAACTGACAAAACTAAGTCTAATAATCATCCTCCTTTTAGCTCTTTTTTGGTTTATACCAACTCCTGAGGGAAATATCTCTTCACCTGTCGAATACAGAGGCTCTTAACTTAGGAAAGAATATAGATGAAACACAAGCAAATTTAGGAAAATCTCTATCAATTTGACAACATAAACAAATATGCAATGCAACCAAATACAGAAATGTGCTGCATGTATTACAATACGGCCTTGCCTCTTGATTGTTTGATTGATTGTTCAATCATTTTATTAAAAAAAAAAAGGCACAAAGTGTCGAACAGCTGGGTTCATCCCTTTTTTCGTGTCCTCTGGAAACACTTCCACTGTCCTCTGTGTTACTTGCAGTATTTGTTGTGTTGCATCCATTTGTGTTTGTGCATTTTATTGTGTTGTGAGTATTTGCAGTGCATGTGTTGCTGAATGCTTGTGTTTTGTCTGTTTGCAATGCTTGATCTCTCAGGGCCACCGTAGCTAAACGCTCCATTAACCAGCTACCTGTCAGCTGTGTTTGTTTGCTGTGCGCAGAGCCTCATCATTGAAAACAGTTAGAAACAAGGCTGATGGGAGCTGTGAGAGTGGACCAAGACATTAAAGTTGAAGGCCATAAAACCACAACTATGAGCAAAAGACGCAAACTGTGTAGAACTGAGGGGAGCTGCAGAGTCAGGTGATAATTCATCACTATGAGTGACACCATTTCACATTGCACATGATCATAGAACAGCTTTAAAGTCATCATGTTATTATCTTATTAGCATACAGGATGTGCTAGAGTTTGAAAAAAGGTACATGATGATGACATTTGTGAAAAATGAAATGATATGATATATTATTAAAATGATATGATATATTATTAATTGATATGAAAGAGAAGCAGCTCAGGTGTTATACCATTGTGCAGAGTATATCTGATTACAGGGACATAATAACACATTAATGCTTTAGAGTTTATGATACAGTATTGATTCAATCACTTTTTTAATCTGGCTACATAAGTAATTATTTACATCTCAAGTGAAGTTAAGACAACAAAGTCACAGTCTTGATTATTTTATTACACATCCAAAATAAATGTGTTTATGAGAATTAATACGTTGCTGTAGCATTAATATGCCTCTAGAAAGAAAGGAAGGGGGATTTAATATGCTAACGATGCACACACAATTAGAAATATCTGTGCTATGAAAATATTGTAATAATAAATTAATTCTGACCCTTAACAAAGAGTGTGATAACTGACGAAGTAATATATTCTATATATGAGCTCAGTGGTAGCTGGACAGGAAGTGAGGATGTTGGTTGCGCATATAAATGACTGTCAGTGCTGCTGGGTTGGATAATGAAACTTACTTCCTGTCCGTATCTGGTAAGTGTTCGCCCCATACCATACCAGGCCCACTGCACCACACACATCTGAAAGACAAACACACACAAACACACACACACAAACCAACCCACAGATACAGAAATTAAAAATTTCAATTGGAAATGACAACACGCTTAATTGTGTGGAGATGTGTTTGAATGTGAGAATGATATGAATCTGAAGTAGTCGTCCGCTGAGCCAAAGCCACAAACCAAAGAAACTGCTTGTGGCTGGAAACGATTAAGGCTGTTATTGAGTGTACATAGCAGCAGTGCCAACCTCCACACAGACAGGGGGCGCCAGAGGTCTGCAGCAGCCTGCCTTGAGCTGGCACACTGGGGATCAGTGTTGTACAACCTCAGGCTGGGGATCATAATGAGGACAGAAAGCACAGACAGCACACACATCCCCACAGACGCTACTCTCATGGCCAACAAATCAGCTGTGCAAAGAAAGACAGGAAAAATATACCAGACTCCACACAACACATAACTGTGCACTTTCTGTCTGACAGAAATAACAACCTAAAATCTCTAAAGAGGGATCAGCTGTGTGGTCATGAAAGACCATGTGTTTCCATTCTGTTTTCATCTTCTTCTTTTTTTTTATTCCTACAGTAATAAAAGCATGGAACTTAAGGGACAAGCATTTCTGCGAATATCTGTATTTTGCTTTTACCATTGTGGATCTCTGGACTCTCAAGCAGCTGTCGCCTGAACACAACTGGCCCACAGCTAAACAAACTGCCTTGAGAGACATCCAGAGAGCCACTTTGATGAGAAGATGCTGATTCATGGCCTAGTGGGCTTCACAAATGACTGCGTGGACATATGTTGTATATGTGGACTGAAATCCACCAGCCAAAACAAATTAAAAACAAAACAGTCTGGATTTTAGAAGAATATTCATTCTGTGCTCAATAATATTATCACACGTAGTTAGATGGTTTTTATTTTTTCTTCTAAACTGATCAAGATTTTCTATTTGTTTGTTTATGTTTGGTGCAAAGGTCCAAATTAACAAAGCGGGCTGTTAAAGACCTGCTGAAACACACTCTAAAGTCAACTTTGTTGGTTTTGCATGTTGTCATAATTTCAGAGTGTACACTTGAATAAAGTAATAGTCCAGCAGCAGCAATTATTAGACACGTCTGCACTGATAGCAGCAGACACCGACACATCACAGGTCCTCAGACCCACCAGGCTGTCATGAACACACTCTCCCCACGGGCCTTGACAATGTGAGCTCAGACCCACTGAGGTCAGCTGGTCTTTAGCTCCTTGCTGGAATAGGAGACACATTAAGCTGTGTTAGAGACCTGGCTGCTGAAGTCATAAGGTAGGCAAACAGAAAAACATGAATAAATGCTTCTCCACTGACACACTTAACATGAGTGGTGTGTTCATTGCGGCAGCGAGATGTTAAAGCTCAGAGATCAGTCACCACTGTTTCGCTTATAGACTACACAGTAGTGCAGCCTAGTGGTGGCAGCACACTCTCTCTACCTAGCAGGATATGTGTGTGTATGAGGGCAGACACATGGTCCTACCCTCCAACAGTCCTTTCCAGCAGCAGCGATTAGCAGCAGCAGGCTTGTGAGCGCTATCAGCAGCCCCAGGACCTCAGTCTGTCCTCTGCTCATCCTGCCCTCTAGTCAGCTGGTGAAAAAAAATTAACAACTTCTATCACAAAAAAAAAAGGAACTATGAAAAGTGACTTTGCAAATGATAAACAAGTGCGGCTGATTCAAAGGCCGGTGTTTCAGTGAGGAAAAGAAGCAGTCTTATTCTCAGAAGGAGCTGGCAGCGTTTGTGAAATAATGACTTTTAAATGGAGTTAATGACCCGTACGCTCATGACACCTCATCAGCACAAATGATGAAAAGTATTAAGATCCTTTACTCAAGCATAAGTAACACAAAAATGCAAAGATCCTTCATTACAGGAGAGAGCTCTTCTTAAGAAAACCTCTGGAAATAAAAGTGCATAACTATTATCAGCAAAATGCACCTAATGTATTAAAGTGAGAACATTCATTCTGTAGAAAACCATGTCCTCTGTAATTGGACTACAATATTTGTGGGTTTCAGTAAGCTGGGATTTGCATTGCGCAAGTACAAACTGACACATAGTGGGTGTTTTATGAGCTGATCCCAGTTGTTTTACACTCAGAATATCTAAATGCCACAGCTTTAAGGCCAACAACATAACAAATGAATATGTCGTATCTGTCACATGTTTTTAAAGTAAAATTGTCATCTAGCTAAATATTAACTATATCTGTCAGATTAATGTAGTCAAGTAAAAAGTACAATAGTAAAGTCAAAGCATAAAGTGGAAAAATGGAAAATGCAACCTCTACCTCAAATTTGTTGATTTTTGCTTCACACACAAATCAACCATGTTACTGTTACATCTACAGGCTTTTTGTACCAAATATGTCTGAAAGGACAGAAAAAATTTAATATAATACATAAGTATAATCAGCCTGAATGTAGAAAACGAATAATGGAAATTTACACACCAGGAAATCAAATTATTCAGGTCTGGTATAACTCAAATTCAGTTTATAAAAAAGATAGCTCTTAGACAACTTCTATAACTTCAAGATGGATACTATACTTCTAAAAAAGTGGGTTTTCAAAGAAGTTACATTATCTTTTAATGAGCAGAATTTCTTCAGCAGTTAAAGTTATCTCCTAGTGTGGTGAAACAGTCTTTTTATAATTTCTTGAAAAAAAATCAAAGGAGTAATCTTGCATCTGTCATGAGGGTAATGAACAGGGCTGTGAAGCTACTGAAAGAAAACACTTACCTCTTAGAAAATGCTTTATTTCAAGGACGGACTCTAAAAGTGGCTCTGTTCATTTCCCAAAAAGAGGAGTGTGGGAGAAATTTGGTGCAAAAGCCTCAGAGTGTGTGTACATGAGCAGCTTTGCCCTTCATCAAATCCAAATTAAGTGGTGTAGGCCTGTGTAAATGCAGTTTGGCAAATGGCTGAAATTAAGAATCTAAACAGATTAACCACGCATGACCTTAATAACTGCACTATGGCTTTTCTTTTCGCTCTCCTTTCTATTTATCCTTTGAGAAGTCTCAACTTAGACTTAAAAAAAAGAAAAAAAACTTTCTCTGTTTAAACCAAAAAAATGTAAAATTTCCAAGACATTTTCTGCCAGTTAAGACATCTCAGATGTGGCGCTGAGATATTTGTGTTGAGATGACAAGTTAAAAAAAAGAGAAGAGACATTTAGATGCATCACAGACAAATGAGGGAGCGTGAGAGACAATGAGACAGACGGAGGGACAGACAGAGCCATATTGAGATGTTCAGGTGGATTATTGTGGAGTGAAAATGCCAACGGGCTCCGTGCCAGCTGCCTCTGAGCTGCTGCCAACAGGCTGAAGAGGGCAGTGTTTGTCTTCCCACTGCAACAAACCTCACTGGAAATATTTGAGTTGTGAAGCAAAAAAAGAGAAGAAAAGGAAAAAAAAAAAAAAAAGAAAAGAAAAATGCTCTTCCATAATTACTTTCAGTGATGTATACTGAATCCAGAAAACTCTCTGCATATTAATATGGAGTATTAATAGGTTTCACAATAATTAAAAGTAAGAAAAAAAAAAGAATTGACGAAGATTAGTTCAGGTCTTATAAATAAATGTGCTGTAAGAAAAAGAATGAAGGATGTGGTTGTGAGAGTTTCTGTTGGCCCGTCATTAGTAATGGAGTTGAATAGTGACAAGTTAGTCATCTATGCGTGCGTACATGTGAGTCATTTGATTGTGTTCTTGTCAATATTTGCAGTCTTCATATTTGTATGTGAGTGTGTGTCACTTGTCTTTTCCACGCTTGTATGCATGACTTGTTGGTTGCTGAGTGCGTCCTGCCCATATTCTGAGCTCTCACTCCATCTCCATCTTCTCTGCATTACTCCCCTCCATCTCCTAACAATGTGGCTTAAAACCTCATAATCACTTATTGATTCCTCATCATCATTACCACAGTTAGCATCGTATATGAGGCCTCATCTGAATGGGGGGAGCTGCACGGGACCATCACCTAACCCCCCCCCCACACACACACACACACACACACACACCTGCCCCATGTCTGTAATAGTATACAAGGTCAGAGGAATCGATCCCCTTTAATCAGAGACTCGCCCAGAGAAAGTTTCCACAAGGCGCTGCTGGCGGAGAACACTAGTGATGTGTGATACCACCATCTTCTTTTCCAGTTGAGATGATACCAATACGATACCGAAACTAGAGGAATCAACATGGTACAAAAAATCGGCTGTGTTATATAGAATGGCGTTATTTGAATTGAAATTAAATTTGCTAATGAACATCATTAAATAAATAAATGTCACAAAAAAAAGTCAATGTCTACATTTTGAAATAATCTGTCAGCTGTCAGTCAAAACAAGGGTCAGAACATCATAGGCATACATTCGGTAAAGTAAGATTTGTTGCCTATAGAGTAAATCACTTAAAATGGACGTGTAAGTCTTTAATATCTTCAGAAAGAACAGCGATCATGAGCATTGTGTATGATAAATGAGCTGTCAAGGCTACAGCCAAACAGCTCACTGTGGAAGCTCTTTTTATGCATCAATTTTGTCTTCATCACATTTGACTTTTGGACAACACGCAAAGACACAACATCTCTTCCCAGACTTAACAATTCTATTTTTTGAGGAGATACAGAAGTAAATTATTCCCTAATAAAGGACCTTGTAACCTAACCGGCTTCATTCAGAGGAATCTAGACAGTAAAACCCTGTGGCAAAGAAGAATTACTGCCCCATGGTTGTTTGTCTCCACCAACCAGCCAATTTGTAGCAAAGTGCTTCCCTTCCTGAGTTACTGTGTGACAGAATGACCAGAAGTAGACCTTTGACCATCTGGATACAAAATGTCATCACATCATAATTTTACCCTCACAGACACTCTTTTTAAATTGTGTCTTAATGAGCATATGAATTCCTGTGTTAGGACCATAAACTGTCTACAAAAGTGATCTTGAACCCTGGGTCTGTAAAGGGAAGCCAATGCTGAAGAGCCTTAAAGAGCGACCAGAGGAGTCGCCCCCTGACCATCAGGGGGCGACTCCTCTGGTTGTAAAAGGAAGTCACATTGTATTGAAGTCTATGTGAAAATATCCCTACTTCTCTCTTAATTTATTAGCTCAGTAAATATTTTCCTTATGAGTTTGCAGTTTCAAGTCTTCAATGCAACATGATGTTCATTTTTAAATGATGGTCCCATTTAGAGGAAAATAGACCATAAAGCAGGGGATGAATTAGGGCGTGGCTACTGTGTGATTGACAGACTGTACCAGACAATCAGGATAGAGTACAGAGCAGGTCAGCTCCACCCCTCACTCCTCCTCAGCTCCACCTTCTCCTCCAAATATGGTTTCTTCTGTTTTCAATAAACCAAGATGGCAACAAATCACAAACAGGACACTTGGTTAGGACTAACAATATGTTTTATTGGATGACTGTGACCTTTGACCTTTGAGCATCGAAGTCTAATCAGTTCATCAGTCAAGCGAATTCCCCTGAGAAGCTCCTGAGATATTTTCTTCACAAGGCCAAAACAATGTTTTGTCAGGTCATTGTGACCTTGACCTTTTGACCTTTAACCTGTAAAATCTAATCCATTCATCCATAAGTCCATGTGAACATTTGTCTGAAGATGTGACGGAATGAGGCATGAAACAGTCTTTGTCCATCTTGACTCCCGTCAGCCACTGAGAACCAGACAATTAGAGGTTTCAGACTGTAAAGTCATGAAGTCCTCTAAACTTTTCACAATTCAAACAGTTGTCTGTCACTGTTGCTTGCGGCTGTGTTGCCTCGGGCGGCATCACAAATAAAGCCATCTCTGCATCTGTTCTGTTGTTTTGCTGATCTTTGAAGTCTTCCCATTGAGAGACAACCGTACTGAAAATTCATGCTTGCTTTTTCTTATCATACTCCTGTTTCTGTTTTGAGACTTTCCTGAGATACAACTCAGTTATTTCAACAGAGATGGCTGAAGGCAGGGCTGTGCCTGGCACGCTGCGCTGCACCTCTACAATCCAAAACAGCCCAAGGATTTGTGAATAATTATCTAAATTAGCCTACACTTGTCGAGCTGGACCACAGAATAGGCCTCTCTCTGTTCCACCTAAAGTAGAGATTGAAGATGAAGAAATATCGCCTTGCACGACTGTTACCTGCTGCCAAACTCTGAGCGGTGCTTTCACAACAAAGTGGGCTGAACTCAGGACTGCTTTTCATTCCCTTCTTCAGGTTCGTTGTAACGCAGACTCTGAGGACTCCATCATTACATTAACTGCACAGAAGTGATTACTTCAAGCCGCAATCACCAGAATCAAACGCTGGCACGCATTCATGCACAGATGCATCCACACATGCATACACAGAAATACAAAACCCAGTTGAACCCAGAATAAGTCCTAGATCCAGTTAAAAGTGTGTTTGGGAGACCTCCACAGCTGCACGCCCGGCAGCTGACAGCTGGAGTGTTGTGTGATAGAGAGTGTTTGTCACAGTGTGTGATGTGTGCCCGTGTATGCATGATAAGCTGCGAGTGATTATCATTGTTGTTGTATCACAGTTTATCACACCACAGGAGAACAGTTACACTCACCTAGCCATGTTTTCCCTGGAAGCATCATCCTTCTGATATGCACACACACACACACACACACACTAACACACAAAGGCGTAAAACTTAATCTAATCTGTGTGTTTTCTCTCTGCTGCAATAATACAGCGGCCTAATTGGCTCTGACAACTTGGCCAACTCAATTCCAGCCAGTCTCGTCCAGAATGCCTCTCTATGTCTCTAATTAGGTCCAATCAGCCCAAGTGATATTTATCGATTCACCTCATCCCTCTTTCTCTCTCTCTCTCTCTCTCTTTCTCACACACACACTCTTTCTTTCCTTCACACCGGGTTCCCTCCGTTCTTCCTGTGTTGCTTTCTGAAGGAGACTGTGTTCCTCCTCTCTTCAGCTAATTTTAGCATGAGTAAAATAATTATGATTGATGCAGGTGCCTCTTCTTCCTTCAAAGCCTTTTAAATAGATAACCCCCCCCCACGTCCAAAAAAAGAAGCAAGCAGCTAATTAGCGTGCGAGGATGAGTGAGGAGAGAGGCCTTATCGAGCCGTTATCAGTTCGCCTGCCCCACAGCTTTAAACATCATATTAGATATCTTAATCGTTCATTCTCACAGGGGCGTCAGGGACAAACTTTCTCATTTTCCTGGCCAATTGATGCGCTCTATTTTTCCCCCTCTGGTTCGTAACTTATTTTTTTCCCCCTCCTTTTCTTTTTTTTCCAAGACACACAGACGTCAGCTACGTGTTGGGAATGCTCGATGCTTTAATTCATCCAAACAACCTTTTAGCCCGCACTCCCACTGTAATGCTATGTTTGAGAAAGTTGTGCGCTCGCCATTTCAGTAGGAGTATTGACGTGCCAACCTTGTTCCCGGAGACACGTCTGCGATGACATTGGAGCTGATGGTTGTTTCTCATGTCTGTGCCGGGACAATGGCCAGATGCAGACACAAAAGAAAAGACCAAGAGAGAGAGATCAAGTGCATACACAGTGTGTCAGAATGCAGTACTGGCTACGGGGTTGATTAAGGATAAATCATTTTTTATTTCAAGTTCATCCAACTCTGATCCAAGCCTGTCACACTATGTATCACAGCCCTGGGTGGCTTATTTGGTCTTTTGGTTCCTGAACTTCCTCCACATTTCAGTCACTCAGTCGGATGAAAGGAAATCATTTTATATCCTGCAATTTTACTGTTTTGGTTCAATTTTACCTCTCATCGACCTCAGGCAGCTTTTTTCTGCAAAAAAATTTTTCACGGTCTGCTCAGTACCAAACAACGAAGAGAATAATTAGGGGCTCGCTGATAAACATAGTGGAACATAGTGGATCTCACATCTAATCATATTTCTCTCATGTTTTGGTGGAGACCAAAACAGAATTAAAAGAAGAGTGAAAATTGTACTTGTCAGGTGACCAGCATGTTCATGTTAGCTTTTTGCTAACACTTCAGCATAACATAAAATGCCAGATGTGTGTGACGTTTAACCGATTGTGCAGCTCTGTCCCTAACACAAAAATGATTAGTGCAGCTTTAACGCAAGAAGCAGAGTTCAACAACGCTAAAACGTACCTTTTCATTACAATAAGTAACAGCATATATATCTCACTTAGCACATTACCCTAATATTTACCATTAACTGGAAATGGATCACTCCAGTGACAATGCAGAATCCTTTCCTGTCTCAAACTGAACAGAATTAAAAGGCCTGGGTATCATGTTATATGGTTCACTGTCAATGTATGAACTCCTCACTCCTCACTTGTGTTGGCCACAGTAAGTAAGTATTAATAGAGCATACATTGATTTCAGATGATAAATCACTGTGTCAGCTGCCTCTTAACACACAAGCAGAGACAGCTGATGCCATTCTCTATCGGACAGTTTGGCTGGTTTAATATTTGCATTTAACATTCAATTTTAAATTTAGATTTAATGTTTTTTCTTCAATATTTTGATTTAGGGATAACATTTAATTTTGGATTTAATATTTAGATTGACATTGTTATTAATATTGCAACTTTTTTAAGAAAAGTAAATATAGCAAATAATTGCGGTACAAGTCTCAGTACTTTTTTTCCCCTTTAACGGGTCACTTGGAGCATCCCTGAGCACACAGCTGCTGAGTTGACTCCAGTTGGTGGAGAAGGGCTAAATCCTTTTATATGGTTTGTATTGAATTTAATGGAGGTCACTCTCTGTACGTCTGTGTAGTTGTTGTTACTTGAAACTCAACTGGCATCATTATTTTTCTTGTTCTTATTAGAAGAAGACTTTCTAACACTGGATGAGTTTCTATGTGATATGTAGTGGAAGTCCTGGATCAGGGCTGGATGACCTACAAATGAAATATTATGTTTCTTTAATCAGAATAACAGTACCGGGATCAGAAAAATACTACAACCGTGCTTGAAATCTGAAATATCAGCATCCCAGCAGTGATCTTAAAAAACCCTGGCAGGCTGGACAGTTCACCTGTAAACCTCAGCCCAATTCTAAAGGCTGATACAACAAGGTCTTGTAGTCTTTCAAATAAAGCAGCAGGTTGCCGTCATCACTTTCTCCCCGTTGGAGGAGTCCAACCTTTAACTTGGACTGCTTTCCCTCTTATTTGCTCTTTCATACAGAGTTGAGTGAGGAGTAGTGCTTGCTGAGGCTTTCTGACCTCCACATAACCCCGATTTAAGGCAGAATGATGCTTTCTGATCTCTGCAGCTCTCCCCAAACCACCTTCTCCCACTCTGCCTCAGTGTCTCTCTGCCGTTCCCTCTCCCTCTCTGTTCTGTGCAGTGTGTGTACAGGCTGGCTGTTTGTGTACCTGCAAACTGACAGACTCTGCTTTGATCAGGTCCGAGCCCTGGGGGCAACACACCGCTGGCCGTCCTCTTTCTACACAAACACACACACACGCACACACACAGAGATGCACACACTCATTCAACATTCACACACTCATTCATGCACACATCACAGAGGCAGAGCGAGATGATGCGAGATAGATACGGAGAGAAGAAAGACGGAGAGGGCAGAGACTTTGATGTGCTCAACATTTTCTGTGTTCACGTTTCAAACAGCAGCCATCAGAATGTAAGAGAAGAGGCTTGGAAAGGGCTGGATGATGGCTGATTGACCCTCCAAACCTGGCCAATTTAACAGGGGAAAAGGAAAAAAACACATGGGCGGACTCGTCGTCTCATTTCCTCTCGACTTCGAGACCTGGCCCCTGCTCGCCCCTCCGACTGACAGACATCCTCTGCCAGGCTCTTAAAGTGAGCACCCTGCTATGGTGATTAGCAGTTTTCTGTTACACTGCCAGTGTGCGCTTGCGCATGTGTGTGTGTGTGTGTGTCTGTGTGAGATGTGGCCGAGAAAGAGTGCTGGTACTTGGAGAGATTTTAAAGTGCCGAAATTGGCTGCTCAGATGCCCCGGCTCTGACCCCTCTCCAGTGAGCCAACAAGCAGATGGCATTCAAGTGGTTAGACTGCGGGTGGATGGAGCGGAGGTTGAAGGCGTGGTTGGTACAATGAAGTGGCGGGTTACCTCACTTCTCCTTTCCAATCGTTTTAGGACAGGCATAGAGGGGCGCATTAAGTGATTTTCATTTGGGCGATTAAACTGTCTATTCAGTGAGCCAGCTGAATTTCATCCCCCTGCTGTGCTGCAGAAACGATTATAGAGGTTACGGATGTCATTTTTCTCTCGCTGGATCATCTCCTACAATCATATTGAATATTCACTTGAATATCATCCCTGTATCGTACTCTATCCCTTGCATCAGCCCTGAGATGTGTCATTTATTCCCCACCCCAATGCCTCGGCTGATGTAAAAATGATTTTGTGTCCAGGTAAATGTTTCATGTTCAGGACACGGCTCACGTCAGGGAAAGTCTCCCCGGACGTTTTCCTTGGCTGGTGAAACACTTGAAAGGTCCAATCAGGAATAATGATCCCCAGTGCTGTATTGAGCATACAAGATGGTGATTTGGTGTTATCTATAAGCAATGGAGCAATGTTTCCTCCTAGGTTGCAGGTTATTAACTGACAACGCAGGGTGATGAGAAATGAAATGTAGCCGAAGCTTTCACACTGGATCTAGGTCAGGATCGTACTAGATGGGGTAGAATGTTCTGGGCCGGGGTGCTGGAGGAGGGGGAGTGGGTGGAGGTGGGGGTGGAGAGGCCCAGAAAACATGGTATTTTATTTTTTCTACATTTCTCCTGCTCACTAAACCAATCGCAGCCTGAAGCCAGATGGGATAGAGCCAGTGTATTCTGCAGAGAAAAAGCAGGTGTCTACTGTACTGTACTGACTGCAGGCTGAAATAACGCACCCCCACCCCCTCGCCCAACGATTACACCCTGTTTTGGTCAGCTGCTTTGTTTGCTGACAATTAGAAATGAAGGGAGCAGGGGTGTATTGTCACAGCCAAGCTTTTCCAGATGTAATACTGTCACTGATAGCACGACATTGTCTCAGCTGACCTTCTGGACGGTGGTCAAATCAGCTATTGCTCTATTGAAAGCTGTATTCTCGCTGTTCTGGGAGGCGCAATGCCGCTGATGCATGCAATGACAATGCAATGCAAGGTCTTAGTTTAATGAATTAGCATGCAAAAATTTACTGATCAGCACAAAACACAAAGTACAGTTGAGGTTGATGGGAATGCCATTAGCTTAGCAAGTATGTGGTTATGTTGAACTTTTAATAAGACTTTGTTTAAAAATATTTGTACTTTTTCATGTTTGTGTCATATTCAGATTCAGCGTAGAGATAACAAACTAAAGTGCCAGTTTTATGTGAAGTAGCTGGTGATGATATGTATATATGTCAACCCTGCAATAGACCCTGTCCAGGGCATACCTATGTTGCCCTGTGTCATCTGGTATTGGCTCCGCCCCCCTGCAACCCTTTCTCTAATAACCAAACATTTCAGTCAGAGGATGATCAAAGACAGCGGGAGTTCATCCTCTGGGGTCCACGAATATTGGTACCAGATTGTACAGCAATCCACCAACAGTGTTTGAGATTCTAAGTAAAAAATTCATCCTACTGATGGCCTCAAGTCACTACTCAGTCAGTCATTGGAACATCCTCTGTTTTACATCAACACAAGATTCATGTGCATAATATATGCAATATATATTTAATGCAATGTAATATTAGTTTGTCTGAGTTATTTCTGCTGTTTATTGTATTGTTTTATTGTAGTTGTTTCTGCAGATGGTTTATTTCCATCATCATAACACTCATCATGTCTTAAAAGTTATTATTTTAGAAATAGTAATACACACATCTTGATAAATAGTTTAAAATATGTACAATACATATAATGTACAAGAAACCAGAGCACTTTATGAAAGTGTTGAGATTCTTCTCTAAGTGTAAACAAGTGAAAGTAGCTGGAATGACTCTTGGTCTGTACTTTAAAGGCTCACTGTGTCTGACATGAGAAGATGTTGGTGATGGTTCTGCAGCTGATTCAACCTGAGGCCAGTTCTGCTTCATTCACCAGGCAGCTGCCCATTATGAATTCAGTTAAATAACCAGACTCATGCACTGGCACCGTGCTGTGTGATATGTCAAAGCTGCTGATTTTATTTCTTTTCTCTTCTGTAGCCTACTCTTACTTTTTTTTATTATCACACGATTGCTTTAAAGTTCATATTGTTGTTCTCTTATTTTGGTAGTATGAGGACGGACAACAGAGGGCGTGGCACAGTTACAGTTGGTTGTTACGACACCTGGGTTGCATCCATCTGCCACATTCTGGCTTGGTCAATCACATGGATGAGAGAAAGAGTAAAAAAGAGAGACTGTGCTATCTGTACTGTATTAAGTGAAACAAGTTTTTTCTGTTAATTATTAAAGTCACTTCATGATCTCTTCATGACTCATTGTATTGTAATCAGAGGAGGCTGCCCCTTCACTACTTTTGAGAGATGAGCAGGGAGATCAAAAATATATACTTGAGATTTGGTTTGTTTTTTATAATTTCAAATTTGTATGGTTTTTGTTTTGGCTTTTTAAATTAGAGGGTATTGTGTAAAAATTTCACTGGACTCAGTGGCTTCTTGTGACACATTGCACACAACGTTCATTTTCATCCAGTGCCCTCAGTGATTGTTTCTAAGAAATCTTATAAGCCATTTTTACACCTTAATTTTATGTTGGACATAAGAAAATAGAGATAAGTAGACAACTACTGTAAAATATGGGTCACCAACCACCACTGAGTCTTATGTATATTCTGTTGTATTGTACTTATTTGTACGTATTATACAATCACAATGAATGTGGCCTTAGATACCTGGTAGGCTGTGAAAAACCACTATGGAGGAAAAAAACATAAAACATTTTCCCCTTTAATACTAATGTACACACTATTTAGTGCAAGGCTATTCATTAACTAAACAAAAACTGTAAATGATCAAACTCATGACCATATTGTTCATTTTGTTCAACTTTTATTTTGTGGGGTATTGTAAAGCATTTTTCTTACACTGTGAAGCCTTAGCTAATGCTGTTTATTGTGTCTTTTGTCTGTCTTGACTGTGAGGCACTTTTGTTTAAACAATAACACCATATGAATGAAGTCATCGCCGTGTTATTAAAATCTACTGTCATAGTTCCCTGTAGATCACACAATAACTCGTGCAAATCGATGCACTGCATTCAGTGTGTGATCCCATGGCAGCAGAGATGGAGCTTTCCTGCATAATTAAGACAATACTGATTGATGCGTTATACCTCGCAATCTCTGTAATCTGCTGTGATCTTGAGTTGCATATGCTCCATCACAGTTTTCAAAGATTGCAGAGCTGGGTGAATCCTGCGGCTGACTCTGCGCTGGTTGACAGCATCCCTTCAGGGGGTCCTGACTTCATTACAGACAGGGAGTCCATCTGCAAACAGCAGAAGTCTCTTCATATAACACTCACACATGGCGTGTGTACGCTGGGATGAGACCGGAGACCGAAGCAGACGCACGTTAGAGAAGATATGTGGCTGCTCAAAGATTATCTCTGTCTACAAGATGCATGTAAATGTTCCAATTTTCTCTCTCTCTGATTCAGAGTTCACAGCTGAAATGGAGGCCGCTGGCCTTTTGAGCTTTTGGAAAAATATGAAACAGCTGCGAGTCTGCGACTGCCCGTTGCTCTCTTGTTGTGGACCGAAATAGAGACTGCAATTAACCTAAGTGAAAAAAAAAATCTCCTTTCTTTAAATCATGTAAATGAGTGAGACTGTACAGAGGAGGCTTGGAGACTTTCCTCACCACACCTGGCTGTGAGTAGCCAGTCAAGGGACGTCACGTCCCTTTCGTGGGTCAGAGGTCAAGTTATTGAAGTGGAAATCAATGACGGTATCCCCAGTGGCCTTAAGACGACTAGAAAGGAAAGGAACATTTCAAACAAATAAATAGCAGCATTTTCAAGGTGCCCTCCCTACTTCACAGCTGTGGATTGATCTCGCTGGTTTAACCCAGAGGAGGAGGCAGAGAATGGGAGAAGCAAGGAGAGCCTCACTCTGACTTGCTCTCTTTTATGTAATTGCTACTTTTTCACCTTGCTGCTGACATGCTCCCTCTCTGCGTTGGTGCCAGCGAGGCTGGGACTGCAGTCTGTCCAGACTTCCAGGCGGCTAGTCAAGGGTAATCTGCTTCACATGCAGCCTGGGCTAGTGTACACTTTCATACAGTCACATCTCACAAGTCTTTGAAAACATAATTTTTTTTTAAGTTCAATTAGCAGCGACAACTTTCTGATGAAAACTAAAAGGCAGTTGGGACTCTTTATCCATTTTATCCACACAGGAGGCCTCAGAGGAAATATGTTTCACACTCTTGACCGGGACAATAAAAAAGTAGCAATTGTAATTCGTGTGAGTTAAAATATATTAAGAACATTGATGTAATAGAGGTAAAGTAAAGATGGATACACTTATTGCAAATAATTATTATCAGGAGGTAAAATTCATTCATTTCAAAAACACAGCACAAATGCTCCGACTAATGTTTCTTTTAATTCTTTTTTTCATAATGAAGCTTTACGACATCTCAAAAAAAAAAGGGCAAACCCAGACTGAACTGAGTCTAGATGGATTTTTCCTTGGCTACATCCCTGATTAAAAAGTGATGTGTTTGGCAGTGATCCCACCCAGCACCCTACCACCGCTTCCATATCTGGGTGCCACTTTCCCTTAGATTGTTCTGGAGAGCCGATCTGTGATGTGTGGTGTTATCTCCCTGGGATACATGCATAGATCAGCTTAATACCAGGCCGTCGACCTGGGAGACCTCTCTTTGGAGCGACATCCCCTCTCCTGCTCGGCCTCAGATAGATAAATATCAGGGAGAACAAAGAACCCGCCTCTCATATCCGCTCTGACTCTGATGGACGCCCAGGTCCCTCCAAATTGGTTTTCTGTGGTAATCCGTGCCCTTGGCTGGACTGAGCCCAGCCAGAGGGGGGTTGTATGTGGATTGGTATGATTATGGCTATTGGTAGCCTAAACACTGGCTCCAGCCAAGGTGAATGACAAGCCCTCTACTCGTACCCTATTCGCATGAATGATGACCAACCCCAGTGCCAACCAAATTGCCAGAGCCATGACAAAAAGGAGGAGGATGCAGAGGCCTACCATTAAGTTAAGACAGCTATTTGTTTGGCTGAGAAAGAGCATAAAGCCTTTTTGTTCTCAGGAAGTTTTATATTGTGGATACGTATATTTTTTCTCATTCTTGGGCTACATAATTCCAGTCTCACAAGCAGCTAAGTCACATTCAATGTTAATAACTGTTAATTGTTAATAGTTGTTGAATAATTAATGTTTGAAAAGTGACATGAGAAAACGGATCAATCTCTTACCTGTGCATTAGACACAGACCTAGAGATCGTTTGTTTGTTTGTTTGTTTTTTTTTTTTAACATTTTTTTTTTTTTTTTTTTTTTTACATGGGTTAAAACAATGAGAGCCTGAATGAGACAGATTTAGTTGGTGGCCGCTCTTTTTTTTTTTAAAAAACAGGTTAGCAGTTTCCTTCTACTTTCAGTTTTTATGCTCATTAGCCTATTAGCTAGGCTAAACTTTCAACACACAAGGTTATTGTTTGCTCTTATGAGTCTTTGAAAGAAAGGAAATAAGCACATCCCCCATTTCTTTAAACAACAATCAAAAACCATTACTTTTACCCAGTATGAAAATAATATATGATTACAAAACAGAGTGCTTCGGATCATTTGCATTTCTCTTTGATTACACAGTTTGCTGCCACAGCTTGAGTTTGCCTGCTTTAATGACAGTTGACCTAGATTCATTATGCTTTTGTCAAATGCGGTTTACAGGAGAAATTCTGAACTTTTATTAGATTTGTGTCCCTGAATCCAGGTTAACGCTGCGGTTGATCCTGTCACTGGTCTGTGTTTCATTACAGCAGAGAAGACAGGGTCAGGCCAGCATATTGGAACAATATTGGACCGTTATTGAAACCCAGATATCGTCCAGTCACATCAGAGATGTCATCTGATGTCATCAGATGGAGGTTCCTCCCTGACCACAGCCATAGTCATAGTCTTTTTTAGTTTTTGTAATTATGTTTCGACCAGGTGTCTGACCAGAGAAATTAATTCAGTGTGGTGGGAATTCTTTTATTATTATTCTATATAAGTCTGTCAGTATCTCAAGCTGCCAGTGTCAGACATTGAAGTCCCATTGTGGTGACTTGAGTTGGCTTTTTGAGATGGCGTTGTTTTTGAATTTGTTTCGTTTCCAATACTTGTGGTTGACATGCATGTGAAATTTGTATGAAACTCAAAAGAACAAAATAAGAGCGGAAGCGAAACAGTGTCACCAGAAGCCCATTATCTCAAGAAGTCCAAAAATCAAAAAGCATAAAATTTTGAGGAAGAAGAAGAAGACGTTAGCAACAGTTTAACTTTTCAGCAACAGTCCTCTAGAGGCTGAAGAAAGAAATGGAATACCATCCAGTTTATCTGCAACACTGCAGCAGACCAGACGTGTGACAGCCATGTGCAGCAGTAGGTTATGAAGCTCAGCAGGGTCATTTAGACAAGTGTAATGTGCCATTAGAAGAGGCTTTAGTCACATTAGGCTCCAACAGATGAAGTAACAACACAGCTCGGGCTTTATTTGCTGTATTCAAACATCAAGACGCTCCCTGTATCCGTCCACAACACTTCTCTCACTCATCTTCAATTAGTAAAGCTGAGCTGAACCACATCCTCCCTTGTGTATCAAAGCAGTAACATGGGACTTTTGAAAGGATTCATTTCACATGATCAAACTTTTGCATGAGGACGGTGCTGAAGGTTGGTCAGTTGGTCTGCTGGTCCAGAGCTACTGCTCCGTTTCCCTTGAAATCCTCTGGAAATGATGGTTGCCAGAGAAGGACTCCTAATGAGGTTTTGTGAAGCATCACTGGCACGTCCTCATTTTCTTTGGTGGCTCTACCCTCTGTTGAATCTGAACGTAAAATACATGAAGGTGCATTCACACATCATGTGATTGAATGCAGGCGTTTTGGACAGAGGTTCAGTCAGTGACTCTCGAAGTTTTGTTTTAACACTTTTCGTCTTTGCTTCATCTATTAAATCCTTTTTGACACAGACACAAAATCCTTAATAATTCCCTTTTTTTGACTAAAAAGCTTGTTTAGCGGTTTAGTGGTCTGCTCCCCAGGTTCCTACAGTTTTGAACATCACACATATCGACTTTTCTAACTAATTTTATGATCTCAGTCACAAATCCTGGAGACTCTGGAGACCTTTAGTGTTTGCCCTACACAGCCTTGACCCACCAGCTCCCAAATCTCTCTGTCTGAGTGCTTCATCTGTATATTTATATATATATATTTATATATATTTTTCATTTGTTCCTTTATTTGTTTCTCTGTTTTGTTTTTGATACAATGCAGAAATCGTTGTTGGTTTGCGGTGAGATTTTCATGTGTTGTGTTGCAGGTTGTGTTTGTTAAATGTTACATTTAATGTAGAAAAAAAAACAACAACATATATGTTTTCATTGGTTGCGACAGTGTAACTCAGAAACTGGGATCTGATTTCCATTAAATGTTTTGTCAGTATTCATGGTTCCCAGAGGATGGTTGTGATGAGGGTCTGTTGTCCTTCCCAAAGGATAAACGCCATCTTTTTTGGACACAAACACCGGCTTCCCTGTCACACCAACGTCCTCCTGCTCCTCTCCTCTGTGGTGCATTCAGACGTACAGATGCAAAGACACAGAGGAGGCTGAAGCTGGCAGCCGTGTTTGCACATACTTTGCTCTATGCTGGTGCACGACAGTTCATTTTACTGACTGATGTGTTTGGATTTTTTTCTTTTCTTATTCAGGCTTGCAGAAGTTACACCGTGTTGAGCCAAGAAACAATTGACTCCAGTGATCAGCTTTGCCTTCATTTTGTCAGAAGCTGTTTCGTGTACTTGAGTGCGGTAGAAGGCGACTATGCTTCTGTTTCCTGAGGAGAACAGAGCAAAATAAGCATTACTACTTGTCATTTCCCAAGTGCAACAGAGGGTTTATCGGACTTTTTGCTGAAAACATCTGCCTGCTGCTGATAGAAAAATACAGTTGATGAGAGTGGTGAACCAAACAGAACATTTTCAAGCCATAAAACCAAAAACAATAAACCACAGACTCTAACATTTCCTGGGGCTGAGGGGATCTGTAGAATGAGTAATAATTCTCTGTAGTTTTGTCACTGTGAGAAGTGACACTTTTCAAATTACACACAGTCATTTAATCAATTAGTAACACAGAAATACCGAATGCAGCAGCTTTAATGCGGGAGGTTGATTTGAAAAACACTCATTTGGGGCAAAACACTTTTGATTTGAACCTAACCTGACCATATGGTCTTCCCTCTGGTCCCACCCTCATGACAAACTTTAGATTTTTAGCCCCATGGTGCTCTTCAGTCACAAAGCCTTTTAAATGAGCAATATTCAAATGAATGAATCAAATGAATGAATGTTTTCTTTGGTGCTGAACCATCTTCATATTCATCAATGTGACTGTGTGAAGAGATTAAAGTAATTGGTGATGTTACCTTTGGTTGCTAATCCATGTTACTATCTGGTGGTTATGACCTGATCAGGAAGGGCAGAGTTCTCAAACTAAATGGGATCAGCAGCGTTTCCAAAAGTGCAGGGACTTGAAAACTTTGGAAAAGCAGCAAAAGTGATTCATAAATTAAGTGTGGATGTAGCCTGAGGCTCAGTGTTTACAAACTGAGAACAAACTGTGTAACATGACTTAGTTTTCATTTCGCTCCCCATGTAAACAGCTTAGAGTGGACCGACTCACCATGACGTCAACCGTTGGTTTGTGAGCTGCTGTTATGAAGCCTCCATTTTGTAATTTGGTCTTTGCCATCTTGGTTTTTTGAAACCAGAAGAAACCATGCATACCCATATGTCCTATTTCATCCTCTTCTTTATGGTCTAATTTCCTCTAATCATTTAAAAAATGAACATGATATTGTATTGAAGACTTGAAACTAGAGACTGAGACCATAAACTCATTAGGAAAACATTTACTGAGCTAACAAATGAAGGGAGAAGTAGGGACATTTTCCCATAGACTTCAATACAATCTGACTTCTTTAACAACCAGTGGAGTCGCCCCCTGATGGTCATTAGAGAGAATGAAGGTTTAAGGCTCTTCAGCATTGGCTTCACTTTACAGACCCAGAGTCTACATCCATTTTTATATACAGTCTATGGAGTGGACGCACTTCCTGTGTGACATGCACGTCTCACAACTTGCATCTGTGTTGTGTCATCAAAAATCAAAAATAAACCAGAACTGAATTTATAATGAAAAGAAATCCAGCAAGTATCCTTCAAACTCTATGTAGAAAGAGTTGGCAGTAGTAGCAATGCAGCAGACATGCAACTGGTGTGAACTAGCAAAGTTCAGCAATGCAGCCGCCGCACAAACACAACACAGGCACGTGTGTTCCCAGCGTAAGATGCAATCAGGAAGGGAGGCAAGTTTGCAGAAGTTTCCAGAAGCCTCAAAGAAAATCAACACAACCCCAGAGTTGGGGTCAGCTGTGTTTTCAAAAGAGTCTGGTTTAGGGGCTTGGAAACTCTGGAGTATTTTGGACTCCAGGCGTAAACGGAACAAAAGTGATGCCTTTTAAAACTGAAATGTAAATGAATCCACAGCCTGAGGCTCAGTGTTTATGCTGGTCTCATCCATATCTCCAGCTTCGCTTTGAGTGCATTCAGACTCATATTAGTTGGACACGAGAGGCGGCACATCACTAAACGCAATGTAGGGGACAGTTCATGGACACTGATGAAAGTTTTAACAGATATGAGGACTAAGTCACGAGAGGTTCTGAATGTTTATGTTTATGAGAGCCATCAGCCTTTAGTGCTAACAGTTGCATTGTATTTCAGCACATACAACAAAAGACTTCTGAAGAGATGGAAATTATCCACAGCAGTGAACCTGCATGTGGAAGAACAGTGTCAGTTTTGAGTTTCAGAAGCTGTTGCTACGGTTGCGCGATGCCGAGCTGCAGCTCTGCAGAGGCCACACGTTCATCCTCTCACCCTCCAGCCCTCAAGAAGGCCCCCCTAGTACCCACTCAATCCCACCTCAGATCCCAGTTACTCCCCAGTCCTGCCTGCAACAAGGTGTGAATCCCCTGCTGCAGTAATGTTATGCTACAACATGGCAGTTAGCTGGATGAACTCCCTGTCAACCCTGTGTGTGCGTCTGCCTTGCTGCGCTGCTTTCAGGGGCGTCTGCCTGCCTTCGCCTCATCTCTGTCCCTCGCTCTGAGGAGACTTTGAATTAGTCTAATTACCATCGCCTGTGTCACGGAAACATGAGGAGGAAGGTATCGTCCCCAGGAGGCCTTCTTAGATTTAACACCGTGTGTGTGTGTGTGTTTATGATAATGTGCGTGTGCCAGTGTATCTTTTATGAATTGCCACAGCTGTGGTAGACAGCTGCTAGAGGGGCTGCATTCAGCAAAGGCGCCTCCCCTTTCGTTGCTGCTGAAAACATGCCCCCTCTTCCCATACACAAACAATTATGGGCACAGTCTATCGCACACAGTCAGGGCTTCACATAATTACAGAGTTCAGCGCTTACATTTAAGAATATATGCAAATTCATTCTGATCACCCTGAAGAACAGTATGAGCGGATGATGGCAACCAGCATTTTAGAGCATTCAAGCATGCGTGTGAATGTGTGTGTGTTTGTGTGCATTTTCTTGTTGATATTGGCTGCTGTTATGAAGACCATTTTTATCTTTAGCCCTGGGACATAGTTCTGACAGGAACCAGCGAGAGAGTGCAGTAGTGAAAGTCCTCCTTCCCTCGTAGCAGTTGTGTGACATTAGCTGTGGGCTATGGTGGCTGCTATGTGTCAACACCAAAGGAGTTTTCCTCTCCCCCGCTGTGATGTGCGAGCTGCAGACTCAGCAGATTGTTCTGTCATCTCGTGGCCCGAGAAAAAGTTCATAATGTTCACTGTTCACAATACACCAGCTGCTTGCACTGGGCCACATGTGAAGGGGAGAAGAGAACAACTTGCTCCCAGCGGTGGAGTCTGGAGCGTTCTCGGGCCAATCACCGAGGTTGAAGTGTCTTGGCTGGGAACTACATTAAAGCTGCATTTGTGTCCCCAGAGTTTAGGCGGTAGCACCAGCTATTGGTATGGGGCTAATGAAAATGGCTTTTCATGTTCATGCATGATTGAAGTATTTTTAAACATGTTTTTAAAGGTACAAATGTATAATCTCATGGGCTATCTAACACTATAATATGTAGACTCTTTTTAGTGTCCAAGTCCAGTATTGTCCCTCCTACATGTAAATGTCTTTTGAAGGATATTGTTGGACAAATAATTTTGTGTGGCCTGAACACTGAAGGGAAACTGAACTAGAAACTGAACTATTCTCAACCATGGGGACAAGCGTGGGTCAGATACCCAGATTGTAAGGCCCATTGTCTCTGCTATTCCTGAGCCTTTAACTTCATCTTAATAATCAATGTCATGAGCATCAATCAATATGTTTATATCATATATAGCCCCCTACGATGACAACTGAGCATGTTTCATTGACTCAAGAAATCTGGATTTTAGTCCAACGCTATGGCAAAGACTGAGTGCAGCAATTCTACACAGTGGTGGCTACCCTGGTAAATCTTGTACCATTAAGGCTTAGTACAAACTGCAGTGGCCCAGGTTCAAGTCCGACCTGTCGTCTCTTGCATTGATTATCCCAAAAAAGACATTAAATGCCCCAAAAGGAGCCATTAAATAGGGCTGTTGATCTGTCATGAAATGTTTTTGTTGTAAATACCTGTCAGGTATCAGGGTATTCAACCCTTACTTATTCGGCCTGGAGCCAATCCCAGCTGACATTGAGCGATGGTGGGGTTCACCCTGGACGGGTCACCAGTCTATCACAGGGTTCACATACAGAATCAAACAACCATTCACACTCACATTCACACCTATGGGCAATTTAGAGTCACCAGTTAATCTAATGTACATATCTCTGGACTGTGGGAGGAAGCTGGAGAACGTGGAGGGAACCCACAGAGGCACAGGGAGAACACATAAAGTCCATACAGAAAGACCCCAGACCTGCAGTTCTTCTTGTTGTGAGGCAACAGCGCTAACCACTGCACCACTGTGCCGCCCTGCTTGAAGATTATTTTGAAAACATTATTTTTTCTTAATTTAATGTACAGTTATGTTTAATATTTTCATGTATTTATTTAATGTACAGTTATGTTATCACTTCCTGTATGCTAAGCCTTTGGCTTGTTTTCCATTTTTCTACCACTTTCTGAGTTCAACGTTTACACAGCAAGTTTTTTTTTTTTTTTTTAATACTGACTGATATTGTAGAAATGGTTGTGGTTATACACATACCCTGATGGGCAAAAGGTGAATTCTTCCCTGCTGCCTTTCTCCACCCACAACCTATTTTGATGCCCTGATGATTTCCTCAGTTGCAATAGTGAATGCTAGAGGGGAGATGTGCACCCTGCCATGATACCAATTTCCAGGTACTGCCAAGCTGTGGTGAATTACATAGCTGTGAAGCATATCTGTATGTTTTGGAAATAGACTTTAACTATTTTTTTTTTTTTACTCTATAAAAAATCAATTGCGGGCCACTGGATTGTGTGAACTAAATGTGTTTTCCAGGTACAGATATTAAATCCCAATCTTATGTCTTTTGAATTGGAATTTAGTGTCTGTTTTTTTTTTTAACAGCGAATATACCTTGAAGTCTGGTGGAAGAGGTCTCAGACACGTGGATCCACTGTATGCTTTCAATTTTCCGTCAATTGGTTAAGTGCTTTATTCTGTAAGTGCTTTATTCTGTAACACTTCCCTAATTTGTAGGACTTGTCATTCTATACTCCGCCTTCAGTGAAGTAGAGGGTTGTTTCCATCTCACATGCTTCTGTAATGAGCTTCCATAAAATCTCAACCATCTGGTGTATTGGTGCACCTGAGGACTCCACTGTGCCCCCAGGCTGCTGACGCTCTTGCTCAATTTAGGCTTTTGGCAAATGTGGAGTGGGTGATTGTAAACTACCTTGTAGGCCATGAATTTTCTTTTCTAGCTGAGTTTTCAGTCCTCGGCAGAACAGCCAAATAATTCAGAAGGTTCCTTTGGTACATTGACTCCTACTTCACACCTTCCACTGTTTTCAGCTGACACTGTTAACTCCACTTTAACCCTCAATGTTTCAAAATAAGATGACAGTTGTTTCACATACGCATTAAGAGCCCAGGGTTGGTTTAGACAACTAATGTGCACCAGACACTAGAGGAAAAAACTTTTAAAAGACTAACGTCTGACAACCTCTCACATCTAAAGATAATGTGTCATAAATTAGGTCACTGCTTGCAAGACTATGGCTTGATTCTTTTGAGATTATTTCCCATCATGCTCCTGGTGGAAATATACAGGAAAAATCTTTCAGAATGACTGTGTTTGGACTTTGTATTCACAGTTTCCTGTTTTATTTTGAAATGATCATCATTCAACATCACTATCTTCATGAGACTAAAACTTTCTGATAATATTAAACATGTTTGATTTTAACAGAACATTTCAGACTGAAAAAAACATGACTGACTTAAGAGAGCACGGACGACCATTTTACACCAACTGAGATGATGGGAGTGTGCCGCAGATCAACAATGATTTTTTTCCCGGACAAAAAAACATTTGTGACCGCGAAATCACTTGAAAAGCTGTTTGGTGTAAGGTCAACCTAAAAGTGCTCTGTAAAGCTAAAGAAATGGTTAGAGTTTAGGTGAGAGGTTAGATAGGTAAGGATGGCTCGATGATCTGGTTGAGATAAAACCAAGATGTTCTCTTGGCTCAGGTATGAACACCAGTTTGTGAAATAAAGTCGACCACCCACCTCGACCTTCTGGTGTACTGTCACCCTGCATCTGCCTTCAGCTGACAGTCATAATTTTGGTTGGTTGTTGTGAAGTTGTTGTGTTGCCAACCACAAAACAAGCTTGCATCGACCTGGCACTAAATGAAACTTGTTCTGTGGGAAAAGGCCCCTCGCTCCAGGCGCTGCAGGATGAATCTGGATGATTGTGAAATGATTTGTCTTTCTTTTTGGTGGAAGTGTTAACAACTCATAACCATCTAAACCTTCACAATAACAGGCCAAAAGGTTGAGAACCAGGCTCAGAGCCTCCCTTCTGATTGGAGCTTCAGAGATGGTGGTTTTACGGCAACATAAAATGTTGCCGTAAAACCACAAATATATCTTCTTATGGATATCAACACTTCAAATAAAACACCGGAGAAGTGTAAAATATGCTTCCAGCCATGGAGCATGATTTAGTAAGAAACAACAAGCCTGCTGGCACAGAGCAGCTGCCGCACTGTGAGAGTCTCAGCTCAGCTCTCTGGTAGAAACACAACAACAAAGTGTGATTCTATTGATCAATTATCAGTAACCATAGAAAACGATTACAAACACTAGTGCTACAGCTACGGGCTACAAGAGTAAAATCAGTGAGAGAATTATTACAGCAAAAATAATTAATAATTAAACAGTATACACTGTAAATTAATTATGCTACTCAGTTTCTATATACAACCTGCGAATAATGCCTCCTGTATGAGACACATCTTATCCCAGGTTCAGTTCTCATGCCTCCCTCACCTATGGCGCCCATGACGGTGAATTTGACGTCTGTGCAGAGTTACCAACCTGTTGGCATTTAAGCCCTGCTAACGTCCGGGGACCAGGTTACCAGGTTAAACGATGGCAAATCAGAACAATGCAGTAGCAGAGGTTTCGGGCTTTATGCATAGCACATATAGCGTGTCTTGAACACGTACCACCTGAAGTGCCTATGTAGCTGACATTTTGTGTTCCATCACACTGTCTGCCTGTGAAAGGTGGGAGGGGAATTGGGAAAACTCAGACAGGAGATGAGATGAGATCTTGAAGCTGCGTGTCCACGTTGACGATGTGCTTTTTTTTTTTTCCTCTGGTCTCATACTGTCTATTGTTTGAGTGGCAATATACTCAATTTGGTCCACTTTACTTATGTTTCACACAGACGTACACACAGACGCCACTCCCAAGCGCTGATGCTGGCACTCACACATACAGATGAGGCAGAGTCTCCTTTCCTGCCTGCTCTCAAAGCCCTTGGCACTGCTTGTTTACCCTTCACTGTGACAGCTGTGTGTGTGTTTGTGTGTGTGTCGATCTGAGGAAGGAGATATTGCGTGTCAAGTGCTCTCCAGGGCTAAACTATCATTTCTGAGTGTTATCACACCATCCTACTTCCCAGGGGCTGGCTGTCTTTCTCTCTGTCTCTCTATAACACACACACACACTCTCTCTCTCTCTCTCTCTCTCCCTTTCTCTCTCTCTCTCTCTCATACACACACAGGAGGAGCTCCAGACAGTGTTAACCCAGTGAGGCGTGCAGTCAGAGAGGAGAGAGGAAACTGGAGTAAGTTGACCAGTTGGTGAGCGCACACACAGTTTTCAGACTGGAAAATCAGTCATGCAATGGTCCCATTCAGACACGCAGCGCTGCAAGACCTTTCTGACCTGCAACTGCCACACAGAGAACAAGTTCAACTGTCAGACCACTGATGTCTCTGGACCACTAATGTATAGTCTTCGCCACATACATATAAATAGGATGGAGTGGAGCTTCACCACAGTTCATACTCCAGTGCATCTCGGAGAACTCGGTGAAAGTTACTCAAGAGATACTCAGCAAAACGCTGATACTGCTGCTTCCTGGAATCCACTGTTTCTCCATCATCATGGCCATCAGAACTTTGGACTTCCCATTTCCTACCAATGCTCCACATGGGTTTCTTTAAGCGTGACAATGATCCTCATTAGACAAATGTTTATTAATTTAATGATGATGACAAAGGTCCACTAACCTTTTAAGTCATTTCAGAACAAACAATGATATCATTGCTATTATCCCTAATCTTGAGGCTCTTGCTCAGTTTGGGCTTTTGGCAAATGTGAAGTGGGTAAAATACTTGTAAAATACTTTGTAGGCCATGATTTTTCATTTCTAGCTGAGTTTTCAGTCCAGTTCAGAACAGCCAAATAATTCAGAAGGTTCCTTCGGTACATTGACTCAAACTTCTTAATTTCTACTGTTTTTAGCTGACATTGTTAACTTGACTTTAACAATCAATGTCTTTACGCAACTTAACTTTGAAACATTCCTATTGTCAACAAGACACTACAGGACTTTGAAAAGACTTTTAAACGACAGACACTCACATCTAAAGATAAGGTGTCACAAGTCTCATGTTATAGGATTATGTAATTTTGTTTTGCAGGGACTATGACTAGATTTCGTTTACATTATTTCCCATCATGCTCCTGGTGGAAATATACACTACTGCTACTACTACTGCTATTATTATTATTATATAAAATTAGTAACTCAACACTGTCATGACAGCCCCCTAAAATGACAGTGTTTAGAAACTGTATTTATTATTTCTTGTTTTTTTGTGTCCAGTCACCCTTGCCTCTGTATTTAATACCTTACAACAAACGACTCGCCTCCATGCTCACTGTCAACTCAGTTTGCTGCTTCCTGTTTGGTGTTATGAGACAAGACTAAAAACTCAAGATGATCCTAACCAAGTAGTTTCTGAGCATTAAAAGTTGTCGTGTGAAATCAGAAAATGGTTTGTTTTTGTCTATAGTGGCTCATACTGACTCATGCTGTATATGTTGTTCTGGAGGACAAGCTATGCCTCCTGTTTACATTGTCAGACCCATGGTCATGTTCATAGATCGATACCATACCAAGAGGTGCATCACTGCCCTTTTTCCCAGTAGCCATATTTCCCCCTTCTTCAAAGAAGTAGCAATCAGACTGTTTTTGTGGATCCATACATTCCAGGGGTTGTTTCCTAAATACTCTGCACAACCATGTTTTTTTCCCCATTCAGGACATTTTTAAAAATGTTTTTTCACACCTTTACCACTCTTTTTAGTACATGAAGTTTAGCGACCTCGCGTTATTCTCAGCACGGCTCATCCCATTTTCAGTCTGAGCAAAGGCCTAATCAACCAGAATAACTGAAAGCACCTGCGCGTGCAAGGCCTTTAACTAATTTATCTGTATGATGCATTTAGCGCGAGTTAAATGAAGCATGTCAAATAATCGGAGGTTCTGTGATGACCCCTGAGTGTGTGTTCCTCTTGAGTGTAGACAGATTCATCCCCCATAGAGCTGCCGTATGCCTCCTCTCCACCACAGTTTGGAGATTTGGAGAGGTTGACATTCAGGCCACTCTGATCCCTCTCCGGGTTCCCACCAGCAGAAGCAAGTTGCAAACCTAGCTTGGTTATGTTGTGGTGGGTGTTACAGACAGTCAAGTCTACAGAAAAGTGGTATAGTGTGCATGAAAACGTGAACAAAGCTTGAACAGGTTTCTGTGAGCGGAGAAACAATGCCATGATTGACTCACCTGCAAGTGTGTGAGTCAGGCTCCTGGATGAATAGCACTTTCCTGGGCAAAAGCCTGGACCGAAAGAAACAGAGGAATTACTCTTCCCTGTTGTTCCTAACAGAGTGCAAGTGGCAACAAAATACAGAATGCCTCATGCTAAAACTATAGTTTATTATCATATTTGTGTGTGTTTACTGTGTAGCACCAAAGCATAGACATCTATGGTGGGGTCCAGAAGTCTGAGCTTGAGATCACTTTTGGGAAAGTGGTTTCAGACTTTATGCAGATACCATATGGAGATTTTTATCTTGTGTTTTCCAGATGATGGTAGAAATCACTGAAATCAAAGAAAGCATGGAGTAAGTTGAAGCTCAGCAGGCTTTTGCTCACAGCTGTTTTTGCCTTTCGCACATCTTGTCACTCTCTTTCGCAAAGAAAATCAGAGTATAATGCACTTACCTATGTAATTAACAACAACGCAGCCATCTAGTGTTTTGTGATGGCACCACTGACAGTTAAAATCGGGCGCTGCACTATAAATCTGTTCCCACAGTAAGACCATCAACACCATGACACATTAGTATGAATACTCAGAGCCACTCAAACAACGTGAAAGCATGAGATTCAAAACTCTCCTCAGACCAAGAGGTATTAATGATTAAAAAAACTGCTTCATACCCATCAAGGCCAACATCAATCCAGTCCAACCCTTCAGTTACTGTGCTTTTCATTGAAGAAATAAAGAAATTGACAGCCCTGTGAAGCCTCCCAGCCTTACCATCTGTTAGTATAGCACATCATGAGATGACAGCATGGACAGTGCCCGTGTTTCTCAAACAGTTAACAGCAAGCATGAAACCCATGCCAACAGACGAGGGGAGAAAAAGCATTACTGATTAACATTATGTTATCAGCACAACAGTCTGCCCATTGTTCCGTAGTAAGAAGGCCTAATCCTGCTCTTAGCAGTCTGGAGGAGATGGAGGCTTTTGTGTTTTTCTATTCTGCCGGGTTCTGGGCTTGATGAGTTTGCCCTTCGCATGTCTGGAACTTTTCCTTTCACTCACAGTGACTCATCTGTGGTGTGCAGGATTGCAGCGATGCAAACACACATGTCTGGACCCAGACACCCATATGAAGTCACCGTCTGAACAGATAAAGTTGTAGTGTATGTGGAATCCCTTCAGAAAGATAGTGTAGCTCATTGCTGAAAACAGCCAGGCATTCTGCTCAGCCCCGGACTGCCACTGAGAAGCACAGATGCCACTGTTTGTCCAAGGACTGTACATGTATATGTGTGTGTGTGTGTGTGTGTGCGTGTGTGTGTGTGTTTGTATGTGTGTGTGCTTGTTTACAGTTGCTCAGGAGTGTGGCAGATGCCTCTGTTTGAGGTGTCCTTGAAATGTGTCCCTGACCGCCAATTAGCGCTGCCTTATTTGCCCACTGCAATGCCATCCCAATTAGCATCAAACCAATACCTGTTACGACCTGCAATGAACCACTATGAGCCTGAGCCACACCTCTGCTCCCCCACTTAAGGCATCAAGACCTCGGGTCATCGTTGTTAAATGGCTGCTACCAGGCATTTCATTACGCTGCTGCTAAAATGGAATGGCAGCTTCTCTTATTAAATAAAGTAAATAATAAAATAAAGTGGCATGGCTAAATGTTTTTGGCTCGTTTGATCACAAGGTGAGGGGGACAATGGATTGGTCTCAATCCTTTCGTTTGTTTTTGTGCATCCATCCCATAGTGTCTCACGCTGCAATGATCAGATTGTGAGGAAAGATTAATAATTCAATGAGACACTGATTCTCCACAGCAGTAAGCATGTGTCCAAACAAGGGCATTTTCTGCTTTTAAGTTCCTGTTTCAATGACGCAGAAATGCTTTGTTTGACATGGTTTCTTCTAAATGCGCTAGTGCCCCACCCACCACCTTTTCTTGTGCTAGGATGGCAGTTGAACAACACAGTGTGTAGGAAGATGGTTAGAGGAGGAAACATCAGAGAGACTTAACCACATGTTTGGGCCTCATTCAGACCCAGACTCAGATGAGAGTCTGTTGAGAGCACAGTGTTAGTGTTTGTGCTAATGCTCTCTGAACTGACAAGGTTCTTTTTTTTTTCTTTTTCCTCTTGTTCTCGCAAGTTGATAGGATTGGTAAATATGTTTATGATGTCTGAATCCCTGACTGTCTGAATCAGTTTTTATGAGACTGGTTTACTGCAGTTCAAGGTGGAAACAAACACTCAGTCACGATGTTGACTGAGTGTTTGTTTCACATGTCTTTATCATATAAAGCTCTGAAAAAAACTAAGAGACCACTCTGAATTTTTCTTAAATCAGCATCTCTACATGTCTGGCAGCCGTTCCACTCCAGCGTCTGTTGAATTCCAACACAAGCACAACTCATTCTACTTAATGAGGCACTGATCAGGTGATCAGCTGAACCAAATCTTATTTAACAAGGAAAAGTATAAAAAAAACATCACTGTCCTCCTGCAATAGAACCAGCTGGATGGCAAGAACAGTGCCAGTAGTGCCTCAAAAAACAACTCTCCACTGACCGGGATGACCACAACTCATTCAAATGTCACTCAACAACCGTAGGATGACATCAAGTGACCTACAAATACAATGGCAAATGGCAGCTGGGGTGAAGTGCACGGGGAGAACGGTTCGAAACAGGCTCTTAGGGGCAGGGCTGAAGTCGTGCAGAGTTAGAAAAAAGCCCTTCATCAATGGGACGATGATGATGATGATGATGATGATGATGATGATGATGATGATGATGATGATGATGATGATGATGATATTTTTATTTGGAATTTGGGAGAAATGTTTTCAGTAGTTTATAGAATAAAGCAAAAATGTTCATATTACTTAAACACATACTTATAAATAGTAAAACCAGAGAATCTGATAATTTTGCAGTGGTCTCTGATTTTTTTCCAGAGCTGTATTTAAAGAACAACATATAGACATGCTCATATGGTTAAACATTGATTTTCATTGGAGGTCTCTCACACACTCAGTAATATGTGCTACTAGTCAGGAACAATGTAATCAATGTAAACAACAATAGCAGCCTTTGCTATTCTACTAAGATTACATTCTGAGACTTGTTAGTAGAATAGCACAGAGTACTCATGAGGTCAGGAGTCAGGAGGAGGAGCTCTATCTTCACTGGTACACAACCAATCCAAGACCCTCCACCATGTTTATATTTATATATGGATTTGGAATGTTTTAATAGATACAGAGTAAAAGAGTTGTTTCTGTACTGTTGTGCCATAAGCCTGTGGTGGTTTTATGTGTTTTCTATTGATTCGTATTTTCTACTTTTGCTCATTTTTCTCACAATCTGAGATGATTGTAGGTTTTATTTAAATTGCACTGACCCTTGAGTCCCCGTGAGAACCTGCTACTCCCCATTAAATTCGCTCTCCTGATGAGGTAGTTATTTTACCTAATCATCTACTTCAAGCCACTCACTCCCTGAAAAGATTCCTCACTGAAAAGTCTGAAATATCAGACTCAACAGTGAACTTCTTTACATTACATTTGCAGTCCATGTCACAACGCCAATAATATTCTGGTGGCACCACAAACCTCATGAAGGTGACAGTAAAATCACTGACAGGAGCAAACAACCCAAAGAGAGTCATTTTTGGGAGTTGTTGTCTTTACCACCATTGTTGTCAATGCAGGATTTTCTTCAGAGTTAATAGTGGCCCACTCATAACACACGTTAGTAATACGTGTCAAACAGCCACTTGTTTTGATTTAATTTCTTATTTTCATCCATGATATTGCACTGCTGGTGCCTGCCTATATGTATATATGTTTACATGTGCACATGTGCGTATGAGCTCACGCACGCAAACTTGTGAGTTGTTCCCTGTCTGGAGTTTTTCCATTCACCCCCTTTGTATAGGATTATAGTGTGTTTCATTCATGAACATTCCCCCTCCTCTCTCTGCTGGCATACCAGTCACGGGATGAGTCATACACACACACACACACACACACACACCCACACACACACACACACTTATACACACACACACACTTATACACGCACACTAGCATTTCAATGCATGCATTTTTAATTGATGAACAGATGAAAGGCAGGGGAAGTAGACAAGAAAGTTGTAGTAAAGGATGGAGTGTGTGGCAAGATGTGATCCTCCATTTCAGGATATGTGTGTGTGTGTGTTTGTGTTTATGTGAGTACATGTGTGCATGTTTAAATTGCTCATTAGCCCTGTGTCACCCCTGAGGCTGGCTTCCATGTCATGATGTCGTGCTTTAGGGGCAGACAGACACACATATACACATACACATGCACACACACACACATCTGGGCCAGTGCTTGCGTGCAGCACTCTTTAACCCGACATCAACCCAGATTAGACTGGCTTCCATGTCGTGTCTAAGGGCAGAACCGCCAGACACACTCTCGCTCACACTCAGATTCACACACTGTCACAAAGTTGAAAATATTGGAGCACAAAGTGACTTTGAAGCTGCAGAAAATAAAGAGTCTACAGAAAAACCTGGATAAATGAGTGCAGAAGCCAAACGCAGGTGCTTCCATGTGAGTCACGAGGGCACGCTGAACAGTTTGACGAGAACATACATGAGGTCAATCACATGCTCTGGCCTCACAGTCGCCACATCTCAACCCAACTCAACATCAAAGCAGGATTTTGGAGCAATGAGACGCTCCCCACCACCATCATTCAGTGCGTTCAGTGGGTTAAGTTATTTTGACTGTTTTGAGGAAGTTTTCAAAGGCATATAAATTTTTTAATGATTGAAGCCTTTACCAAATTACTGGTAAAAAATGTTTTTTACTTTAAGAAACATGATTTTATTTGCAGGAAAATGAGAAAATCCCAAGGGAAGTCGGTGCAGACTATGATGCTTTCAGTGTTGCAGGGTCAGATTTAGTGGTAGAAGCCTGAGGCCTGCCACAGTGCCTTTTTTGATTATGATTTTAGTCACCAAGGTCAGGAATTTTCTGTCTCTACACACCATGGTGTTTATCTTTGTTTTAAATGGATTTATTCATATTTGGATGTAGGTTTTTGTTTCCAGCTTTGTTTTAGTTAGTGTTTGTTTCCTAAAAAAATTTCTTTTTTTGCATTAGATAACTGATAATCCTGTGTATGAACATTTAAAGGAGCTATTTGTAAGGTTTGGTGTTCAAAGATTTGCTTTTAGATGAACGCAGCATATGTTGGCATAAACAGCGGGTTACTAGCAGAACAGTGAGTTCAGCATCAAACTTAATCTCTTTATTCATCAAGTGTTGCCAGTGTTATCTTTATCTGTATTATCTGTATTCCATCACTTTTTTTTTCTTCTTCTGAAGTTAGCGTACTAGCCACCTTGCTCCACTCCTGCCTGACTCTTACCACTTTACGATAGCGAGTCACTGTCGCGTTCAGTCTGCCCCGAAGAAATTGCTCATCCTAGGAGGTGGATTATAGCTTCTTGAATTGGGCAACAATGGCTGAAGCTCTTGCCACATTACCACCCTGGCAAGAACAGCTTCAACATCATGTAATGAATCTCGAAATGAATTTCATTTTAATCTGATGTTATAAAACTGTCTGCAGAATTGAACTTGAGACCTAGTGCAAAGTTGGAGATTCTCATGAAAAAGACATTCAAATATGTTTGGACAGTGGTTTAAAAGCATTGAAGGACTTTCAGTATCACATGAGGCTGAGAGCTTTTTGTGTTGTTATGTGTAGATGCATATGCGATGTTGATATGTGTTTTGTTACAAGCTGTGTAAGCCGGTGTGTCATCAGCCTAATTGTGTGTGGTTACGATACATCATCTTTCAATACATGTAAAATAGCAGAATCCATATTTTGAACTTTTGAGGGTGTTTAGGCTACAACATGGTGTTAAACGACTCTTTAAAGCAGTAATTGATCTTTTTGCCACTAGAGGGCAGCAGAACAAGCTGTAAACACATCTGTCAACATAGGTGCATTATAACCTCATAAAATTTTTATTTTGTAGCATTCCTGGCTGGGTTTCAACTGTCTCTGAATAAACATATCTTAATGCTCCACTATGCTCGTCTGCTACTCTCTAACTTTGTTTGTCTGATGTGTGGTACTGAATAAGCACAGTGTTTTTTTGTCAAAGCTGGCACTGAATGTGACAAAGTTGATGAGCGCAGTTGATGAGCGCAGGGAGATATTAAGGTTTCCGGCTTGAAAACCAAAACAATGAGCATGAAGATGCTAAAATCTCTGTAGAACTCCAGAAAGGTTATTCAAAGCAACCTTTCACGTTATATGTTGTACTTTGAGGCACTGTTCGCACATGAATATTCATAAGTGCAGCTTTAGCTGTTTCGGTGAATACATGCTTGGCTTAAAGCAACTGTGCAGGATTTCCTTACAAGGCAAAGCGGATGTTAAAGTCATAGTATACAAGCACAGGCCACTGACATATGAGCATTTTCATTGCTAAATAACTGCTATCGGCCTTCAAAAGCCCATGTTGGTTAAACTCTAGTGCTCAGCTGTGTTGTTCGAAGAAGGCAGGAATCCTGCTGATGTTGGTCATTTTTATTTTGGGAGCGATTAGTCTCCCCATTTGCATATTGGTAGCGCCTGATCTCCCTGGCACTTGTTCATTCATCCATATGCAATACATCTGGAGAGGAATAATTTTCCTTCTCTAGCTTCAGGCTGTTAGAAAAAAATACAACACCTCAAGAATAGTGTTGTGCTTGTGTTTAATGTATGAATTATATGCATGAAGCCTTTTTTTATTTTTTACAGTTGATTTGAATTCCAAATTAACTTGAGGATATGAAAGGAACGGGTCAACAAGGTCTGTAATTTCAAAAAAGAAAGGCTTTAAAGTGTTTCTTATTGATCTCTTGGGGTTCAGCGGAAAAGAAAAGGTTAAAAAACACACATGATCAAACAGATCATGTGATCAGCAGATGACTTGATAGCCTGATACAGTTCCTTGCCTGATATTTAAGACAGAGTGGAGAAGTAGGGCTTAAGTTTAGAAAAGTGTGAAAGCATGGGTCCATGGTTCTGGCTGCTTATTTGGATTTGTGATAGCAGCCTAGTCTTTTTTACACAATATAAAACAGCAGAACACAGTATCAAATATATTAGACAATCAAATGCAAATTTGGAGGCAACCATTGGATCATCTTCATACTCATTACATTATTCATTGGAGAAGCACATTTGCTATGTATGTAATAAAAGAGTAATATCTAAGGGCTTTCCCTTTAAACTGCCATCAGTAATGCTTTATTTGACTTCACACAGAGTCTGCTGGTGTTAATTTATTAATGGTTGCATCAGTGTTACTCATTTGTCTGTTTGGTTGCTGGGACTTGAAGCCTTCTAGGAGGTAAATCCAACCCAGATTTGTTTTTACTATTTACTATGAATACGCTCACTTCTAAGTCCCCCGAACTTCTGACCATGTACTTAGCAGGTTGTTCAGTTTCTTTAAAGGGGCTATTTGTAAGCTTTCTCTGCTGCTGGATGTGGTTTCTTGCTGGGAGCAGTTGGCATTGATTGTTGCTTGACAAGAGCTTTGGCTGTAATACATGAGATTATAACACACCCTCTGACCACGGCGGATTGGAGGCTGCGGTGAAGAGACCATCGGAAAGTAACAAGAGTTAGCATGCTAACTTCAGCTGAAGAAAAGATGTGCTAAAAAAGATGCAAAACAAGTGCTATAACTGGCATTGCTTTCCAGTGCTGGAGACAACAAAAGGAATGAAGTTTGATGGTCAACTCACATTTCTTCTAGACTAGTAAGTGAGGGGTTTCAGTTATCCCTGTTTTTTCTTGACATTCTAATTGTTCATTATGTGTAATCCCACGAGTTTATGTGCGCCACATCGACAATAATTTAAATTTACAACTTAATAATTTTGTATTATTGTACTTAAATTATGAACTGGTTATTAAAAGTTGACTTTTATTTAATTTGGTAAGTTTAGTTTTTTGATTTATAACACTTACTGTTGTATTTCCCCTTGATTGTCAGAAGATGTTACTCATTTTCTGCTGTGGTAAAAAACACAAAAGATCATCACCACGCCCCAATTCAATAAATGAATAAACAAACGTGCAACTGGTCCTTTAGAATCAACCAAGGCCACTTCTACGAGTGTTAACAGGGTTGTCGATGTACTGTATCTTCTCCATGTGTGTGAGACACTGCTCCACTTGGCGTGTTCCCTGCAGCAGGGCTGCCGTCACATGCTGTGAACACACACCAACTGGCGAGATGTGTGGTTAAACTGGGACATTCCACACTCTCACACTGTACACAAACACGACAAACGCTCACAAGCACGCACATGCTTCAGAGACATGCTGATACATTCAAACATTCATACACCTGCAAACTTGCACACATGACATGTGAAATGCTGACACAGGCGCACACTGCCGCTCTGCACCATGTTTCCTTTTGTGCATGTTTATTAATTGATATAAAGTTCAACTGTCCATACCAGAAAGTATATGACACATGATTACTTCTCATGCTTTTCATACATGTGTATGAGAGTTGAGGCATCTGTTCATAATCATAACAAAGTTACCTCAATGCACTTTACATATAGAGCAGGTCCGGACCAAACTCTTGATAGAATTATTTAAAAGGACCCAACAAATCCCACCATGAACAAGCACTTGGGTTAGCAGGAGAAAAAGAACGTCAATACGCCTCCAGTTATAACATTCATTTCACATCTTTTCAAAATCAAAATCTGTCTGAAGTTCAGATAAATAATTTTTAAATGTGTGTGAAATAAAGAGAGAAAGAAAGCCCATACATAAATTAATACTCGTACAAGACTAGAATTTTGAATTTTCCCTCATCAGTCCACACTCAGTAATGGAACTAATGGAAAAGCACAAGCTTGAAAAACTGAAATATCGCATTGACAGAAGTATTCAGACACTTTTCTATAAAGTTAGCTCAGGTTCCTCCCATTCATCTAGATGTTTCTACACCATGGCTGGAGTCCAACTAAAGTTAGTCAGCCAATTGAACCTGATTTAGAAGCTTTAGACCCTCACTACAGCTGACGATGGATATGAGGAAAATAAAGTCATGAGGAGGCAGGAGCTGCCTGTGAAGCTGAGGGACAGGATGTTAGGATAGATCTTTTATAAACGTGGACGTAGACTCTGGGTCCGAAAAGTAAAATCAGAGCTGAAGGGTCTTAAACCTACATTCTATCAAATGACCATCAGGAGGCGCCTCCACTGACTGTATTTAAGTCTATGGGAAAATGACACTACTTCTCACTTGATTTATTAGCTCAGTAAACTATTTCATAATGCGTATATGATCTCAGTCTCTAATTTTAAGTCTTCTTCAATATAACATGATGTTTTAAATAATGGTCCCATTTAGAAGAAAATAATCTATAAAGCAGGGTATGTGTTAAGGCATGGTACAAAAAAAAAAAAAAAAATTTGAGGCTTCAAAATGTCAGTTGACAAACTAATGGGTGATTTCACAGCGGGCGGATTCTTGAATATTTCAAAAATGATCCTGAGAAATGGGAGGCATCAAATGTCAGAGCAATGGGTTTTACTTATGTACATGTGATATTTGATTTTTTCATTTTTGATGAATCAGCAAGTTTCTGAAATTCTGCTTTCACTTTGTCATTATGGGATATTGAGTGTATAAGGCAGCAACATGACAGTATTTATTCAATAAAAATATTTTAACTCTATCATTGATTTATTTTATTTTGAAAAGCCATATTTATATGTGAGTTGAAATTAATTTTCAAATTTATCTGAAAGTAATTTCAGATGATTTTTGAATAACAAAAACACATTAATTCAGTTGGATGTTTTAAAAGAAGTAAAATATTTCAGAACTCTAAAGTTCAGTGGGATTACTGTACAACAAAGCCTCAAAGAAAAGGCTCAGTATTCAGCGGTGACTGACTGGCACTGGCACAGTTAAAAGTGCTGCTGCTTCCATATGGAGGTTTTCCCCAAAACAAGGCCCAGAAAATCCTACTTGACCTAACAAGACCTGCGTAATATTAATTAAAAAAAAAAAAAAAAGAGTCTGAGAGTGACTCAAGGACATTTCGATCAAATCAAAACAGACCCGAGGCTATTTAGACCAAATGCAACATTTGGTCCAAGCAAACAAAGAGAGAACATGAAGACCGATGATGCGCCAACGACTAATGAGCCTCCATGGTGCAGTACATGCTCTTTTCCCCTGTGATTACACAGCTCACACTTTTCTCTACTTCAAAAAACATTTGTTCCTCCTGGGGTAATTTGCTGCCTCATGTGATCCAAGTTGGTAAAGAATCCACTTGGATCCACTCAGGTATTAGACCAAACCACATCTAGGGTATCTATGGCCTTCAGTGGGGCTCAAGTGAGGACTCAATCATGTCTTGGCTTGGAGGAAATAGCTGAACCTACAATATGTAGATAGTGTTTTATTTAACAGAACTTGTCACATGGTTTGATTTGTGTTGAGAACAATTTTTGTGATAATATGAAAATGAAATGTTTAAATTCAATACTTTTATACTCATTTTCATACCATCCATAAATTCAAAGCTCAGAGTGGGCTGCTCTGCTGTTGCCATCTTGGCAGTGTTTGACTCTGCCCCTAACTCATATTCAATGCAATCATGGGCAAAGAGGAGGGACATGTGTGGAGCCGAGAAAGTGAAAGTGGACGTAGGCTCTGAGTCTGTAAAGTCAAGCAAATGCTGAAGAGCCTTAAACCTTCTATATAATGACCATCAGGGGGCGACTCCACTGGTTGTTAAAAGAAGTCAGATTGTATTGAAGTCTATGTGAAAATGCCCCTACTTCTCCCTTGATTTATTAGCTCAGTAAATGTTTTGAGTTTATGGTCTCAGTCTCTAGTTTCAAGTCTTCAATACAACATGTTCATTTTTTAAATGATGGTCCATTTAGAGGAAAATATGAATTAGGGGGATGAATTAGGGGGCGTGGCCATTGTGTGACTGACAGACTGTATCACACAATCAGGATAGAGTACAGAGCAGGTCAGCGCCACCCCTCACTCCTCCTCAGCTCCACCTTGTCCTCTAGTTATGGAGGACAGATATTCTGGTTTCAATCCATCTGAGGATTGACTCAGTTTTGGAGCCAGACTCATGAGAGGAACTGGAGTTTTTGGCACCACCATGTTGGATTCAAGGTTGCTGAGTGTTTCAAATACAAGTCTTGAGAAAACAGAAGGAATCCCAGCATCTGATTGCTACACAACTCCTGCACTCAAAATTACAAATCAGCTTGTTCCCCCCAACTTCAGTGCTAAATATGAGATATGCCATTCATTTCAGCTCTGACCTAAAAACTTTGTATTCATTAGCCTTGCATATTCTTGGTGAGATCTTGCATTTTGCATTTGCATTCATCTCTCTTTCTCTGAACTCTTCCTCTGTCCTCTCCTCACCCTTCCTGTCTTCTCTCCTCACTGGCGAGAGTTAGTTTAGTCAGGGCGACGTGCCTTTGGCACTGCTTGAAAATCAGGTTTCCCATTAAGCTCTGGAAAGTTGAATCTGGGGGCAGGATGTATGCGTGTGTGTGTGTGTGTGTGCGCGCGCACGTGTGTGTGTGTGTGGTGGACTTTGTATTTTGAAGGTTCTTGGCAGATAGAACCAGTTTAACACCAAGCCTTTGAGCTGCTGTTCAACATATTGCCGCTTGTCAATCCTGAACTAGAAGTAAATATATAACATGAGACCAAACTTGGCATCTTTGCTGTGTTTTGTGTCTTTGTATGAGCACTTTAGGCAGAAATGACTGCAACAAAGTGAAAAAGTGTATCATCAGGAGCACAAAATGGATCTCATGAACAAGAGGACGTACATTCCACACATCCTACATTCATCATGCATTATCTCTCACTGTAATAATACTGAATCAAAATCATTTAAAGGCTACATTCAGGCAAAGTAGCTTTTTATCTCCACACAGAAGGTGCTGGTGTTCAGATTTAACATTTCACCCTCTGGCAGTTCAAACCGATAAACGCTGTTATCAGTTCCTCCACGTCCAGCCTTTTAAATCTCTGCAGAGTTAAAATGACTGCAAGCACTGGCAGTCGCAGACGACACATTGTGAAACGACAGACAAGAGCAAGCTGTCTTCTCAATCCATCTCCCAGCTTTTCATTGCTATATTACGGCCCCGGTTTATTGCATCGATTTCTGTTGCAGCTTAATCTTTCTGCCAGGTTGTGGCAACTCTTCACGTTTTTGAAGGTGTTCACTGCTCCATGTGTGCTTTCCACAATCCCCAAAGCAATCCCGGGTAACCTTTCCCCAAAATGCAAAAGAAAGGTTACATCAGTGCAGCTCCCTGGCCGTTAATACACTCCCCATCTCACTTCAGTACCACAATTTGCCAGGCGTTTCTGCTGTTTCATTTCGTGAAATAACTTTGAAAGTCACCTCTTGTCTTTTTTATTTTCCTCTTATTTTCCTTCCAGCTTTGGGCATCTGAACTTCTCATCACACTAAGCGTGCTGTCAAGATGGATTAGTGCATGAAGTTTAACTTGTGGGTATTTTTTATTACAGGAAAGGCACTCTAGGCTTACGCCTGACAAATAAACCTTGCTGAGTTGCAAGTTCAAAGTTTATCCATTTATTTTCTGCCGGCCGTTCCACCCCCCCCCCCCCGATTATTTCCCCTGAGTCCAAAGTTTTTCTGCTTCAGCTTAACGCTACACGTGTGGCATCATCTACAGGACAGCAACAGGGAAAGAAGGCCAAGGAAATAAGTAGGGTGACTGGGAGGTCGGTCCCAGCCTCTGCCTTGACAGGGGGACTTGACTGTGGGGAGGAAAGAGAGAAAGAGCAGGAAATAATAACAAAACCAGGGATCAGTTGAGTCAAAATTAAGAAGATTTAGTCAACTTGTGGGATTCAAGGCATTGTCTGAATTAGTCTTTTTGGGGTCTTGTGCTTGACACATGCACAACAGTTTATTTTGTATGTTGTGTAAAATCGCACACAGATTTTGTTTACTAATTTTCAAATCACATACTATATAAAAAGATGGACAAAGCCTCACTGATAGGGTTAGGGTTATCCATAGGTTTAAAGCTCAGAGTGGGCTGCTCTGGTGTTGCCATCTTGGCAGTGCCTGACTCCACCCTTAACCCATATTGAAGGAAATCATAGACAAAGAGGCTCGGTCTACATATCCACTGACAATTCATATAAATAAGGACAAGAAACAAAATATGTGAATACAACTTTAAACTTAAAGTAAAAAGAAACAAGCTGAATTCTTATTCTTGCATCAGGGGATTATGCTGTACCTACAGCGTCTTCATATGTAGGTGCTGTTACAGCGTAGGCTATGTGAAGGCTCACACGAGTCTCCAGATGTGGAAGCTATGGAGGCAACACCTCAGGACCATAACAGGACTATAACTGGCTACTTGCATTGTCTTCTACAATTTCTGGTGAACTTTGTTAAGAACAGCTCAGTCGTCATCTTCTTTTCAGCATCGCATACGGTAAATCCATTTGCTATGCTTCTACCCACTGTGACCACCAGCTCTCTGACACAGTGAATGAAAGAATGTGAACCAAGCAAAAAATATAAACTCGGTAACAAAACAAGGCAAACCCTCCCACTGTTACTCAAATTACAATTCGAATGAAAGACTGTAAACAGATACTGTGGGAGATAAAATTAAGGCATGATATATTCTGATCACATATAGTCACAGATTTTGGTGCTGTGGCAGTGATATCACCTGAAATGTGATGCTTATCTCTGTATAAAATTCACATGGTTGGTATCTACAGCAGACATCCGTCTTCTGGGCACCATGAATGTCTGTACCATAGAAGTCAGATTGTATTGAAGTCTATGTGAAAATGTTCCTACCTCTCACCTGATTTATTAGCTCAATGAACATTTTCCTAATGAGTTTATGGTCTCAGTCTCTAGTTTCAAGTCTTCAATACAACATGATTTTTATTTTTCATGGCAATGCATTGGAAGATGCCAACATTTTTTACACCGAATCTACAGTCAAACCCAACGTGTAAAAGTTTGAAAGTGAGAGAAATCCATCCTATTGTCCAAGAGTCACATTGCTGATTGTTTGGGCAATTATTCGTGCGCATCAACCTCCTTAAAACTGAACAACAAATGCTAATCTGACCCCAGTCTCACATCAGTTGGAGATGGCCATTTAAATCCTTCTTCTCCATTTAGGTGGGGAAAGTGGAAACTACACACTTCATTGTACTACTCAGTAATTGTAACTCACTGTTTCAAAAGGCCTTTTAAACATGAGGTAATTACAGACGTCCTCTCCTCAACAGATGTGGACGCTCCATGACTGGACGAAGCTGAGAGAAGGTGAAGATGAGAGATAGTGTGTAAGATGAAATTTCTGCTGAGAATCTTAACTCAGTCACATAAGACAGGCGTGAAACATACTGACATCACTCAGCGTGAAAAAAGATTGAGATTTAAATTACAGGAGGACCAGTGAGTTCAATAAGAAAAAAAAAAAATATTATTTTTTTTTTTCACAGGGGTATGGATGAAAAATCACCCACATGTACAAGATTAAAATCCCTGACCGGCGCAGGTCATATTAAAATCACCTCATCTCACCCAGGGAAATAAATCCAGTCTAAATGGGGCTAAAATACCCCCCGTGTCTGCTCATCATGCATCTTTTAGACCAGCGGTTCCCAACCTTTTCCAACTCATGGCCTAGTTCAAAATGTTAAAATGTTGGTGGCCCACATTTGACCCTGTACCAGTATAGAGGCTAAATAATGTCTTCTCAGAGCAGTTTTTATTTTAATGATAAAGATTTTGCCTTTGCCATGGATGTAATATTTAAGCGTGCAGTCAGACAGTCTTTTTAAAAATGTTTTTTTTTTATTTTTTTTTTTTATTATTTCTTTGACCTCTGATATGCCTCCTGGGCACCTTTCTCTGCAGGTACCCTTTGACATCTGGCCTGGGAATGTCTTGGGATCCTAGACCTGGAGTGTTGCTGGGAAGAGGGACATCTGGAACTCCCTGTTTAACTGCTGCCACCGTGACACAACCCTGGATTACCAGAGGCAAATTGATGGATGGATGGATTTCTTTAATGTTTTTCTTATCACATTAGATTTTTTTATCCAAAATTGTACTGTTTTGTAAATTATCTGTTGGCCGACTTGCAATACCTTCACGGCCCACCAGTGGGCCACACCCCACAGGTTGGGAAACACCGTTTTAGACCATGACAGAGCAGGAGATGACAACTGGTTGAGCTGGTGTTGAGTGGAAGTAAACGTCAGAGCTTTAGTCTGTGTGCTGTAGCATTGAAGACCCAATGTACTCAAGAAATAAAATACACAGATCTTGTCACCAACCACTCTTCAAAACTCAGCTTCCCCCCTTCCCAGCTCCCATCTCCCCCTCTGCTATCCCTCTGTTTTCCTCTCCACTTGCTTTTATCTCTACTGAACTTTTCCTATCCTTTGTCTTTTTCTGTGAGTTGGCTTCTATCTCCCCACCTCCAACCATGTTTGTTTCCTTCCCCCTCTCTGAGTCAGCGCTGCCCCTTTGGCTGTGTCGCAGGAAGACGAGTTTATCATCATCATTATCACCATGTTAATTCCAGAGCCTTATCTTCCTAAATAAAGTGTGTGGTTTTGTCTCTTTGTGCTGACATCCCCAGGCTGCAATTGAACGTAGCTTATTTCTATCTTGCTCCACTTAGCATTGAAATGAACTGGTTTTGGGGGACTAGCACTAGCGTAGCTTGCATCAGCTCTGTGCAAGCTAATAGGGGTATCAGCAGTTGCCTGCATTGGAGAACATCAAAGCAAGCAATTCCCTCTGAACACAAAATCTGAGTGCACACAGCGGGCAAGCATGCAAAAACACACACTCAGGCATGCACGCACACACACACACACACTGACTCGGGTGCATACAGCGGCCATGAAGGAAGAGGTAGCTTCTTGTTTTCACACAGTATTTCCATATATGTTAATAGTATTCTTGTTATTGTGCAGAAACAGCCGGTGGTGTAATGAAGTGATGAGCTGTCCTGGCTGCAGGGAAAAGGACAGACAGGGTTACAGAACAGTACAGTCTGTGAGTTGTTTTTTTTTTTTTGTTTTTTTTCAGGCATTGATTTTAGTCCAAACTGTATACACACACAAACTGAAAATACACATACACACAATTGATTTCCCGCCATTGTCCGTGTTAGTGCTGATATGTATGATGTGTTTGATGTGGAGCACGTTGAGGTGAATCATTGATGTTTCTGCTAACTCCACATGATTACCCTGTGAACGGCTTCATTTGATTCTGCTTCTGAAAAACCTGCCTGGGAACTGGGTCATGAAATTTCAGACGTTCAAACAATCATACTCCAAAGCTAGATGAATGGGGTTTTATTTGGAACAAGCGCAGCTTTTGACCGGCTAACTGATGTATTATCATGTGTGACTGGAGCAGTTGCTGCTTCTTTATCAGCACACCGCCGTGACAAACAAAACACACCAGGGCTATCAAAGTACTGTAATCATATTTGGAGAAGGAGCTTTTTTTCCCCCCATTTGTTGTATAATTTGATTTGCACAGCGAGTGGCCACAGAGTGCTGCTCATTATCATCTGAATAATTCATAATGAATTATGTTTGTAATTTCTGCTTAGTTATCAGATCTCTTTGATGTCATGAAACAAATGTATTGAACAGATAGAGGTTAATATCTTTTAAACATGTGTTTTTTTTTTTTTTTTCTGCTGGTACAGTCTCATTATTTCAACAGACAACATTTCACTCAGGGTTGTCTGAAGACGGCCCACACTTGGCTGTCTAAAAATGAGGCTCTGGAGGCCTGACATGAAAGGTGACTTTGATGTATACACAAGTGTTTTGTACATTGGAGTTGCTATTTAGAAGAACAAAATATCACTTGCACATAAAGAGAGATACAAGCTGGCAAAAAAGTAACAGCTTCCAATAGGATAACACCCTGGTCAAATGCCATGAGCTGCCCAACTCCTCTTTGTTCTCCACTTTGCAATGACACAGGAAGAGTCGCATGGACGTCCTGATCCAATCTACCTATGTTTTGTGGACTTGGGCACTTTTTTCTCTTTCATTACCGGGTGCTTGCTCATGGGATAATGCATGGAATCTGTCAATGATATTGGTCTGATATAAATAAATAAGTAATAGATAAATAAAATCAGCCTGATATAACTTGATGAAATCGCAGCAGAGTTAGTCTCTTTGAGCCATTTGGTCTTTGCACAGCTTCAGAGACAACAGTGTCTGAATCCTCTGCATTAACTGAAGCTTGTTCACTAAAGCTGAGTGGCTGTTGGGCGTTGACAGAGTCCTGCTTTGTTTGACATAGAATTTTAAGACATAGCTGAGCATCGGTGACTTCAGAATCATTTCTCTTCGATTCATCATTTTGCAGACCAGTTTTATAGTCTTTGTCAAGCTGTTATCCCCCAGGAGGAATAATAATCATATTCGACAACTCTGCTGCTAATGTAAGAGCCAGATCAACAGACAATATTTGCTTTTACTAGGGGTTCAACACAAAATTATCTTTTTTTCATCCACCAGCCTTAGAATAATATCTGTATGTGTATATGTATTTTGCATCTAAACCTGTAGTAATTGTAAATTAGCCAATCAAATGTTAATCTGACTTGTTATGTTAATCTAATCAGACTTTATTGTTCCATCATATTAAGAATATTACACAGCAGTCGGCCAAACATCTTGCTAACTAGTAATCAATGATTCCATGCATATAGTAGGTTTTAATTAGCTTGGTGTTAATCAATATAGCTAAATGAACACAGGTAGATTCTGTATTGAATGATTTCATTGACTTAACTGGGCCGAACATAGGAAGCCGTCCGTCTAACTTGCAGTTGCTATTAATTGAAGTTGAAGTGAGCCCAGTCCTGGCACAATCCAAGGTTTTTCAGAATCCTCTAATATCAATGTTCTTCACATAGTTGTGGTGAACCTTTGGCGTTCGATTGTCAAATAACTGACAAATAACAGACTGATTGTTGTTTGACAATGAGGTTAAACCCTAACTTATGACTATGAGCTTTAGCTAGTAAATGAAAGAAGAACACCGGATACAGTGGTTGAAGTGACTTCCATCTGAAGGGTGCATGAGTTGAGCAGGTGCTCTGGTTGAGGCGACACCCAGATGTCCCCCTGTGGAGGTGTTCCAAGTTGATTGGGAGGAGAACCAAAACAAGCTGGAGGGATAATTCCATCTGACCCGAGAACGCCTCGGGATCCCCCTGTAAGAGCTGGAGGCCTTCGACGGACAGACTTCACTGATGGACTCTGCTGCTGCCACTGTGATAAATACTGAACAAATACTGATGGACTGGTGGATAAGTGTGTGGAATGTGGCTGAAAAGATAGAAAAACACAAATAAACCAATGAGTATCTGTTTCTTGTGTTACCCAGGTTCTCTATCCATCCTACATATTCCGTATATACAGGAGGACAGCCGATGCAGACACATCACCTGTGGTGGCCATGCATGTGGTCATATAAGAACCCTAGATGCCTCTTTGGTTAATCCTGATGGGAACCATTTTGAAATGTCTTTTAGCTGCAGAGGCTGTGGCCTCTGTCAGGCTGAATGCTAGCTTTGAAAAAAAGAAGCCATCGTCCTGAACCAGGGTTCTTCTTGTAAGAGCAGTGTTATCTGAGGCATGGTCTGGCAGGCCCTGCCCTGACACAGTGGGCCCAGCACACACTTAGCGAATGGGTTGCTGGCTACCACGTTCATGCAGTAGAACCTGATAGAAGTGGACAGGGTCAACCAGGAGGCCATGGTACAAATCTCAGATAAAGGGGCACGCCGCCTGAAGCTGTCTCTCCTGTCTTCCTCCACGAGGGACAACAGATTGTTAAAAACAACTTTTGCCAATACACACAAGCCACTGTGGAATATCAACTGGGAAACCCACTGCTTCCTGGGTCAGACTTCACCTTGGGACAATGACAAAATAAGCAGTCTGGTACAGCTGATGCCGCAAGCTGCCACACATCTACCAATCTGTGTTGTAAGACAATGCAGCAATAAAGAGAGGTAAGTAAACATATACACATCTGGAAATCAAGGAAACCACTGCTGGTGTGTCCACGTGATCCCGTGAAACATCCTGTTTAAGTCAGTCACAGAATCAAAGTTCAATATTTTTTTTGCCCAAACTGGCTGTTCCTAAAATTTCAGTTTTGCAGCTATGTTGCTGCCATTGAGGAAAGTGTGTGCATTCGGTGGACATTGTCTTTGGAGTTGTGTTTCCCTCTACCTGATGCTGTAAATCCAAAATACACAATGACACAACTCCATTTTGGTCTTTAATGGTCAAACATCATGAATGTCTGATCCACTGGTATTTTGATGTGTTGTTATTTGAAATAGCTTTAATTATTGCATCATAGCGTCTGTGTTATGAACATCACAGCACTGGTGCTGCCCTTCTCAAGTTCACCAACGATCTTTTGATGAGTGCAGAACTTCACATCTTCTCCTTGTTACTGCTTCATGACATGAACACAAACCAAAGAACTCATCACAGCAGGCATATTTTTATTTTTTCAACTGATTCAGAAATTGGGCTAGTATCTCTGGGACTGTCAAGAGTTTATACGCTGTGTTAAGGATTCCGTTTCTTCTGTTTTATTGATTATCAACAGTAACACTGTAGTGCATCAAAGGTCATTTTAGAAAAAGAGAGCTGGATAGATAGATAGATAGATAGATAGATAGATAGATAGATAGATAGATAGATAGATAGATAGAGTACTTTTAAAAGAACAGAATTTCTCCCAAGTGATCCACTTTAGCAACAGGAGTCAAACTCGTCTGACATGTTTGATGACAATCTTGATGTCAATTAAACTACTTAATGATTCACTTTTAAAAGGTATTCGATAATTAAACTTGTCTTTCAGCCAGAGGCTTGAAGGCAGGCAAGATGTTTATCCGGTGAGAGAAATACTGTCCAGCAGCGGAGTCTGATTAAAATCTTTATGTCAACATAATGATTTAATATGATTCATTCTGAACAAACACATGAATAATTGGACCGGTGCAGCGTTAAATCTGCTACCATGTGGCAAACATTTACACAATGATTACTATTCATTCATCTGCATACATACGTTATTTGGTAAACACTTACGCTGAGACTTAGAGCTCTCAGCTGAACACAGCGCAGGCTGTGGTGAGAAAAAGCTGTTGTAGCCGTGAACAACGGATTCCAGTCTTTTCTTTCAGTTCACTGAAATAACACCATGACCCGAACTGCATCTACACCCCGTGACCCAGTAACAGAATCCACAGGACTCAGCACTTTGTTGAGTCTTAAGTTTACGCATCTGTATTTCATTTGAATTCATATTCCTTTTGTCAGTTTGTGTACCTCATGAATTATATATGGCCTATTTACAGAGCGGCACCATTCATTTTTGAATATATGCATAGTATAATAGTGTTTGTGCAAAAAGGTGCATAGAAAAACATATTGATTCACTTCATTGCTGTGCCATACACTTTACCTTTTACTTGGCCCCTCACCTGATATCATTGTTATAATTGTTGTGGCAATTGATAATCCTAACAATACAATTATTTTATTATTATCAATATTATTATTATTATTATTATTATTAGTAGTAGTAGTAGTAGTATTAGTATTAGTATTAGTATTAGTATTGGTGATTGTTTTAACCCAGGAATTTTTCATATTCATTTATTGTATATTTCTATTCCATAGAATATAAATAATTTAATATTTCTCTGTTTGTGATTTCTAACATTTGAATTATAGTAACAATGGAACTAAATGCAATAAAAATGATTTTCTTCCTCTAACAAATACACTGTCCTGAAAACAAGAAAGAAAAGAAATTTTCTGATTTAATTAAAGGTTCAATAAAAACACAACTATGTCTATGTCAATGGACAACGACAATGTTTACTGTACTGTCCAGCTGTGCCCAACTGAGTCGAACCTTTAGGTTTTTGTTGGACGTCATTATTTATAACCCATAGAGGACAATCCACAGATGTGAACCATGATCAACAAATATGTATTGTTGTATTTTTGTTGAATGAAAACCTGCCTTAATTGACACAAGGCATGATTTCATTTCTTCAGACAGCACAATGAGAGGTCAGATTCACGGTGTGTGTCTGAAGTTCTTGTGGAAATCTTTGTTAACTTGAAAAGACTTGATTAACAACCTTCTTGTACATGACCAAGGTACTGCTGAGATCAAGTTCCTCCACCGATCTATATACAGAAACCAACTTCCTGGTTTACGTGACATTGAAGAACCGACAATGACGTAAACACACTGACAGATAATTTAACCCAGGTGCCTTTTTGCAAGAAGGAAAACCTTCATCGCTCTGGCACATTTCCAGAAGTCATTTACCTCTTTCAGGAGCTTTTTCAATAGGTTTCAGTAGGTTGCTCACAAAATTCAATGCTCCTTTTTATGTAAAGGCAGTGTGGCCTCACACTGAACTGAGAGCCTCGGGCTTATTCAGTATCCTCTTCCTCTTACAGCTTATTAATCACATTTGGTGTAGAAGAGTGGCGGATTAATCCAAATAAAATCCCGCTGCTGATAAATTTGCTCACCTTTCTGCCATTTCTGTCAAGTGAAATATTTTGTGTATTGTTCGGGAAAAGTCCCCGAACATCAGCGTGAAAATAATAAAGTACAAAACTAAAACTCCCAAGTGCCAGGAAGTGTGATCTGAAAAGACAATCCCCCACCGACCTCTCGCTCAGTTCTCATGGATTGTTTACTTGATGAAATATACTGGTGGAATTACAACACTACAAGCTCTACACATGCTTTGTTCCAAGGTTGTTCACAAAGATGTCATTATGACTGTGTGGAGATTTACACAGATTTGAAGCCTTGTTAATGAATTTGCATTGTTGCTACTTTGTGATAGACGCAAACTTGACAATAAATGCTCGAGTGTTTAAATCCATCTGCATTGTCTTGCGCTCCCTCACGATGTGGACCTGCTGCGAGGCGATAAGAAACCACCAAAAGCACTCGTTGGGATGACTGGCTTTGTGCTCTGCTTGCAGTCGACCACGGGACATCCGGGGGACATGAGGACACGGACACAGCCGAGGCCTTGAGAGCTCCTGATTGCAGATACAAAGTATTATCGCCGCTCTTCTCTGAGAAGTCAGGCAGGAGACAGTGTAGATGGTCATTAGCGATGGGCGGGACTCGGTGTCGTCATGGGGACAAGGCTGCGGCTGATAATTGGGCATGGGACTCGGTGGCAACAAAGCAACACGGCCTTGGTAATGAGATTAATGATGTTGTGTTAGGTCTTGTTTCACCAAGGAGAGGATTATCTCCTAACAGCCTTCCTAAGGTGAAGGAAAGGACAATTACTCAGACACAGATTCATCAGGCTCGTTCTCTATTCAGACCGAGCTAAAAAAGATGTTTCAGAGCTGGGTCAGGCCTCATTCACACACACACTCACAAAAAAAGCAATTTACTCAAAAACTCTGCAATGAGCATTAAGGAACTCAAAGTCAATTGTTTTCAACCTGAGTTCAGAATGAGCATAAAGGTGCTGCAAAGTTCAGATTGACTTAATGATCAAACACCGCACTGTGAGTATAAATATGCTTCTTGTATGTGACCAACCGGAGCGACTAATGATGGTTTGCTTTGTCAAAGATGAGTCCTACATGAATGAGCTCTTTGAACACGGGGGAAAATATTTGTTACAAATGATCTTTGGACCTTAAAAGATGCACCACTCATTAAGTAAATCTGTCTCCGAGGTCGCATTCAGGACCGCACGTTCATCTGTTTCATGTTTGGATAGATCCTCACAAAATCCCTTGCAGGGAGGCTGAGTGCATCAAGAGGTGAATTAGTTTATTTATTTATTTTATATTTTGGTTAATAGACATTATTTTTCACACTTGGAGATTCAGCCTTGAACATAATGAGAGAAGAAGTATCATGACCACTGCGTAAAAGCATTGTTATTTTGTATCAGTACTCTAAGCTAAATAGTTAAATGTTTAATTTAGTTGACGTGGATTAGCAATTATTATTGTATAATCCTATAGTTTGCCACTTAACAACAGAGGAAATGCACAAAAAGCTAAAAAAACAGGTACTCATCCAGCAGAGCTGAATCATTAGCATTCATTTGGAGTCATGTCTCTGGTCACAAGTCAAACGCCAGAGACACACGAGTGTGTCACATCTGTTGATGCTGATGTGCTGCGGAAAAACAAGCATGTGTGTTCACACTGGCGTGTCTGCCGCGTTGCTGCTGCTGCTGCTGGCAGTTTGCTGGATACCTGAATGTTCAGTTTAAATTAATTTCAGATTTGTTTTGACATTGAACATCTCCAAAAGTGTATTTTTGCTGCTTTACACGAGCGACATGCGTAAGAAATAGGCGAGACGCTGAATCACACGACGCAGCCATGACACAAGAGGCGAGCGGCTCACGCAGGCAGCGTATCCGCTCTAATGCATGGGCAGGGAAATGAAAACCGTGACGTTCCACAGCCGTGATATGTCATGCATCCAGTGTATCTCTTGAATAAACTAAGTTCAGTATTTACATTCCTTTTCTCTCTGTTTTGGTCTCCACCAACTCCTGTGGGGGAAAAAAAATATATGTCACTTGGAAGCTGTTAAATGTTGAAATCAGCTGGAAAGAATGTCTCTTAAAGCAGAGTTTTATGCACCAGAAAAGCAGAGCAAGGAGGCTAAATGTGCAGCTGTGGAATACTTTTCTATGGGTTTATCACTGCAAGCAACACCTTTCACATTAGGTGTGATCCCTTATTAATATAAGAACTGTTCATTAGTGCAACTTTAAACCATCATAAAACATTGTTTGTATTGAGCAGCTACAGCTCCCATGTGGTCTGGAGCGTGCATGCGTTAACAACTGACAACCAGTGGCAGGATGTCGGCGCTCCGTTGCGTTATAAATAGGCGGAAAATCACTGTTGCAGTCACACACAGACAAACGTTCCTTTATTGTGTATTTATGGACAGTTTGCACATTTATGATTTATCATTAGCAACAAGGATGATTCATCAACTGTAATAAAACCTCTCAGAGTTGTATTATTTGGAAAACAAATGAGCATGAATAAATAATGAAAAGTGAATAAATCCGGTTGCTGTATTTTTTTTTTTTTCTTCCTTCCAGTGACTGAACTTTCTGTATACATTATAAATCAATTCATCTAGCAAAAACATATCCTAACTTTATAAAATATGGGTTTTCAGTTCAAGTCCAGTGTCTTCAAAATCATCCGAAAGAAAAAAAGCAATCTTTTGAAATCAGTAGTGAAATGTCACTATAATACATATTCAAGAAATATCATGAGGTTCTTCTCTAATAAAAACTGACATCAACCATCTAGAGGAAAACCTACCGAGGTGCACAAGAAAAGACATTCTCTTGATGGCACAGGGGGGGGGGGGGGGGGGTTAAATTAGGGCTGATTATGTACTTTTGAGAGCATTTAGATATAAACATTCTACTTACATGTTCATCTTTACCTTTTTCATCAACACTGAGGCAAACAGTGTAATCACATATAATCAGAAGTTACACTTTATTTTACAGTCTGCGTAGCTTATGTGTACTATATTCCCAGCATTCACAATGCAGATGTGGCACAGAGTTATTGCACTGAATAGTATTAGTGCTGATGTTGATCCCAAAACTAAGCTCCAAATGATAAACAAGCTCCTGTACCGTTTTGTTCATAAATGCCAAGAGAATAAGAAGGCTTCCAGGTGCAACACTCACCTCCCAGCAAAATATTACGCAAATGTGGAAACAGTAACTTGGGCATACTGGACAGGCCACCCTAACATATGATTGATTTTGGTAGAAAGCTAAAGAGACGTTCAGTATATTAACATTGGATTAATATTTAAGGTATTTTAAGGATTAACATTTAAGGGATAATTTAAGGAAATATGAAATTGTTTTTGAAGGTTTTCCAGGTTTGGCCATCATGGGCTTCTCTGGGGTAATTTATGGTATAGTTTGTTTTTCGATGATAGTCACCAGGGAAACCATCGTGATTTAGCCTGCGCTCGGCATTGGCGGCCATATTGGAGGCCTTGATGATCACTGCAAACAGGTGCTGTTCAAATTCTGTCCTGCTTTTGATTCATATTTTGCCACAAAACATGTCTGGTTTTCTATTTAAACACTTTTTTTTGGCAAACATTAGATAACAAATCAATACCTGCTAATTTGTTTTTTAGGACTCTCCTAATATAGCTTAAGCTACGTAGCAGGGGCTAGAGTTAGCATCTAGGTGTCAGGGAACATGGCAACAACAGCAGCTGCTTTGCTTGAATGAGTTTGCTGCTAGCTACTAGGTACTAACCTAGTAGCTAGCAGCAAACTCATTGTAACATGTTTTAGCCGTGTACACTAGGACACAGCTAAAACATGTTACAATGAAGTGATGATAATTTTGGGCAATAGTTCCAATAGCTTGCAAATAAATTTCAAAAATGGCTAAAAAATGTATTTCTGCATCTGAAAAGTAAACCAGGAATAATATGTAGCCTGATGCATTTGCTCGTTATATATTGGTATGTATAAAGAACATTTATGTATATATATATATATATAT
>CM076649.1:19905391-19989828 GCA_038496675.1 Rachycentron canadum | reverse complement strand
GATATATATATATATATTTTTTTTTTTTATAAGAGATGGAATATTTATATTATATTCATCTGCTAAACAAAAAGAAGTCAAATTGCTTGACAAAACAAAAATCTTTTTTTTTTTCTGGAAGCTTTCTGGTGAACGTCCAAGCTCAATGCTTAAAGAGGTTTGCAAATAGTTGAAATGCATGGAAAATATATTTTCTCTACATTTGAACCTGATCTGAAATGCATTTTAAACAGCAGTGGAATAAATATGAAAGCCAAAACATCCTGAAAATGTATCAGCTGCATTATTTATGATGATACTTAAAATGGCCAATATTATTTTTGGTGAATGACAAAACACATACTGTGTGTGAAACATATTTTCTTTTCAGTTTACTGTTAAAGGGAAGGACATTTGTAAAGAAATGCCAAGAGCGAACTACTTACAACACTATTAAGATTTAGACATCTTGTTTCCTCCTTGGGTTTTATAATGTATAGTTATTTGTTATTTATGTCATATTTTCAAACTAAATCTTTAACAACATTGTGGCTCCAGTTGTGGCTGTGAGGAAATTTGTGACACAACTGCAAAGCCTCAACAACACAAAGAGATTGTAGAATAAAGTGCACTGTAACTGAATCATTCGCATCTTCCTAGTACAGTAGTTGTGCGCTGCGCAGCTTCAAACTGGGCAGAGGGCTCAAGGGCTCTCTTGGGGTCATGCATCAAGGTTGGACCGCGGAGAAACGTGCCTGTTGTTGGTATTAATAGCCTGGGGTGAAATAGGTCTTCTCCACTGTGGAGACGATCTGGCAACTCGGGTGAGCCCTATCTCACTTTTCTCCACTTTTTTTTTCCTGACACCAGCCTCATTCTGGGCCTGTTCCTCCTCAAGCTGTTACTGCAGGAGAGACAGCGGGTGTCATCAGAACAACAGAAAACACCCTCGTCCCCATCCCCGCCCTATACATCACTCCATGTACTCTTTGCTATTGCCCGGTTCAGTAAATCATATTACTCTGATAAATTCATGATTGATAAATTATCTTCTCTTTGTAGACAATAAAATTAAAATAATTTGTGGTAATTAAGGCAGTCTTTCCATTTTATAAACAAGACATTTAAACTCAGAAAATGTAATCGGATAGGAAAAAAATGAAAGGTCGGACTTGTCCTTAAGAAGTCATGTTTACTTGCTCCATGGATAAAACCTTTCACGTTTTGTTCTTCAATCTCGAGGAAAAAAGTCTTGTAAGGTTCCCGAACATCTTCTTCTCCCTCTCATCTGATCATCTTGTGTCCCGTGGAGTCCCTCTAGACCTTATAGAAGCCTGGGTTTCCAGATTTCAGCAGAGCGAAACCACAGCGTGGGAGTTATACGTGCACTGACGGCACACTCTTGTTGAGGACCTGCGCCCTCATCAGCTGGACGCTGGTCATGATCTTCTTCTGGTGGCCCATCAGCGTCACCCCAAGCCGCTGGATGTCCCTGAAAAAACAGAAACACAATGATCCATCGTGGCCTAAATATATCATCATTATTTTACAAGTTAATGTTCATGTTTAACAATTTCCCACAACAGACTATAAATATTAGGGGCATGAGATTTAATCTACAGCACCTCAACTGCAGAGGCTGATTCTTTTTGCCTTTATTGTACTGACAGTGAGAGAGGGACAGCCAAGGGCCACAGGTGAGACTTGAGCCCGCGTCGCTGTGTTTGGGACTCAGCCTTAATCGTACGCGGTCTAACCAGGTGAGCGCCCAAATATCCTGGTTTGTCAGTAGATTTTTTTTTATCATAATGAACCTGTAATCTGAACCTTTTTTTTTTCGTTTGTTTCAATACAAACTGGATACATCTTCCATGTTTGACTGGTGTCTTCACAAATGTAGGATTATGAGCATTTCCACAGCATTGGTTCAGTCACTGTGACAACACAGCCTGCTGTTCTACTTTGCTCTCCTTTCAATCGCCGTTATCAGTGGCAGCTACAGAGAATTATCTGAATCTGCAGCTCCCTCGGCTTTACTGAGTTGTATAGTGAGTTTCAGTTCATTGTTTAGCTGCCTGGCCCACAACCTCACTGTTCATTCTCTCTCACTACTCAAATGGTGCCATTTACTGATGAGTTCGCAGAGACGAGAAAGTAATTAAACTAGCAGTTTAACTACATTTTGCATACAGCTTGCTGGTTGTGCTGCAGAATGATTTTATGACTTCTTTTTTTTGTGTGTGTAGTTAACTGAAACTACAAACAATTTTGGCTCATAACAAGATTTATTATTTTAAGTATATTTTATCGTTGCTGTTTATTCCCTCAGTTTCATCCTGACCCCAGGAAGGAGTACAGAGGCTATGCAATTGGCGGGCAGGCCCAACCACACGCTGTGTGTAGTACATGTGCAAAAGCTAAGGGTGTTGCTCAGCACTCAAACAAACAAACCTCCTAATCCCTCATCTGAAGAAGAATCTCTGTGGCCATACTTACACGGTTATTGTATAGAAAAACCAAAGCTGACTCTCTATACACTTCCTCATGAATAATGGGGTATTTTTTTTTCTTTGGGGTGTTTTATTTTTTTGGTTTATGTTATGACCAGTGGGTGAACAATTGGGAACGTTTTGCAATAAACTGGCATATGACTTTTGTGTATTATATATTGTTAGGATTGTGTATCACAAGCACATTGTCAATTTGATGTGTTTCCAAATACAAAGTATTATGCACTGACTTCTAAGTAGCTGTAGTTGACCAAACTAGATTTCTCCCTATGGTAGCTTTGCTGTAGTTCAACTTACTCCAGTGTAAAATAAATGGTAGCTTTCAAAGCTAGCTTCTGTTTTTTGTCAGTGTTGTGTTCACAACCCCAAAGAATTATTGCAAGTTTACAGTGTAGATATGGACAGCCAATGAGAGGACAGAGAAGCATTCATGATCCACAGCCACAAGTGAAATAGGGATGTTTTAAGACGTATGCATTATAAAAGCTATGCCACTGGTTCCCTGGGCCCCCAGATATTCAAATTAAAAGCCTTAGAGTGGCTCCAGGGGCATTGTCTCACTCATCACTGATGGGGCTACATACAGTATGTACTACATATATTACTTACCATGTCAACAGGTCAAACTGATTTTATCTGTATTTGCTGACATTTAGTGGAAGTGTGGAAAAGCTAAAACCCACTTCAGTCACAGTTCAAGCGCTGTGTGCAATGGTTTCTCACCCACAGGGCCTTTAAGAGTCATACGTACATCAGCTGGTTGAGCCCAGCAGCTAACTCCTGCCAAAGTAAACGAGCCATCATAACCTCTGAACTCTCCATCAGAGTCGGTGCTTACCCTTGGTTCATGCTTATGACGTGTCCCAGAGTGTGGTACCCCCCAGCTGCAAAGTGATCCTTGTAGCGGCCCATCTTTATAGTGTCCAGCCAATCGTCTACTGAGTTACAGCTAGTGAAGTCGGGGATAGCTCTCTCCATCAGCGGAGGGCTGTTTAAACTGTGGCCAAGATAGATAGAGAGAGAGAGACAGATGGCCATAGATGGATAGAGGAAGATGAATGGGAAGACAAAAAGATTAGTTGGAGACAGTCTGAAAACAAGAAAAGAGTCAAAAAGTAGGGAGCAAGAGAGAGAGAGAGAGAGCGACTGGGGGAAAGGCAGCTTTGAAATGCACTGCTAACCAAGGCAGAAAATCAATAGCAGTTAAAATGATAGAGAAGAGGTGGCGGCTGTGGTAGCAGGATGGCTGCTTTGGGTAGATTAATAAAGGGAGAAATCCTGAACACTCCTCCCTCTCCTCTGTCTCTTCCTCCACCTACAGTTTCCCTCACCTCACACACACACACACACACACACAACGCAGAAGCACAACGCCATGCACCACTGACTCCGTACGATCTGGGATCTGAACTGAGCAATTTGCAGAAGTCCAGCTTCAGCCCAGATGTCCTCTCAAACCCGCTTCCACATTCGCCGCGGATCAATGTCAATATCACAGTCGGGCTTTTACTTAACGCACAGCGCGTCTATCAGAGATGAGCTTATTGGAAAACGAACACGGCCGCTCGCTTCATCTGCCAGAGAACTTTGAGGGAAACTTTACACCGCAACTTTATCCCACCGCGCTCATGTTTGATAGCAGCGGGATGAGATTGGATTTAGTCTGCCTCCCACACTAGGACAGTTACTTAGCAGCCTAACAGTCTGTCACCATATATTGTCCAAGAGATCATCTTCTCAGCCCCGTGCAGGCAGTGTCTTGCTTTGATTTGCAGCTTAATCCGCTAATCACATGAACCAATATTTGATTAAATTTTGGCAAACCGTCTGGCCAAATTAAATCAAAAGACCCCTCTGCATGCGACACAATGCACCCATGTAGCTTCGCCACAAATATGGATCTATTCAGTGGCCCGCCCACCTGCAGAGCGCGTCCATAGACTTCAGGTTCTCTGGGTTGCGGATTAGCTTGTCGAGAACGGTGACTATCTGGCAAAAGCGCGGCCTCTCGTTGCGATCCTTCTGCCAGCAGTCCAGCATGAGTGTGTGTAGAGCAGCGGGGCAGCCCATAGGAGCAGGCAGCCTGTAGCCCTCTTCCACAGATTTGATCACCTGCACATGTACAGCAAAATACGACAGTGTGACGACAGTGTCTAGCATGAAAACACGCTCAGTGTCAGTCACGGTCCATGCGCTCACATCTCTGTTGGTGAGGTTCCAGTATGGTCGCTCTCCATACGACATCACCTCCCACATGACCACGCCGTAGCTCCACACGTCGCTGGAAGAGGAGAACTTCCTGTAGGCGATGGCCTCTGGGGCTGTCCAGCGGATCGGGATCTTCCCACCCTGTCAGCAACATAATGAAGTTTGGCCAAGATGTTACAGAGTTTCTGAGAAATATAAACACACCTTGTGCTGACAGGACCAAACTCTCAAATTATTGTCACCAGCCAAGTCGACACCTTATCCAAAACTATTCCAACAGAGCTGAGGGATTTCAAAAGAGAACTGTGAATCTGTCAACGAATATTCCCAGTTGCACTAAATGCAGTGGTAAACAAGTATTCAGATCCTGAGCTCAGGTAAAAGTGGTAATTCAGACAATGTAGGAAGACAATGTAAAAACTCTCCAGTAGAGGTAGAGGTTTTAGTAGCAAAATGAAATAACAAAAGTCTCCATACTATGTGTTAATAATATGCAATGTAATAATATAAATAATATAATCTACTTTTTTAAAAATCTCTAATCATGTTTTAACAATGCATCTTAATGGTCCCACATTTTACACTTTCTAATGTTTTATCTGAAGTGTTGATATCCATAAGAAGATATGATGTAGTTTTAAGAACCAAAAACCCTCTGAATGTATTTTACATCTCCTCTCTCTCTTGACAGGTCAGTCAGCCAATCAGAGGATAGGATCTCAGCCTCTCTTCTGATTGGCTGAATGTTTTCTGTGTGATCCGATAAAAATATAGCAGGTTTTAGGTAAACGGAGAAACCATATTCTGCAACGCTGGTGGGTGCAAGTGAGCAGGGTTTGGGGCCTGGCTGAGGGTGGTGACTCCTTTGTTGTGACATCACAAAGTCCCAGAAGTCCTGACAGCTGGTTTTAAGGCTCAGTTTCTAAAAACAGGCTGTGAGCATTTCTCTGTGGACTGAGACCTTGGATATTTTCACTGTAATTAATATAGAACTTAGACCTGCTTTATAATCAAAGACCACATGGACCACCTTTATACTATATAGGACCTTTAAATAAACTATCATTGTAAATAAAGAATCAATATAGATTTAAAATGTAAACAATTTACCTTTGAAATGTAGTGAAATATAAATTAAAAGTAACATAAAATAGAAAAAGTTAAGTCTACAATTTGCATTTAACTATAGTGCTTGAGTAAATGTACCACTGAGTAAATGTTCATGAAAGCAGAAAGTTAAATAATATATTACAGACTAAAGAGATTCAGTGTGGACATGTAGTCAGGACAAGAATAAACTTGCAAATCTTAGCAAGCATGTGAACCTCTTACATTATTTTGATACAAAGCTGACACTTAATTAGGCTGACAAATGGATACATCACTTCTTAAACAAACAAAGTGCTCCCTCTGGGCTATTTTAAACATCTGAAGGTTACTCTCAAAACGTAGCCCATTACCAACACCTGATGTCCTGCTAAATATTAAAACCAGCAACATGACCCAGTGGAATTCACTAACCTCAGTTCATTATCATAGCATAATAGTCACAGGTTCTTCAAAGTGACTTTGTTGTCACTTTGATTCCATACTATAAGCAGCTTCACTCACTTTATCCAAATTTCCTGACAGTAATGTGAAGTGTATTAATCTTCGGCCATTATCAAGCATTAATTTGAGATGTGCTGTAATGACACTGTATTGTGTATAATATCACAATCTGAGGTCCTTATCCCCCTCAGAGTGTCTCTGAGTGATGCTGCATGTAATCACCTTGCTTTCTGTGATCTGATAGCTGCGCTTTAACAGACTGCAACAGACAAATGTGTCAAATGCTGATTTCCATCTGTGTGCTGCAAGCTGATAGCATCAGACTGTGGAAGGATCTACCTCTGCCTTTTTTAGTTAAGACTTAATATATTTGTTCCCACGAGGCTGCAGGTTTCATATCAGGCTGCTCTCAGCTGAAGCACTTACAAAGGTGATTTTACTTTGCTTCCACTTTTATGGTACTTTGGTTGTATTTTTTTATATTGCTGTTGTATTTGTCTCTTTCTTTCACGTTTGCCTTTTTGCGTCTCTCTTGGCCAGCTCTCAAGGGAACTGAGGACTTCAATAAAGGTTTTATAAGAGTACAAACTACTTTTAAACCCCTCAGTTTAATTAACAAAATCAGAAGACATTTATTTGCCCCCAAAAAATTATCTGATGAATATGATCACAGCAAAGTATATAATTAGATGTGTTTTTCGTCACCCGTTGATTGAATCTGGTAAAAACACTGAATAAGCCAGTTTTACATTTTAAAAATGCATTTCTCTGACACTGTTTCTGTAGATACAGGGACGTCCAGAGGAGACGTTTCCTCCAGTCTGTTTCCTGATGACTTAAGATCCAGATTTCTAATGACTAAAAGTTTTCATCCAGTTCAAATATACAGTTAAAAATGAATAAGATGTAAAAAAAAAAAAAAAAAAAAAAAAGTCTATCTCAAAAATGTGGCTTAAAACTGGATAAAAAGTAAATTTCATCTTCTGGCTGGCGGCACATGCACACAGGGGATATGACACCATGGGCCAGCAAGCAAGTGTAACAAACTGTCACCATCATTAAAATGTCTTAATTTCTCTTGATTTGAAACATTTAGGTTAATAATAACTACACACCTAGACAAACATAAGTCATGAGTCTTTGGACATCATAATCCCACAAGATTCCATACTATAGCTTTAATAAATAATAATAAAAATATAATAAATGCATGTTAATGTAAAGGTGCTAATATTATTTATTCCTTATTAATCCTTAATTTTTATTCCAATTATTATTAAAACTGACTGGCAATTTTTTTGTTTTTAAATGAAAATCAGTGTAGACGTAAGCCCTAATATTACTTAGTTAGAAGTTTTGGTCAAGCACAGACAAAAGAAGTAGTAAAATGTTTATGAAGTAGTAAAACAGATTTTGAATAATAAAATTAAAGGGGTAGTCCATCAATTTAGAATTGAATTTTCAAAAAGTAATAGAAATCATAATAAGCAGCACCAGTCAAGATAGAAGATTTTTGGTCTCTAGTGAGGGTCAAGCTCCAAACACCAAATGTGCTTGGAAAAGGGAGAAAAAAGTCTAAAGGGGTCAAAACTTTATCAGTAGACTGACACATTTTTGCTTGTTGCTGACAAAACAAATTACAAGCAAAGGGAAAAACAGCTTTTATGTGCCAGCAGACAATGGGGCTTCTACAAAGATGGGTTGGGCGTATGGTCATGTGGCTTTAGGCCATTGTCCCAGGCTGGTTGAGGGGTCAAGGGAATATTCAGTAGATCGCACCATATCTAGTCCATTATCTGATAAAATACAACAAAGGAGTGGCACTAAGTTTGTACAGAGGAGGCCTTACCCCAAAATGTGTCTAGTTGATGTGTTTTTATTTGCCCCCTGCGAAAACCCTTCACTTAAAAAAAAACCTGAAGTGCTGCAAAATAGGAAGAAGAATCATAGAAATACACAAACTCATCCAAACCACTACAAAACCACACAATTGCGTGTTATTTTGGAAGTCCTCATTCATGCCCCTGGAAATAGAAGTCTGGATATTTAAGCCTCTGCAGCTTCAGTTTTAATCAGTGTAACTTCTCTGTCTCTTGTGAGTCCCCCCACTCTATAGAAGAACATTATAGAAGTACATTACTAAATCACTGGAGTATTTAAAATCTGTCTAATGACTCCTTACTGCATAAAACTAATTATGATCATCTAAGTGAACACAAGGCTGTAACTGTGACCTAAACATAAGTGGAAATGTATATATACCTCCATACTGCTTGGGTTTGCGCTGACTTTAAGCTACTCATTAAAGATCTGCGTATGTCTGAATGTGTGTGTGTTGCTGCATTAATGCTTGCCTCAATGTGAAAACTCACACTGGTGGTGTATGCGGCATCCGGATCATCCTCCAGCACTCGGGACAGGCCGAAGTCAGACACCTTACACACCAGGTTGCTGTTGACCAGGATGTTGCGGGCAGCCAGGTCCCTGTGGATGTAGCCCAGGTCGGACAGGTAGGTCATACCAGCTGCAATGCCGCGCAGCAGCCCCACCAGCTGGATGATGGTGAACTGGCCGTCGTGTCTCTGCAGGAAGGAAGAGATAAAGAGACTAAGACTGATCAGAAAAAGCAGATGAAAAAAATGTGATGGTATTGCAGCAAAAAAGATGACGAGTGATAATAGAAAAGATTTTAATCAAGATAGAGAACAGAGTAAAGATAAGAGAATAAAACATGACAGGGATTTGCTTTTAAGTTATAATCTGCAGTATTTTCATATAAGCAAATACTGGTGGTGTCTGACATTGTGGATGTAATACAATGTTAACGCAACCTGCAGTGTATCTTACTAAAGAAAACTTTAACCCGCTTTAACTCCAACCCACTGCTGGCAACAACCCTCTAACACACAGGAAATGATGTGTGTAGTGTTTTCACTTTGTTAAACCCCGACTCGAACCTTCTGCTGAGAGACTACTGGTCACCAACTGAGGGAAAAATGATTGAGTAAGCATCATGACACTCTCACAGTACGTTTAGAGATTTGTATGTTTTCTCATAGGTTGAAGAATGACATCTTCCCTCACTTGTGGGGAGAAGGCTTTTGGATTATTCAAACATGCTCAAAGCTTAAATCAAAGCTTTCATTGGTTGCTGAGAGGCTGAGAAGCTTACATCTTGGTGATACGTGTTTCCACATGAAGACACACGCATGTACACTCAGTTAGATGTGAACAACTGAACTTAGAGAAATAGTAAATTAGCACCAGAGACTGACACAACATTAGAAGCATCAGAAGAAGCTCTTGTTCTTAGAGCATCAACACCAACCCTGAGGAAGGAGTCCAGAGAGCCGTTCTCCATGTACTCTGTGATGATCATCACCGGTTTGCCTGGGAAAACAAAAACATACAGGATTATTCCTGTGCTGCTGTATCATATGTACTGTCTGTGTTGCAATAGTTTGTATATATTAAAATGGACTGCTCTCTCATATTGCACTTATATATCAACCACTCAAAGGGTTTTACAATAAAAGCTATACACAAACATTCACAAACAGCGCTTCCACCATACACACACTCATGCAATGGAACAGCCAGCGGACTGGAGCAGCTGGGGATTGAACCACCGACCTTCTGATTAATGGACGATATCCTCGTCTTCCTGCCCATATAACAATGATTGTTTAAATAATTATCCATACAAATAAATGACAGGTACTCAGGGTAATCCACAGACCCCTTTGGTAGAAAGGTGGTGAATCTGGGTAATGAGGAAGATGGCAGCATTGAGTTCTTTGACCTGTTAGTGGCCTGGTTAGAGACTGACTGAGATCTCAATAACCTCTGGATGGATTGTTCCTCAGAGGATGAATGAGCTGACGTTTCCTCTCATGCCACCATGAGCACGACATTTGAAGTTTTGAGTAAAATGTCTCAACAAATACTGGGTGGATTCCCATGAAATTTGTTGAGGCTGTTCAATGCCTCAATATCGTTAAATATATGCAAAATCAGTTATAATTATTATCGTCCTCAGCTATGGCTCATGTTTGGTGCTATTTAGCAAAAATGCTAGCATTTCATCATCCTAAACTTTGTCAGGGCATGTCAGTTTTTTAAAAATGTTTCATTTTGTCGAGATGATGCCAACCATCAGGTGAAGAAAGTCTGCTTCATATTCATATAAAACCTGATCCTGCTGTGGCTCTACATATGGAATCTTAAAATAACACCAATATAAAATGTAACCCTAATGATCTCCGTCACACCCTGTAGGTGATCGCAGCAACATGTCTGTCTGCACAGTAATTAGAAAACATGGAGGTCCAGACGTTACAATGGCAGAGGAGAAAAGAACAGACAGTTTTGAGGGAGTTATAAGTGCAGAGAGAAGTTTTAATTAATATGGTACTCCCTTCGTTTGCAGTAGAAACTGTAGAATAATGAATAATAATGATCATATAAAACACAGTCTAGTGTTTGTTGCTCAAAATCTGAGCAGCAGATCTGTCAACATCGCTCCTGTTGCAGATGGAGCAGACAGCTGCTGCCTTCAGACGGCTGTGAAGGAAGCGCCTTCAGCATCGACTGCCTACTAACTGTTGTAGAATACAGAGCTGGTAAGAGCTCACTCATTCATCTTCATTCTGTCTTTTCACCTGTATGATCACATGTTAGCTAAAATGCCAGTAAAGAGTGTGAATTTGCAGAGATCTTTTTAGAGCTTTTTATAGTTCTCTAAGCAGGTGGGCAGCACCCACACTGTAGACCGTATATTACAATGGACCGAGACTCTGGGCCTGAAAAGTGAAGCCAATGTTGAAGAGCCTTAAACTTTCATTCTATCTAATGTCCATCAGGGGGCGACTCCACTGGTTGTTAAAGAAGTCAGATTGTATTGAAGTCTATGTGAAAATGTCCCTACTTCTCCCTTGATTTATTAGCTCAGTAAACGTTTTCCTAATGAGTTTATGGTCTCAGTCTCTAGTTTCAAGTCTTCAATACAACATGATGTTCGTTTTTTAAATGATGGTCCATTTAGAGGAAAATAGACCATAAAGCAGGGGATGCATGATGGTGTGAATCCCTGTGATTGACTGTACCACACACAGTACAGAGCAGGTCAGATCCACCCTCACTCCTCCTCAGCCTCACCTTCTCCCCCAAACACCAAGACGGTGACAGCCAAATTAGAAACTGCTGGTTTGAAGCACAGACTTCGCACAGACTGAAATTCATTACGAATGGGACTTGGCACTGAGGTGGTGTTAATTAACAGGTTCATGCTCTGTTCCAGATACCGTGTTATATCTATTATTGCATTATATACTGATCTATAGTTTAGTGGCAGCGTACTCTGGGTTACCACGCCCTCCAGACGGATGACGTTGGGGTGGTCAAACTGGGCCATGATGGACGCCTCGGCCAGGAAGTCCCTCTTCTGCTTCTCTGTGTATCCCGCCTTCAGGGTCTTCAGGGCCACTGGAATGTCTCTTTTCCCTGGGAGCCTCATACGGCCGTAACACACCTCCCCAAATTCCCCTAAACACAAGAGCAGACCAATGCAGAGCTTTACATTCAACCCCTAAAATATTCCTCTGAACTGATGTTCATGCACTGTGCTTAGCTGCACCCACGCCCCCTCTTAAGCCACAGATGTGCAAAGTTAATTTGCTGCATTAGATAAGGGAAACCAATCCACTAATAAGTGATGTGTCCACATGTATGTGCTTAACCTGAGGTAAGCTAATCATCCATCAGCCTCTTTCTCATTAATGCTTATCCTTCTCCTCCTCAGTGTACTTTCTGTTATTTGGTCTGTACTTTATACTTCTCTTTGTGTCTGCAGGAGTCAGATGCAGCACAGTGTATTGTGGGGCCGACACTGTGTTAGTATTCCCTTCCTGTCTAAGGAGCTTTGATTGACAGCCCCACGCAACGCTCTGATTCCGCTCTGTCATCCTCCTCTCTGCTGCACACCACAGCCTTTACACCAGCCAATGATTTTAAGTTAGCTCAGCCAATGATTCTCACTGTGTGTGTGTATGTGTGTGTGTGTGTGTGTGTGTGTGTGTGTGTGTGTGCACAAGTTCATGGTTTTACCTGAACCAATGATTTTCTCTATTTTGATCCTGGAAGCTTCAATTTCTCGGGCGAACTCGTGGACCGCCTGGCAGGGGTCCTCGTATGTGTGTGGGTCGATATAGAACCTCGCGTCGGGGAATGACACTAAGATAAACAACATTACCATTTGGTCACATATCAGAGAATGAGAGCAACATCACATCTGAGCCCCTGTCACTGGTGTGTAGAGGGAGAGATGATGAAAGGGAAGAAATGACTCGGAGAAAGGAGCAGACAGAGGGAGGGAGAGAATAAACAGCATATAGGGAATAAGGCCTGTGTGCGTCTGTAATCACTCAGAGCGAGATGAAAATTGTTTGCTCTAAGGATGAACTTTATTACACGGGGATGAAAATACAAACTCTTCAAGGAAGGCGATCTAATCTATCATTGGTAATAATTGAGGAATGGGTCAAACATACCGTGACCGTTCTGGTAATGCATCTTCTCCTCATCAGAGTCCTGGAAGGCTTTACTGTAGCCACAGTGTCTATACAAATCACACACACACACACAGCCAGTCATCCCAACACACACACACGTGCACACACATAAACATACAGCGGGATGAATACGGGACAATTGTGAAACATTTGTACCATCAAACTGTAACTATCGCTCATCATTAATTAATCAATAGCAGTTCATAATGAATTATTCACTTCAATGGGGCTTTTTATCACTTCGTGATGAATATTTATTTGTCAGGACCGACTGGTCAAAATATTAATCCGGTTTTTCTTAAGCCTCTTGAATGAACTTAAAGAGGCAGCACACTCAAACCAAAAAAGACATTTTCTCATTTACCCCTCATGGCATCAAACCACAGTGAGAATATATTGATGTTTTTGATATGTTTGCAGCCGCTCCAGGACAGTAGAGGTAAATCTAAAATTAATTTTCATACCACTAAGAGTAAGAGAGAAAACATCTCTTTCATTGCATCATCACTGTTTCATTATTGTTCATTAACCTTTTTTTAGTATCTCATGAAAAGGTTTCTATGGCTATGCTTCCACATCTTTAAATAAAAATGATCATCAATAAACATCAATAGTCAAGAAGTTAAGAAGTCACAACCAACACATTTCAAGGGGACATTTCGGACACAACACCTCATTCACAGAAACACAGTCAGACGTGGTGGCCTGTCTAACTCCTCTCATGGGATTTCAGCTTTTGAGCAAGTTTAAAATTAGGCTCGCACTCAGCTCCTGCGTGCACTCGAAATGATCCCTGTGCTAGCATTGTTTGGTATGGTCAGTGTTGGGATAGATACTTTGAAACCGTTGTGTGACGGGCCCTCCACACATACAGGACTCTGCAGCGACTGTCGAATGACCCCAGTGGCTCAGTGTGCTGGAGGTGTCCTGAGAGCACTTTGGTATTTTCCTGCAGTGCACTTGAATACAGGGCGGGCGTCAAAATGAATATGTGCTTCCGATTCTAACAATCATACACAGTCGCATTCACTACTTTTATCCCCTTTAAACACAGGACTCTCCCTGTCACTGTGAATCCTGTGAAGAGTTTCTCTCAGAGGAAACTTCCTTGTCCCAGATGTACAGAGTTTCAAAATATGAACAAAGCAGTTGTACTGCCAAGAGCAGACGATGTGTCTTTTAAGTTAAATCTGCTTTTGAATTCACTTTAGACACTTTGATGATCTTACTATCATCATATTTTCTGAGTGTAATACTGCAATGATTTATCTGTCATACAATTACCCATAATCACCTGTCATAAAATACCACTGTAGCGCCATTGGTAAAGTGACAGTAGAATTAGAAATGCAGTTGAGGTTTTTCTTCTTGTATTTCTTCATTCCTGAAATAAGTGTCATTAAGTCTAGATTTGCCTGTTTGACATGGAAAAAGATCACTGATAACCTGGTAATTTAACAGTCGCCTGACTCGTCTTTATATTGCGACAAAAACGTGATCCTGCGGTGAACCCACCAAAAAATTCAGGTTTTTAAAATAAAGCTTTTTGTTGTAGAGGCAACACAATAAAATGTTCCCAAACAGTTTTTATCACATCGTGTTGGTCTCTGCAGGGACATGTCTACCTGAATGGTAATTAAAATTATGGTGCTCTAGGTGTTGCATTGGCCAGACTTGTTAAAAGGGAGATGAACCACAGCGGTTGCCATGGTAACTCGTTGTTTAGGGTAGAGACACAGGGGAGACAGGAGGGAGTTTTGAACAGTTCAGATGGTAGTTTGGGTTTAAAAAAAACTTATTACACCGCCTTACTTCCCCCTTTAATAAACCATCACTTGTTCCTACAGAATTAATATCCATCTGTGTGGCTGGTATCAATATATCAGTGCAACTTCTCTGTCTGCACATCTAAAGGGGATTGTGTAATTTTACCAAGTGTACTGAAGGTACATTGTGAATCACCATGGTACCGAAATGGTTCAGTCAAGAAAATAATCTCAGTGCACTACAGGAAAACACCAGCTTTCTGGTGCACCACTGTATTTCGCTGCGTAGCAGCATGAGCATAGGGCCCACAGACTCAAACCTGGGAGCGATAGGTTGCTTTTTGCTGTGAACGGGATCTGGAGCTGCAGCCCAGTCAATGTACTCTGACGCACTGTGAGCAACAACCAGGTGAGAGCCAACCACGCTTATTCTAACACCAGCAGAAACAGAAGCACAGAGTTGTTTACTACTCCAACACAGACACAGAGCCACAAAGTCCTCCCAGCTTCACAGCCCAAGTGTTTCAATAAAAAATTGTGTAAACGGCCCAAAAAAAACTGTAACATCCAACAACACGGTACAACAAGAAATGAACAACAGCAGAACATAACTATTTGGAGTAGTAGTATGTTAACTGCATGCTAAGCGCAACACACACACACACACACACACACACACACACACACACACACACACACACACAGCCTAAGCCAGGCTGGAAACTGCCATGTACTCTGGCTACAAGTTGCTCAGCAACCTTCACACATACAGGTACAGTGATGCTACAAGTTCCTCTTCTGTGGAAGTAGTTAAGCTACACCAACATCACACCTGCAGAGCCTGGCACTGTTGCCTCACAGCAAGAAGGTTGTCTGTTCAAAGCCTGGGCCTGGGGTCTTTCTGCGTGGAGTTTGCATGTTCTCCCTGTGCCTGTGTGGGTTCCCTCCAGGTTCTTGGACTTTCTCCCACAAGCCAAAAACATGCACCTTAGGCGACTCTAAATTGCCTGTGTGAGTGTGAATGGTCCTTTGACATTATGTCTCTATATGTTGACCCTGTGATGAACTGGTGACCTGTCCAGGAAGTGCCCCGCCCCCGCCCGATGTCAGCTGCCCCCCTCCCCCACCCTACAACCCTGCACAGATAAGCAGTATAGATAATGGATGGGTGGATGTATGACACCACACCTTCACTGAAGGTCACAAGCTCTTCTCCAGGATACTGGAAAAGAGGCAAAACACACTTACGATATTTCACATCACTGCCAGTACTTCACAACTCATGTGTATGTTTGTTTAAGTGGAGTAAAAACCAACTCTGTGCTTCAGTTTCCTGTGGGACTCCTGGCTGCAGCCTTCCCTGCGTCTTAGCCGCCGGCTCTTTTCTTGCCTTGGCAGCTGATGGTACGTGTACTGAAGTTGCAACCTGTCACTTCACAATTGATTAAGGGGGGATTTTACTTTGTTGCTATAAAACTACTTGCTCAATTATTAGTGATTAAAAAATATTTGTTTGTCAGGCTGCCTAAGACACAGTCCTCATGAATCACTGCTCAAATAACTGGCTTGTCCCAGCTGCTGCAGGTGGAGTAAAACCCAAACAGTGCAGGTGACAGAGGAGTTGCTAAAAGCTTATTATTTGTTAAATTGTCCTCAAAAGTGATGAGATGGAGACATTAAAATCATCTTTATGTCTCTAGCATGCTATAGCATATGCTACCTTAAGTGATAGCAGGGCACAAGCATTAGCCAACGTGCTGTGTTTTATCATCCTACCTTAAAAGATTTCATTTTCCCCTTGTCATTCAGGTTTACTTCCTATGTAACCAGTAAATCTGTCCCTGCTGGTACTTTCTCATCAGTTTAATAGTAGGTTAGCTAGAGGCCCAGCTCCCTGAGTCTTGGTGTAGTTTAATTCTGCGCTCCACCAACAGAGAGAAGGTCCCTTTTTTCAATCATCCATCCTATAGCGTCATTAAACTCTGCAGTCACAATATCATGATTTTTCCTGGATAAAATCTTTAAATCCCCCCCACTTATTTTTTTTTCTCCTCAAACAGAATGGAAATGAAAAACTTAATATGCATTGAAATATGAATTAATTAAGTGCAATGAAATTAATTATTCGGTGCAGTACTACAAAAGATGTAAGCTGAAGACATCAAAAGGGAGGAGGTGGGGGAGGGGGGGTGATGGGATAAGTAGGAACGTTTGGCTTGCAAGCTACTGGACATGAATCAACATAATTAAATCCACTATGAGGTGGAAATTATGACTTAGAAAATTAGCTAAGTGAGACAGTGAGAAGACGGGAGGGTTGAGGAGATGAGAGGAGCTGAGGCATTAGTTCTCGAAATTCGCCGTCCTTGTTACTGATAGAAAAGCATGCAGAATATTTGTGAATGGCGACTTTTTGAACCTTTAAACATGACAAGTGGGACTAAAGGTAGTTTAACTTCTCAAACACAGGCTTAAATCAAATCCTTCCCTTGGTGTATTCTAAGAGAGCTTCACAAAGATGACAACCTTACTCTCGTTTTACTTTCAGTAAATACTACATGGGAGAAATACAGTGCACACACAATGTTTATCACAAGCAACATTACACAAAGAGAGACACGGTAGAGTAGTGTAAGAAAGTGTTCCACACACAGCAGCGATGGGTAGTGTGGTAAAGTGTAGCCTTGCCGTTTCCTGCAGATGATGATGGCCAGAAAGGTCACCAGGCCGGACACCAGGGCCATGCAGATCCATATGATGGTCATGGTGTTGTAGCGCAGAGGAGCTGCAGACACAAACGCACAAAGACACCTGAGTGAGCGGAGGGGGAAAAAAAGAGTTTCCAGCTGAGAGTTTCCAATTTACACGGACACACTGGCACACACACAGGCGGCAGGTAGAATGGTCTTGGTTAAACAAGATAAACAAGAATTTGGAGCGCCATTAAAGAGCTCGGCTTTTCTAATTAAATTCTGTTTGTATTTTGAAAGGGTTCCTGTGGCATTATGGGTAGGAAATATTCAGCCCAATGTTCAATCTGTTGTTGAAAGATTGAATGTTGTCCAGACTTAGAAGTGATTAAGCCTCCACCTTTAAGTGCACTGTAATAAATATTTACACGGACAAAAGCTGCTGGTACACTAACAAACTGTCTTAGGCTTAATCACATAAATTCATCACAACCGCCTATACCACAATACGAATGCAATTTCTTCTATGTAGCGACCGTGGGTTCGTAAATGGATTCATAAACCTTAGAGGTGCCACGGTGTCTGAGAGGTCAAGCAGAGATCAGGGTTCACTTCCTGGGAGCAGGACCTCCAGCTGGGTCAGGCTCTGGAAGTAACACAGCTGCTGCTGCTGGTGTGTGGGAAGCCAGTGAGCGACGATGTCTAGGTTTTTGGAGTTTATGGGAATCTGGATGAGTTGGCACAGCAATGTCCTCAGGGCTAAAAGGGCTTCATTGATTATTATGTTACGTGCTGAACATTTTTATCATATTGTGCTCAGGCTATTAGGCTACATTATCAGTTTTTAACTATTTATATTTATGACTTCAGATGCAATTATTAGAGTATTTATATCCTTATTTCTTGCATCTCATGTATAATTTTAGAAAAGTGTAAAGTTTTCAGTATCAACTTTTCTCAGCTCCTGAAAGTCAGCAACAGTTACTGACATTAAATTTTGGGTAGAAAACATGCAGCTTTCACCTAACTATTAAAAACTGCATTCAAACACTGAGATGACAGTGAGAGATAATATAAGTCTTTGTCTATGTCTTTGTCTACATGACTTTGACCTCTGATATGACCCGTAAAGGTGTCTCCTGAAATAGTTTCTCTATAGCAGCAGACCATGGTTGGTTACAATACTAAATAATAAATAATAATGATAACCACATGAAGTCCTGGCTTGGTTTGGTTTAGTAAAGGTGGTGATTTGGGTTAAAACAAGTACTTGTTGTCTTTGTTGTCATGGTTACTATAATTACAGACTGAACAATCATGAATAATAAAAACTAGACTGTTACTTTCACATGGGAATCGAACACTGCTCCCCTGTGTTACATTCCTGTGTTTTGTTGACATCGACTTTGTCGCCCTATATACAACGTCACCACTTTTCCCTCTGGCTCCATATATGTTGAATTACTCTGTGCGCTTGCCTGTAAACAAATTTCCACTTTTCTATTTTCCACAAAGTGAGTGCGTTGAGTAGCTTCATCTCCCTGTGCCAGAAATCTTTGGAGACAGACTGACACAGGTGAAAAATGATGTTGACAGCCCAGACATGTCAGTCAATACTGGCTGGTTAGCAAAATAACACACCCTAGCAGACAGAAAACCCCCGAACCTGAACACAACAGTGTCCTTCCTCGACTGAATATTAATGTGAAAACTAAATGACTTTTCAGTTTGATTCTCTTTTCCACCCAAGTCGGGTTTTTTGTTGTTGTTCAGAGTCACACAGACCTGGACACAACTCAACAGCAAGAAACTACAGAGCTGCTTACAGAATGGCAACAGACACAACTGTGCTTGAAGGCTAGTGTCAGTTTTTCATAAACTTCAGGGCGTATTGATTACTCAGCATGCAGTCCTCTTGTTTTCAGAGTTTGAAAATGAATCAGCATCAAGAGGAGGAGAGTCGGGGTCGAGTGAGCAGCAGAATGAAGGGAGACTATTAGTCAGAGGAACAGCAATGGGACTCCAACCAAGCGGGAGGTTGAGCTTTGCAGACCTTGAGTCTGCTCTGCACGTTATCTGCCAAAATCCCTATTAGAAAAGAAAGATATTCTCATAAAGGTTTTTTTTTTTTTTTTTTTAGTAACGCCTAACTTTCTGTGTACTCGCCTCTGGTGGAAAGACTCACGACGACACTTCTTCCCCACTACTGCACTGTGTACAGTTGTTTGAAGCCGGGATAGGCTGCAGTTCTGCTGGCAGGGGTGACCCTCGAACAAAGTATAGATCAATGCAACAGGGGGATGGACTGAGGCGGTTATCGGGCTCATTGACACCCCAGCCCCTTTGGCCCTGGGCCGTGCTGTGCAGTCTGGCCTGGCTTTGAGAAACTTTCTGTTCCGAGCCTTTTAACAGAACAAACTGTTTTTCCACTGTATTTAACAGCACACAAGTGCTGAGGGCTTGTTTCAGGGCAGACAGGAGGTATTCAGTGATACAGTAGGTCCGGTTTGTTTCTCTGTCGGTTACAGACCAATCGTTTAACACACCTGCTTTCCCAGTCTGAATTTCCACATTCTGGCTGAAGCGCCCGCAGCCCGCTGACGTTCTGGCTCGGACCTGGAAGATGTACTTGGTGCCCGGCTTCAGCCCTGACACTCGGGCGCTGGTATTTTTAGACTTCATAGTGGAGTAACTCTGCTCTTCATTATCCTGGAACACAAAACAGCCACATTTAAAGATGAATGTTGGGCAAATTGAAATGCATAGGATGTTCAGTGTCTACATAGACATAGATTTATATATTTCACAACTAACACATGACCCAAATAGATCTATTAGTGCACTGTGTTGTATGAGCATGAGATTTGACATTAGGTCTATTACGTTTCACTGGGTATTTTATTTTATTTTATCTGATTTGATTTGAAAGAAAAACTGTTTTAGTTACTCGTGTACAGTAAAAAAAAAAAACAATGATAGAAGTCATGTAGGTCACAACAAACACGTTACTTTTGCTAACAGCAACACATATTCCAAGAGGTCTTTAGTGTAGCCCACCCACCTGTCTAGCCTCTGATATGAATGCAATTAATCAATTAATCCTAATTGACCAAAACACAATAGGAAACACATATGAAAATAAAAGCCAATACACCCTTCTAGTCTATCACAATATATACTGTATAAAGGAGAATACAGTATATACACAGGGGTATAAATGATATAAACAGAGATAAGCATGGTATATACAGGGGGATATGGTGTATACAGGGGAATAGAGTATATAAACAGTACAGTAGACAGTATATAAACAGATGAATATGGTATATATACAAGGGTATACTATAAATATGGTGGTATACAGTATATAGAGGGGTATGTTGTAACTTCTTAAAGGTTAAATCGAATCCCACATAAAACTGCAATATTTGGCTGCAAATCATCTAAAATATCTTATCTTTAGATTTAAAGTGAACCAAGTTATTTTCATAGTTTTTGAGATAACGTTGATGACAGTCATAGTTGTGAAAACCAGACTAAATTGAACCAAACTAAACTAAACTGAACTGATCTGAACTGATCTGAACTGATCTGAACTTATCTGAACTAAACTGAACTGAACTGAACTGAACTGAACTGAACTGAACTAAACTAAACTAGGTGAGTGCTAATATTCAAATTTTTCCTGTTTCCAGGAAAAGGTTAAAAAGTAATATTGAATCCATTGTTGTCTATTCACAGCTCATTAATGAGCCACTGTTGCCGTGGGTGATGATATTTCATTATATTTCATTCACCATAGAGAAAGACATTGTAGTTGTTGTTGACTCAATCCCATACGTACACCCTCCTTGGCATTGGACAGTGAGAAAAATATAAAATAACACGATTGTCTTTAAAGATCACAAGTAATTAAAGAGCTTTACAAACTTGAAATGTTCTCTGAACTCCACTGTTATGTGGATTTGTCCAAGCCAATGCTGTGCCTTATCATGAATGACTACAACCTTATCTGCCAGTCAGGTGTAATTGGCAGGCAATTACCTCACACATCTTTTGATGAAATATGACAGACAGGCGCTGAAGTGTTTGTTTTATTTTTATGTTTCCCTTCAAATTATCGCTTCATTTATGATGCATCATTTGTTCACATGCAAATTTTAACGCTTGTTGCACCTACTCACTATTCAAAGTATTGTTTTGGCTTTTTTCATGTTCATATTCATCTAAAAAAGATGATGCATTCACTGTTTTGATGGGATGTGTTCTTTTTTTGGAAGTTACAATTAACAATAAAGTTTGTCATTATCATCATCATAATCATCACCACCACTACTGTCTACACTTTGTTTTTTCTGCCTCCTGCAGCAGCTTTTAATTCAAAGATACTTTCTAAGTTTGGAAGTAAAATAAGTTCAACAACAATAGGAGGTGCGAGGTGCATCCAAACAGCACAATAAGTGAATCATTCATGTGTCCTTGGAAAGGATAAGAGCCTAATTATGAAGAAGTGCTAGGTGAAGAAATAAGAGCCTTTTTTTGTCTTCATTATCATCCTCAGCTAGAGTGCTGCAGCAGCGCCGCCACCCTTGCTGTGACTCATTGTTGTTTGGTAAAGTACTATAGAAACCTTAAGAAACCACACTGCTGACTTGTCCACTTGAAATCCCCCACAGGCGTCTCGCCCCACGAGCGAGGCCAGATTAAGACACCAGCACATGAGGCGAGCTAATCCTTCACCTCCCCCCACACCATCCTGCTTGTATGGCTATGAGACTGCCTGCTTCCTGGATGCTCCCTGTGCAATTAGCTGATTTCTATCAGCACACAGACGCACACTCCCTTGTCTTACTATATTTGTGGGGACCTGTTATTGACATAATGTACTCCCTATCCCCTTGAACCATCAAGACTGAATACCTAATGGTAACCCTGAGGTTAATCAGCCATTTAAACTTGTGAGGTCCAGTAGTGTGGTCTACACAAAGCTGTCAGAACCCACAAGTACACACACACACACACACACACACACACACACACACACACACTAATTGCTGTACAGCTATCTTTGTGGGGACTCATCACCGACACAAAAATTACCAAGCCCACAAATAAGCTCACAGTTTTTGGACCCCACAAATTTGGTAAAACAAACACATAGACACACACACACTTGCACTTCTATCACTCATTGATATAATGCATTATATAATGCAACCCTGACCATCACAACTCCATTACTAACCCCAGCCTGAGCCTAAACATAAACCAAGGTTGTACAGCTATGTGGGGACACATCATTGACATATACATCCCCCAGCCCCTGATCCTAACCCGAGTCTCAAGTCTCAACCCTCAAACAGCCATTTGAAGATGTGTCAGAAAATGGGGGCTGGACAAAATGTCTTCACTTTGTCAGGATAATACTTTTTTTTTTTGGTCATTATGTAGCATTTACAAGTACACACACACACACACACACACACACGTACGTCCTCTCATCAAAGCACACATTCATGCACACAGTCACACACACACGTTTGCAGCAATTAGGTCGTCACAAGGCTTATGCGCCCGCCAGCCGCTTGCTGTCACTGTCACTTTCACTAAGTTGCAATCTTTCTTGCTCTCCCTCTCTCGACCCCCATTTCCTTTCAATTAGCTGAGCTGCCAGCAGGATCCTTTTCCTGGATTAAGTTATCCAGAGTCTATCCCACTGCCACTCCTCTGCATTCACAATATCTTGGCTCAGCTTAGTCGCAGCCCCTTGAAGACAATGAGCTTATGTTCTCCAGGTAACAGTGACGACTGAGTCACTTTTTTTTCTCTCTCTCTCGTGAGCTGCCGAAATAGTTTCATGTTCACTTTTTGGCAAAATACACAGAATTTGTTGACACAAGCCTAAAACTGCAAAAGCAGTCGGTGCAGGTGCAGCAGTTTGTTAAGTACCTTCTCATAGTACTTGATGTCGTACTCCAGAATTACTCCGTTTGGCTGGTCGGGCTCGTGCCACAGCAGAGTCACACTGTTCTGACTGGTGTTCTCCTGGCGGATGGCTAACACCTCAGAGGGAGCTGCACAGGAAACAGGAGAGATTACTGCTTTGTCAGTTCAAGATGTGATTACCCTGCAGTTAGGTCCTGTTTACACAGGAAGCACATTTCATAAATTCAGGCAAGATGAAGAAATGATAATGAACCTATGAAAATCCAATCACTCCAAACATTTTTCCAGCAACTTCAGTTAGTGTTGATTTCATGGACGTAGCTTGGGTGGTGCCACACATTTCTGAAGAGTGTTTTTATTTAAAGCTTAGAGTGAGCTGCTCTGCTTTCATTATTTTGTCAGTGCTTGAAAGAGGTGGAGCATGTGTGTGTGCTGTTTTGAAGCCTCCAGTTTGTATCCAAGGCCAGTTTTGCCGCCGCCATCTTGTTTTTTTTTTTTAAAACCAGAATAAACCACATTTGGAGGAGAAGGTGGAGCTGAGGAGGAGTGAGGGGTGGATCTGACCTGCTCTGTACTCTGTCCTGATTGGTTGGTACAGTCTGTCAATCACAGTGTAGCTACACCCTAATGCATAACCTGCTTTATGGTCTATTTTCCTCTAAAAAAATACATTTACTGAGCTAATAAATGAAGGGAGAAGTAGGGACATTTTCACATAGTCTTCAATACAATCTGACCTATTTTTACCACCAGTGTAGTTTAGATCATTATAGCAGGTCACAGGTGGGGGCGGAGTTTTGATTTGCCATCTGAAAGCTGTAGCTGTTCACCTGCTGTAACTTGATGATCACATCGTGCTGTTTTCTCTCCAACACGGTTGATTTTATTTGCAAGTTTCGATGATCTCTTATCTTTTATGCTCTGTGTGAATCAATCCTTTGAGTCCATAACCACAGATCAACACAAGGTGGCTTTAAATAACAAAACCTCTGAATCAACTATCAACATTGATTTGTTGTCTGTGTTCGCACTAGCTCACTGAATTCAACCTGCTTTACAAAATGAACACTGGCGGCACACTTTTGTCCAAGTTTGTAAAAGTTCAACTTGAGTGCAGGTTACACTTGATTGTGTGTTAATCAGTTAGGGTTAAAACAACACATAATTACTGCCACACTAACACAAATGTAGATTATATTGGTGGAATAGGGTCATTATGGAGCGCAGAGGTGTCAGAGTTGGACATGAGTATTGTTTGCTGACAGTGGCAGCTATTCCAACTAGTCCTGGCTCAAAGTGTGTGCGCCACAGCCTGTTTTCCATTATCAGCACAAAATGTCGTGGAGACAGCACATTTTCTTTTAAAGATTTTTATTTTGGCACTTTTGCTAAATCTGACAGCAGAGAGAGAGGAGAGGAAGCTGTGTGACTGTGGGCCAAGGCTGGGTCCACATTCAGAAAGATGTGGCTGCGACACGGCAGAGGGCTGAATCCAATGTTTTGCTCTTGCGACAATTCTCTCCCTTTGGATAAATTACAGTGAGTGATCCAAGGTCAGAGATGAATCCAGGACATAAGAGTTTTTGCATATGGCGCCTCATCAGAGCCATCTTGAATTCCCAGCATCCATTTCTATTCAACTTATCCATCCTGTCCTGTCTCCTTAAGATTTTTTACATCACGGGAACCAGAGAGCCACAATCTGGAGCTTCATCACTGAGTTTGAAGACAGATGTGGTCCTCACACTTGGGGTTTAGTTTAGTTACTTTAAGTTTAATTACTTCTAAAAATTAGTATAAAAAAACTGAAAGGCGCTATTGAAACACATTTTCTTAACTAAACACATCCATGCTTTATTATTACAGTGCTGTCTCCACAGACTGTCTATAAACCTGGACATAGACTATGTGTCTGTAAAGTGAAGCCAATGCTGAAGAGCCTTAAACCTTCATTCTATCTAATGACCATCAGGGGGCGACTTGTAAAGTCAGATTTTAAAGAAGTCCATGTGAAAATGTTCCTACTTCATTAAACATTTTTTCTAATGAGTTTATGGTCTCAGTCTCTAGTTTCGAGTCTTCAATCTGTTTCACATCAAGTCTTCTTGATGTTAATTTTTTAAATGATGGTCCCATTTAGAGGAAAATAGACCATAAAGCAGGGGATGAATTAGGGGGTGTGGCTACTGTGTGATTGACAGACTGTACCACACAATCAGGATAGAGTACAGAGCAGGTCAGATCCACCCCTCACTCCTCCTCAGCTCCACCTTCTCCAAATATGGCTTGAAAAAGCAGAAGTGGATCCATGTTAACATACATACATGATGAGAAACTGTATGTCATTGTTCTGAACCCTACCTGCCTGGTTTGTCGTGATGTTGACCAGGGCGTACAGTGATGGCTCGTTGCTCACGTGCGTCACCGCATTCGTGGCCAGGATGCGGAAAGTGTAGTTGGTGTGTGCCACCAGGTTGAGCACTGTCACCCAGGGCTCCGTCAACCCCGTCTGGCGGGGAACAAATCGAACCGCAGCAGTGCCCAAACGCTCCACCATCCCTCCTCCCCCGACTCCTATACTCGCCACTCCACCTGCCTTCCCTCCAGCGCCACTGCCTCCTGGGGAGGATGCGCAGTCCTCGCAGGGCCCTCCTTCCCCTGAGCATTTCTGACACAACACGCTGTACTGGAGGTCGCTGCGACCTCCGGTATCCAGAGGGCGATCCCACTCCAAATTCACAGATGTCCCATTGACCGAGGAAATGACATTCACTGGAGCAGATGGAGGGCCTAGAGAAAAGAAAAATGGAGGTTGTAGTTGATTCACAGGTTTGATCGCTGTCTCGAAAACTAAATTGGGCTTTTCAGGCACCAATAAATTTGACACATCATTCCATAGTTGCTGTGGGTTGAGAGAGTGAGTTTATTCACATATGTCTTTGGACTACTTTCAGGTGTTCCCCCCTGTGGGATTAGGTGATCTTGTGTACCATGTGTTTGTACTAACGGGAGCATGAAGCTGCCGGCGGGTCATCTGCTGCTCGATAGTAGTTGGAGTCGCAGGGGCAAGAGAGGGCAGCCCTGGTCTCTGAGTGGCTGTGTTGAGGACATTTACCACACAGGCCATCACCCGCCACCGGCTTATAGAAACCCACCTCACAGGCTGCAGAGGGAGAGAGAGAGAGAGAGAGAATAAATAGAGTAAATAGAGAGCTTGCAGGGAAGGGCTGTGCACTTCCATAATCACTCAGACCATGATAAAATTGAGAGAGAGTGCAGCAAGAAAGGCATGAATCGCCCTCCTATAGCGAGCTGTGCATATCAACGCTGCTTCAACTTTTTCAAAACTGTGTCATCTCCTCCAAAGCATTAATTTTAGGACATAACCCCCACCACCACCCCCTCCTCCAAATCTATGTATAATTACAGGCCTTGTAACCGTAGAGACTGCGGAGCAGGGGAGATGAAAGTCATACTTCTTTCTGCTCAGATTTGGGCTGAAAAGGCTCTGCACTGTTGATACTCCCAGTGAGACCATCAGAATCCAGACCGTGTTTCAACCTTATTCAGCTCCTCTGATACATATTCACTTTTAACTCTGCACTGATTAATAATGGAGGGGGCGCTGATAAATATATTCTCTTTCCAGGCGGTTAATAGGCTTCAGCTATGGTAAATGGGGCAGGGGTAAACCATGCGTACACTCTGAAAGCAGCAGCAGACACCAGCGTGCTTATGTTTGCTCTTCCTCACAGGGTAATTTATTTGTGCTCCCCCGAATTGCAGTGTGTTAGTTTACAGATGCAGTGTTTTCCTAACCTTTCCGTGTAAAGTTTATAGGAGACCATTTTAGGTGCTTCGACTTCAAAGGTGCTGAAAGAACCATGAAATTGGATGAGCAACATGAGTGAAATTATAAGGGAGCAAATAGTTAAAATGTATTCTGGATTACTGGCTGAGGCATTTTTGGATCTGTTTGAAAAGTAAAATGTTCCCATGCTTGTACCTGAAAAGTACACAAGCTGCCATGTTCATCATGGCTGCACAGGAACACACACACACACACACACACACACACACACATATTTTACTAGATGTAATGATGATCTGATTTTTTGCAGTGTTTACTGGAACCAGCTGTGGAGTTAGATTAAACGTCCATATGGTCTGAAGCCTGTATGATCCTATATTAATACAGTGAAAGTATCAAAGGTCTCAGTCCACAGAGAAATGCTCACATCATGTATTCAGAAACTGAGCCTTAAAAACAGCCGTCAGGACTTCTGGAACTTTCTGATGTCACAACAAGGCAGTCCTCACGTGCCCCAAACCCCGCCCAGCCAGATCCATCATCCATCCAGCCTTACAGGACTGGATTTCAAAGAGCAGAAAACAGCCTAAAACAGGGGATACAAATCTACATTGAGGTGGTTTTTGTACTGAACCACAAATATATCTTCCTTTGGATATCAGCACTTGAAAAAGTGGACAGGTGTAAAATAGTTTTTCTCCTTAAACTAGAAAATCAGAGCTTTGTAACTGATTTGTTGGTGTGTGACACTTACATTTGCCGACGCAGTCATGAACAAAGTAAGATTTGGATCAGTCTGACCTTTTGACTGGAGCATTGCTGTTTTACTTCTGTTATTGATTGATTTTCAAACACAGTCTTTGCTGGTGACGTCTAGAGTCACGTCTCTACATCAGACACTTCCATTGGCTCCAGTATGTGATGTCACAGCTCATCATTGTCTCCTTCAGAGGCCTAGCTGAAAGTTACTTGTGTAGCCAATCCTGGGATCAATCCTGTATTTTTCTGATCTCAGAGTGAGGAGAAGTTGCTCTGAGTTTATTGTAGTGACAGAATAAAGACAGAGAGACATGGACAATAAGATATTTAGAGCATTAGAGGCTTTGGAGCTGATTTTTCATCATTACTGCTCCAAAGGATGAGCAGAACTCAGATCAGATAAAGAGAGAAACTTCAAATCAGCTCTAGCACAACACAAACACATGTGTGTAACTTTCTGTGTAGAAGTTTTCTTTGGTTATTATGGTTTACAGTTTTTTTATCCACAAAATATGTGTTGTTTTTGTTTTTTCTTCTTTTATGAGCTATTATCCCCTATTCAGTGAACAGAGTCTTTATGGAGTGACATGTAGAATTAATTGAGGTTGTGCTGATTCTGAATGTGTGGAGAAACAACTTCATAAGGAAAAACAGAGGCATGACAAACCTTAAGCCTTAATGTGGTTCTTAAAGGGTTAAAAACTCACACCACACTGGGATTTGCTTTTAGACATCCCACAATGCATAAGAACATTTTGATAGGCACATACATTTGAAATGGAAGTGACAATTTGTTGGCTACAAAATTATTTTCAATTTTTAATTAGTTTATTTCCATGTTTCAGCAGTCCTCTTTTTAATACATGCTCTGGGAAAAAAAGAATACACAAAGAAATAAAAAAAGCATTAACATAAATTGAGTAAAACTTTACTTACAAAATACAAAGGTGCTGTGACTTTGAATTTCTTTTCTTTTCCTCTGCATAAATTCAGGTCAGCGTTTGACTCCCCTTCACAGTTTTACATGGACAGGTACAACAAAGAGGAGAAGTCTAGGCCACCTGAATATCTCCGAGCATCAGCTTAATTATTTAAAACTTTGCAAAAACATCTCTTCTTCTTTGGTACCTTGTTGTTTTACACTTCTCCTGACCTCCTGCGCTCAAACATCCCTGTCACTGTGTTTCTTTGGGATGTGACACAACCAGAGGCCACCGCAGAGCCCACAGAGATCACACCAGTGGGCTGAGAAACCATCAGTTTTCATCTGTTTGACTGAAAGGCCAAGTCTATTTCATATTTGGTCATGATTGATCATATTTGAACTTTGAAGTGTTCAGTTCTGCTCTGCAAACCCCACTGTACACACAACACCATTCAATATCTATTTACACAACCTTACAGTTGTCCAGGTCTTGTTTTACTGTCTTCTAACATGACTACAGTTTTCAGTTAGTTAGTCAGTTTTCTTGTGTTATTATGACTTTGACTGGTGTATTCAGACCCTTTAGTTAAGCAAAAGTACCAAACAATAACGAACAAACTATCTAATAAAGGCAGACCAATTCCCTTGTCCTACAAAGTAACTGCTTTTTTTAAGGGACTCTGGTGGTTTTGAACAGAGTGATATAATTGCTATGTCTGATTAAACAAAAATGTTACTGTCTATCTCTACAGGAATCCTATCCATAATGTCATTAGATACTTAATAACTGAAGATCTGAACCTGGCAATGGCAAAAACAAGCACTTAGAGTGGATGTAATTTGATGTGGACAAATGCACCATTTGATTGCATTTTAGCAGCTGTTCAGTGGTGGTGGGGGTTCACCGTTCTTGCTCAACAACACCCAACCCCAATCATTTAGACCCAAAAACATGGGAGAACACGGTTCAAAATACTGAACGTATCCTTTAAATACTTTCGTATTCATCTGTTTAAAGCAACAAACTGACATTTCATTGAAAGCTGTGCACGTATGAGCCTCACGTAACAACACATCATCATTGTCCAACATGTGAATCATCATTTCATTTGTCATTCATTCATTCATTCATCATTCACACGTATCTCATTTAGCACCACTACTGAAAATGACCTTTGACCTGTTCTCAGTAAAAGTCAGAAAGTTACGTAGGTGTGCTCTGACCGGGGGGGACAGATAGGGACCACGATGCTTTGCTTCTTGCTCTGTGAAAGGCAGAGGGGTAGAGGAAGTAATATAGACTCAGTCTGACCTCAATCTTCCTCTGAGTTAATATTGGGTTGGTAGTTAATGTGTGTTTGTGCAAACTGAAATGTAATTCATGGTGACAAGGAGACAGGTAGGCGACTAATTTTGCAACATTTTCAAGTTGCACTTTGGAAACCTGAAATATCCTTTTCAGTGGGTGACAGACAGTGACTTGAGAACGTGCTCAAAGCTTCGAAGCCAGTAAAACACGATGGATTGTTGCAGTTTGGGATGTGAGCCAGTAGGTGTAAGATGAGCAGGAGCTGGAGGCAGCTTGCAGAAAAGGATTTACCCGCTCAGTTTCCTTCCAGTGTTTACCAAGGAAGCGTGCACTGAGACAAAAATGTATGGATTTTATTTAGAGACATCAGAATGACACAGCTTCAAACCTAGAGGGACATGCAGTGTTTGCAGTGCACATTAAGAGCAACTTTACACAGAGGTCCATGGGTTCTGGTCTTTTGCCAAGAAGTTGATTATGAAGTGAAGTAAAATTAGCTGTTTTTAACGAGTAAAACCACATCAAAAGAAAAAAAGAAGAAGAAGGAAACAGTGAAACGTGGTGGAATGCATTTTTAAAATATATTTTTCAAAAAGATTTAACTGCAGCAATGGGGGACTTTGCAGCCATTTCTCTACCAGGGGCAACAAGATACAATATCTCTGACATGGAATTATAACTACCAAGCTAACATCCACTCATACTTACAGTCTTCACAACTTGAGCATGACAAGGATGTGCGTTAGTATTACTGCTCAGCGCTAATAGCATCTGTTGTTAAGTAGCTTTACAAAGCACAGAAATGTAAGTATCATCAGGGTGAAATCAGTCCCATCAGCACATACTATCAGCTTAGTTTACTCTTTGAGATGACACGATGTTTCTAGGCTGTGATGGTCATTATTGAATATACAGACATAGATACAATTATGTAGTTTGGCTTCTACTTTAAGTTGAAGGCATTTCCGTGTTCAGTTTTGAGTGTAACTGAAACTGTGGTGGTTGAGGGTGGGGGCAGACCCAAGTTACCGCTGTATTTGCATTTACATGTATGTACACATGAACAGAATAGTACAGTGCATACAATGAAAATCCATATATTAATTATATGTGCATATAAAATAAACATATTTGTATTATATTATCATATCATATTATCATATTAAATAAAGATTATTTACAAAATTGGGACTATTTCATAGATTGATGTATATGTCCAGCCCATACAAATAGGTATGTTTATGTATGTATACTTAAATTGTAGACATATGTTACATAAATATATATCCATCTCAAAGTCTGTCACTATATGTTGATGATATGTAATGGGAAGTTAGGCATTCATTTATGTTATGTCTTCATATATCCAGAGGATGGATATATATAGATAGATTATAATATAATGTAGGGGACACATATGGCAACATCACTGTTGATTGGGATATAAAGTATATGTCTTATATTACATTTCTGTACAGGTGGATTGTGTAACTGTCATGAAAAAGGAATAAGGCCTTTTGTGCTCAGTGAGCTTCTTGTGTTGAAAACCCATTTTGTAAAAATATAATATTTGATGCAGACCATTTTTACATGTCTTTGAACTTGTCCATGCCCTGTTCATAAGTTCATCCAGCTGTCCCCTGCACAATAATTACATGCTTTAGTATCTGCTATCACCAATTTAGTGTGAAATTTGTGTAAATGTCTATCATCTGTAAGTGACATTAAATGCTGGGAAATTGAGCCTTTAAAGCTTTGAATTGATTTCCAATACATTTCCAGGGGTTAAAGCTCCAGCATTTAAAACTGTGAAACTTATAACTGAGAATCAGCTTCAGCCGTTCAAATGTCCATAATACACCAACATACAAGTGCTGACAATGTAACAAAAAGCAGATGCCCAGATATGTATATGTACATGTACATGCATATGTATGTGTATATGTATATGTATATATACGCACAAACAAACACATGTGTATCACCATAGATAAACAGATGGGGTGTGATAGTGCTCTTCTCTTTCACTGTCAATATTTCTATTTACAATATTTATCTCAGACTGTTCTCTCTTCCTCCTTTTTATCCCGTTAATCCCTCCATCCCTTGATGTTTTTTGTGAAGCCCCTGAGTTGAAAAGCAGGTCACGATAAACATCGGAACAGCTCGTTCATCAAGGAGAGAGGCAGCAAGCGCTTTGAAGTCTCTGACAGATTCACCAGGAGTTCTGCACACACACACACAAACACACGCGCAAAGGTTATGGTAATGCTAAACATACACACAGGGTGTCTTCTGCAGCCACACTAACCACATGCAACATGAATTCATCAACACACAGGTGAATATGCAAAGGGAAAGGGAAGGTGGTCAGCGTCCGTGCCAGCAGTGATAACTTTTCATTTCATTCCTGATGTGCAGCTCATTTGGTGCTCTGGAAAAATTAAGATTATTAAAGCAGAATAACATCTCCATCATCAGAGGAAGAGTAAAAGACCAACAACTATGTGACAATGAATAAGAGGAATTAGAGCGTTGGGCTGTTGCTTGAAATATTATATTTAAATAATAATAATTAAAAAAAAAAAAGATCCCTCACAATAACCATCTACTTAAAAGTGGTGTCAGTAGTATTTTAACATCAATGAATCACATCGTTGTTAGAGAGACCAGTACAATCCTATCATTGATGAAAAGATCAGCAACCTCTAACAGGCCGTACCTGACATTTTCTGTTCTCTGCAACCAAGACGAGAAATCTGACAGACTGCTTCACAGCATGGAACAGGCTGCAGTTTGGGATGTCACAAGTCTTTATTGTGAGCAGGGTGAACTATGAATGGCAATCATTAGTTTCAATTTACGCTATCTACATCGACAGGGAGATCATGTGAGTAATGTGAGCAATGACGTTGCATCAGTTTCAGTGACATTCTGCAGATGCAGCGCTGCTGCTAGTTAAAAACTACATTTGAACTATCTCCCCTTGTTCGTGTTGAAGATCAACTATTTTCTTCTCCATTCGCAGAAAAGACTATTATGAAAGACATTGTGAAGTTGCACCATGGGATCTGATCCAATGTTTTTGGAGCTTGACCCATATGAAGGAATGAAAGTTAAGTTATTGCAGCCTCTGCTGCCTCTATTTCCACCACTCTTTGTTTTAATCCGTCTCTTGCGAATCCCCCAACTTTGTAAAAGAGCAACACTAAATTGCTGATGTTTCCCTTTAAGGAACGTCTCTGATGCAGGTTATACTTTTAAATTCACAACTGTTCAACAATCCTCACTAGTTCTAATGTGTGCTTACAACAATGCGCAGCAGTATATATAGAATATACCATGTGCAATTAAATTAAATGTTAGATAGAACTCAGCATCAGCAGATAAAGTACTTTGAAGTAAGAATAATTGATTGGGACAAAGCTGAATTACCAACAAAGTGCACAGTAAAACTGTGGACCCAAAAGCCCCAGGTTCATCCATCCATTATCCACACCGCTTATCCTTAAAAGGGTCACAGGGGGTGGGGAAGGAGGGGGGCGGAGCCAATCCCAGCTGACACTGGGCGAGGGCAGGGTACACCCTGGACATGTCGCCAGACTATCACAGGGCCGACATATGGTGGCAAACAACCATTCACACTCACATTCACACCTACGGGCAATTTAGAGTCACCAATTAACCTGATGTACATGTCTTTGGACTGTGAGGGGGAGCTGGAGTAGCCTAAAGGAATCCGTGCAGGAACAGGGAGAACATGCAAACTACACACAGATGGCCCCCAGGCCCGTGGTTTGAACTGGCTGTGAGGCAGCCGTGCTAACCACTGCAACAGCCCTGGGTTCACTGTGCCTTAATATGTTGTATTAATTAAAAATGAAAACATTGAGCAATGTAGGATTTTTAACCCTAAAAGAACAATATCAGTTAAGGCAGGTTCTACATTATCAGCTTATTCTGCTCCCTTGCCTTGAAGGAAAATGCTCCATTGGCACAGCAAACACTATTAGTTATCTCAAGCTAATCAACACAGAGAAAACTTGGGACCCGGTAATACTACAGCATAGTAGTAGGTTGGCTTATGGTTCCTTAGCTAATGAAGGCGTGTACAAGTTGATCCAGCCATGGATTCCAACATCTATCATAGCATTAGCATTAATAGCTATTTACAAGGAAAGTTCACCCTCAAATTTCACTCCTTTACGTATTAAGAGTTGTTAGCATGCTAACCAGCTAGTCTGGGTCCACTTGGCCCCTCTTGTAACTTTCTGGTCACTATAGCATCGAGGCTGCCTTGAAGCAGTAGCACTGCTTAGACATTGCATTGTAACCTATTGTATCTTATTCATTTATTGCACAGAAAGTCCAGAATGCTTTAAATTAATGTCCCGAAGCACAAAAACTAATTGTGTAACTGTCCAGATCATTATGGTCTGGACAGTACGTTTGAAGCATAAACAGAAAAAGTGATGGAAATAAGAGGAGAGGATCAGTTTGAAGAGACCCACACTTTTCTGTTTGGTCCCATTCCTTCAGGTAAACTGTTTACAGGATGTGTACTTTGGTGAATGTGTGTACCTACAGTATGCATGTGTGTGTGCTCACGTGCGGTTGCTTGTGTGTTGCCCGGCGTGTCAGTACCTGTCAATGGAGTGAACTCGCTACAAGAGAATTTGCATTACAATGAATCTTAATAGCCGTGTGCGGCATTGTGTGCTGACCTTGATTTATTCCCTGTATAAGTGGATAAATAAATACATTGGAAAAAAGGGAGCGAGCTGGAGAAAACACATCATCGTCCCACGCGTGAGGAGACTGAGGGAGGAGCGGAGGGGAGCGAGGTCTTAAGTGCAACCTGGGTTGGGTTTTGAAAGCTCCCATTCAGCGTGCTATGCTGGCTGTGGGCCCACTCTGCTTCAAGGATACACTTTAGTAAATCCAGAAAACCACCAGAAAATAAAAACAATAAATTCATTTCTTAATGAAAAGCAAAAAATAGGACTGGGGAAAAAAAACAAACAAGCAAACAAACCTGCTACTTCCTACTTCTTTTGTGTAGAGAACATTAAGAAACATCCAGGCATTTTGGTTTTTTAAAAGTGCCATAAAATGGTAAGAGGCAGTAATATAGGTTCATGGCACTAAAAAATGCAAAACTAAATAACCATGCCGAAATGAAAGCTTGCTCGCCAAAATGCATTACCATCTTCTGATGGTCCTATGCCCCACAATTAACTGTGCTGCACTGTTTTGACTCTTCTTAATGGCTTTCCAGAAGAGGTTCTGAGAGGTTTCTTGGTCCATTTTCTTCTGTTTACCTGAAGGCTGGCTTTCTAAAAACAAAATCTTAACATGTCAGTTTTTCTCTTAGTGCAGTTCTGACATTTTTTAATGTTCTTAAATTGGACATAAAGAGAATGTGTTGCTTTTTAGACTCCATTATGGTTTCAAATGTTGTTGGGGTGATGCCTGTCTCAGAAGCCAATTGTCGCGAGCGGTGGTGAAGACTGAAAGGCCCAAACTGCTTTGAGATTCTTCACTTAGAAATGTTTAATTGTGAAAGCAATAGAAAAACAGCACAAATTAAATACAACAAAAATTTGCTTCGAATATGATTGAAAAGGTGGAACATTTATCTTAGAAATATGCAATTTAATGAACTAACTATATCTTTACACGTATAAGATGCGCCTCCTATAAGACGCTTGGCTGTTACATATGACACACGAAGATAAAAGAAGCATGGAGATTGTGCAAAAGCCCTCAATGATTTTTGTTTTAATAGATATGGGAACCATTTATTTTTAGTTCTTGCATTCAGCAATATCTACACAAAACTACTTCAGGAAGGTTGGGGAAAGATTGGGTAATGGCGAACAAACTGTAAAATGAAAACAAAGAAACAATGTGACAGACAATACTGTAGCATTATTCCAGTGTTAGATGAAAAACATGTTGGGGCTGCCATTAGCTCGTGTCAGCAGTCAGAAGCTTCACCTGTCATATGATCAATAATAATAATAGGTGAGACCACTGGCCAAGGTAAAGACAAGGTCAAGGTCCTCCATGAGACCGTGCAATGTATGGGATAATAGAAAAATGGCCACAGGCTTGACTTGTTTACTAGAGCCTGGTTTCTCAGACACAATATGGAGAATATATGCTGTTTTCTTCGTCTTGTCATTGCAGATTATGCTATTTGACCACTTCCTGTGTGCCCCAAAAACCGTGTTTTTAGCAAATAAAGATTACACTATTGTGCTGCATCAATCAGCAACACAGAGTAGAAAGACAGCTATGTATTGATAAAGTATCACAAAACAGAAGCAGATCAAAAAGTTCTACATCCACCCTTCAACAACATTCCCAGTTCTGATGTCCTAGACCTCGCGCAGAGTCGACCTTGTAAAGGAAGTGATCGCACGCCAAAATCTAGAGACAAAGTTAGCCAAAGGCTCCTTAGCTGGTTCCCCAGGGAGCACATGAAGCCACTAACGAGCTCCTGAAGCTGTCGGAGTGATGGATGAATGTGTCGGTGAGATCAGCTGTGGAAATGGGACACTCACCATCCACATTGTCCCATCTCTTACATTGCTAGTCCAGATATTAACAGCTGGATTGTTGCAGGTCTCCTTCCAATTTAAGGCAAGCCTGATTTACTCAGCATTACGTCCAGGTGCATGGAGATAGATGACCTTGGGGATAGAATGGATGGGGCCAGGAAGAATCCTTAAAGAAGGATGAATGACTGGGCTCCCCTTTTCGAGTTGGTATCAGAGGACAAGAGAAACAGAAAGTCACTGCAATAATTATTGGAAAAGAATCATTTTGAACATTGCTTAGAAGTAAGAGTCCTGATGCATTTCAAGGCCGGTGTTCAGATTGATATTAAAGTGATAGTTCAGGTTATTTGACGTGGGGTTGTGTGATGTACTTATCTCTATCCCTTTCCTTTGGAACTACAGGTTGTGGATCGCTGAAGTACTGTTACTTATTACTACGCTCAAGCACAACTATGGCGCAGAGCTAAGACAGAGCTGAGCTTGTGTGGTAGTGAGAAAATGTTCCAAAGTACGGGGCAGTTTGACAGCACGATAAAGTGCTGAAAATATTCAAAATAAAGTGTACACTTAAACTGATATTATCTTTTTAAAGTGGCTAAAATGTTTTTACAGATGGCCCGACCACAGCAGAGCACCTGGGAGCACACCGATACAAATGTACTGCAGGTAACACACTGACAAAAGAGAAGTACCTCACACAACCCTGTCAAATAATCAGACCTAATACTTTAATATCCATCTGTATATTTTGATCTTGATGATGACTTCTGTGTTAAAATACAAGCAAAGAAAGAATGTCTTTGCTTTGCTTAACTTGTTCTTTTTTTCTTTACAGTTTACAGAAAATGTAATAATAATCCTATTTAGTGTTGTCTGTAATTTGATAATGTACAGTATATTCTGATAATGATAGACAGAGGAATATTTATGGCTAAGGCTGCAGTGATGATACAAGATTAGACAGAAAACAAATTAGAAAATGGGGAAAAACTAATAAGGATAAATATAAATATGTTTTATATTAGAAAAATGTCAGCAGAGAAAACATTTATGAGACTGTAAAATGGGACCAAGTGAGACCGCGCACTAACATAAAGCCTCAAGCCTCGTGTTGAGCCTCAGTCGGCCACCTAACACCAAAGCCCCAACTGAGAAAAAAAATCACCTGGAGAAAAATGGCACATTTTAAACTGTCCAAGTGAAAAAGCATTTGTTTATCCCACTGGGTACATGGCTTTCCTCTGGCAATACAATCAGAGCACTTTTTAAAAGTCATCTATCACATAATTAGCTAACCTTATTGTGAAGAACTGTGTGAACAGGGAGAAAAACATTACAGAGATTGTTGACACTGCAGCATTTCTCTACTCAAACTTTTAATTAATGTAAGGGGGGGGACTCTCCTTTCTCTGTGTGGGCAGGTGTTTGATTGACAAATGAGCAGGCAGGGTCCGCTGTCAATCAAGACAGGAAGTAACTGTAGGATACAAACCAAGGGCGGCCAGAGGCTGTGCCCTAATTCAGTGGCTGCATCCTTTGAAGTTTGCATCCGAAGACCAATTGCGAAGACCAATGTCTTTTCCTGGGCAATGGGCCATGATGCATCCAACAGGTGGAGCCTTCATGGTCCAACCTACCCCAAAATTCATTGCGTGGAGGAAATGCAATGAAATTATATGCAGCAAACACAGACAGAGATCCTGAGAATTACACTTTGCAACGTAGGTGTGGGGTTTTAGCTCAGCTCAGAAAGCAAGGGCCATAAAACCTCCTGTTCCTGTCAAGGTTACTGGGTGACATGAGCCACGCTTTGCCTATGCAACAGAAGCAAAAATGTGACATCTCAGTTTGTCATTTCAGTTCTTCCTTTTGAGGTGTAGTGTGGATACGAAGGATCACACCTTCGTAGTGTGTCACTATGCTGTAATGCAAACACTGACCGACTGCCAGACAGTGGTCACACAATTCAAAACCGAAAGACACGTAAACATGAAAGAAAACAGAGATGTTTTCTTCCTTTGGACAAAATGCGACATAAGACTTTTGCCTGTGCAAGGAGTGTATGTTATGTAAGTTTATGTGTCTTTTGGTTTTGAACTGTCTGGCAGTCGGTCAGTGTTTACATTACAGCATGGTCTGTGTTTGTTCAGTTACGTATTTTTTGTTTAGGCTCTGAGCTTCAGATTTGATTTGGAACGAAATAGTGGATAGCACATTGAAGTCTCTAGTACCAGCTTTAATTTGAGTAGGTTTTTGTAAATCTTGAAAGAACTGTGTGAGAGAAATAGTCCTTTTAACTCAGTGCCTGGATTACAAGAGGTCAATAGTAATTGGACTCGTGACCACTAAATGTTCCTGATATTTTAATGTCATTTCATTCAGATGTGACTCGGGATTGATTGAGAGTTGCCATTTAGATTAAAGTGGAGTTGTCATTAGAGAGGAGAGGAGAGCTGACTGTACAAGTGAAGAAGATTAGAATGAGGCTCAAAAAAAAAAAAAAAATAGTAGTAGTAGCTGGTCAACTCAGGAGGTTTAAGGTGACGGGAAAACCATTTGTATGGTGATGAAAAATACCTTTATGTCTGTAGCACGTGAGGAATGCTCTACAGGATGTAGGAATGTTTCCTTTCCTGTCAGTGATCGAGAGGAGACTTCAGGACCAGGACCTCAGAGGATTCATATACAAACTGCTGGTAAAGCCCAGAGACAGAGGCCACAACAATCAGCATCTAACAGCGGATGACCCAAACCCACTCACCTCATCTGTCAAGCACAGCTTTTCAGGTGAAGAGCAAGGCTGGATTAACCATTAGGGCCAGTAGGCAGTTGTCCAGGGGCCCAAGACCCCAAGAGGGCCCAGGGCAGTGAGGGCACAAGCAACATATCTGGTTAAGATCTCAATCTGGCTTTACATGAACCTGTCCACTGGTGACGGTGGTGTAGTGAGTGATGGGATTTCTTTCCTGATGTAGTCGACAGCTCAGCTAACAAGGAGTTAATCTGATGTTCAGTGTGATTTTTCTTCACCAGCTGTTGGGACAGCTAACATTAGCAGTTAGCACAGAGAGAAGCCCACAGCAGCTTCTAATGCCGGCCTGCCCCCTTTGGCCCCTGTAAGTGCCGCCATCGGGCCTCAGAGCCTCCACGCTGCTGCTCTCTGTGGGTCCTGCTGTGGGGACTGAACAGAGCTAGAAGATGCTAGTCAGTTAAACTCGTTCTGTCATTATGTAGGAATAAAAGCTGTTAATTTAGCATTTTGCTTGTCTCTGAATGTCTCCCTTTTGCTGCTGTATAGGAATTATTTAGCTCCTTTTTTCTCTCATTCTCAGTTTCTAACCTCATCTGTCTGAAATTGTGAAAGTGACCAGCTGTTTTTCTGTTTAAAGGAAAGGCCTGGTGCCTTTTCTGTTTCCTGTCTCTTCTTCAGTGGTGACTGTATAAAAGTGGAATAGCTCTTGTCTCTGGATGTCCAGTGGCTTGATATAGATTATTGAAGTTCCTTTTCATTATCATGGGGCATTAGAATGGTGATGCCCAGGTCAAACCTGTTAGTGCGTCACTGGTGAAGAGGAGGAAGACCCTGATCACCTGATCTCAGTCTGACTGAGCTGCGTTCCACTTACTGAAGATCAGACTAAAGACAGAGAGATGCACCAACAAGGAAGAGCTGAAGGAGGCTGCACCACTGTGAGTGTTTCAGTGACCAGTAACGCATGAGCAGCTGGACATTTAAGAATATTCAGCTTTTTGTGTTGAGTAGATGTGAGTCATGTGTTTGTTGTTTTGTTTTTTTCAGATACAGATCTCCATGAGCAGGGACATGCTGCGTTTCGTGGCACGATTGATCCCTCTAGCACACGGCATTCCTGTCACCTGCCGGGACCATATACATTCCTGCCTCTCCCTGGCTCTCTGTTGGCCTCCCTGCTGGGTTCAAATCAATTCCATCAATGAAGCCATCACAAAGGGAACATTATCACAGTGTTTTCCTGTGAAAAAGGCCTGGTAATTACAAATCAAACGAGACAAATACATCCCGGTTAATGAGCGTTAAACGGATGTTAATTATCCGATTGAATGGCTGTCACCATTAAACTGTGCCTGATGGAAGGAGTGAGAGGAGGAGTGGAGCAGGAGGAGGAGGAGAGCAGGGGGGAGTGCTCAAAAAAAAAAAAAGAAAAAAAAAGATGGGCATTCTGAAAGGCATATTAACAGCAGACTGAGAGGATCAGACAGTGTGAAGCGCGTGTGTCGCAAATAAGGAAAAGGCCTGTGGAGAGGCAGGGGGGCTAAACTTTTCACTCTTTCCCCATATTAGCAATCGCTGCAGTGCATCAGAGGGGAAATTAATCAACTGTTTTTGATTATTTATATATTTGAAAAGGACAACATGTGCTGAGAGAGCTGAACTGAGGCAGGAGTCACACTGTGCTAATATGGTCACAGCCAGTCTACCAGGAAGCTGCAGTCATAACATATCCATCTGCGAGGGATCAAAAAAAAAAAGTTCACACACTTCACATTCAAAACAAGGTACAAGTCCTCTCATTCCCCTCTGATTCATCCAGCAGCTCGCACAACAAAGGCAGGGGCTACATTTGGATCAGGAAGTACAGGCAGATCAACTCTGGAACAAGTGTTTTGAGATGAAACGTGTGTGTTTTTGTGTGTGGTTTGGTGAAATAATAATTCCTCGGCAGGATAGTAAAAAAAATTCCTCGCATGGAGAGACGATGCACATCAGCCAGACAACATAAGGAGATGAAGGGCGAACACAGAGAGCTGAGCAGCGATTCGACAAAAGAGAAACAACACCTCGAATGCTCCGATGAACCTTTGATAGCTGCGAGTTTCTCACTGCTCTGGGAATTTTTGAGGTCAAAAGGACAAATGAGTTCCATGTTCTTGCTTTCGCTCAACACCGTTCCTTCAGCATTCGGAAGCTGAATATCTCACTAAGATCACAAAAACAAACTGGGCTCCATCAAAAGGCTACAGTTATGATTTTAATTTTATTTCAAGATTTGATTTTTTTGTAAGTTCAGAAGTCCTATTAGTCCTGGGAATATTATATCAACACTGCAATGTGAATAATACAGAGGTAAACTGGCTCTATATTCTGTTTAAGAATTTAATTGCCCCGTCTAACTTTAAATGAGGATTTCAGCATTTAACACATCTGCCTAAAAGTGGTGGTTAACCATACTACAAGTCCATATTCGCATTCATCTAGCTCCAATGTGAAACCAGTTGTGTAATAACTGTCTCTAATTGTCTCTGAGGTGCCAGACATTCAGGGGTCTCAAAGTCCTAAAGTTGTTTCATGGTGAATATGTTCCATATTGAATGTATCAATACAGAACTGTATAAACTGAAATGATACATGACAATGTGTAAAATCTGCTGTGTGCTCTTCTCCTGATTTATGATTTATGATTTATGGCGACATCAATAAATTGCACTAAAACACCAAACCAACAATGTGATGATCCAACAATTAGTTTGCTATAGAGCTTCATCTGTGTCTAAACTCAAACACACTCCAGTGAGACACACTAAAGTATGTTCTTTTATTATCATGAACATAGACATATGTCATTTGTTTTGACTCAGTCCCACATAACAATCTCCGGAGCAACAAATGTCACAGCTGGAAATAGTCCCCAACCACTGTTCTACCTCCTATTGTTGGAGTAACATTTAATAAAGAAAAAAGACACTACAGTGCCCAGCTGTGAAATGAAACTTAACTTTTCTTTGTATTTAATTGAGCTGTTAGTAATGATTTACATCTTCATGCGCTGAAGGCCACATACATGGTAAGGGGGTCTGAATATTAAGAGACAAACAATACAATATCCCTTCAAGACAACAGAGGACATACACAGTGTACAGTGAGTGCAGGAAGTAAATAAGTAGAGTTATTTGTATAGCACTTTTCACAGACAAAAGTCAGAAAGTGCATTACAGAGCAAAAACAATTAGGATCGATACAAAAACATGAATAAGGAAGGGTGACAAGGGCCTCATCACTCAATTTTGTCCCCAGGCCCCTGACAGGCTATTCAAGTCCAGGATGCTGCATGAGCATGACAAATACCAGTGTTGTGTTTTTGTCAACTTGAATTTAGGCAAATGTAAATTAGCACCAACAACTGCAGTGTAGTATTTCCAATAATACGATTTTGACTCGTTACTTAGGTTGGAAATGGGGACCAGAATTTATTTGCTTCCATCCTCTGGTTTTCAATGAGAAATGACAGCTTACATTACATAAACTAACTTATTTAACATATTTCTATAGTCTCAGATTCATTTATGCAAGCAATCAATTGACTTTGATTGACGTCTCTCGAACAACTGCTCCCCCTATTTGAAATGCCAACATCATTACCATTCACGACACACACATACACACATACATTCAACCATCCACATCCATACAAACTCTGCTCCCTTCGGTGGAGGCCTGGAAGAGGGAGAAGTAAATGACAGCGCCCTGTGTGCACATCAGTTTAACTCAACAAGAAGTCAGGGCAGAAAATCATTTGAAGAAGTCCCGCAGTCCCTTCAGACGGAGGCTGCCAGCTTCTCAGTGATCTGCTATCATGTTGCCTGTCTCTTTACTGTCAGCACTAATAGCTCTTAGACACTGGACTGGGACATGGGTGGCTACTGCAGACCAAGGGTGGCACACACTCAATCAATAATTTACCCGGCAGCTCTCGGCCTTTTGTGCGTGTGTTTTCTGTCCTGAATTAAGCATTCATATGGACTATAAGAGGATTTGTTTGTGAGAGTGTGCCTTTGTGAAGCTGGTAGCATGGGTATGCGAGCGTGTGCATGTGTGTGTGTGTGTGTGTGTGTGTGTGTGTGTGTCAGCAAAGTTGCTTTGTGTACTGATGTGTAGCCCTCTGCACCTGCTGTGGAGATAGGGCTCCGGCCAATCACAACAAAGATTGGAGGGAAGTTTGAGTGACACAACAGTGCTGTGTCTGGCTGAGATATGATTCATTCTGTTATCGCTCTCTCTCTCACACACAAACACACACACACACACACACACACACACACAGACACACACACAGTCCGGATGGTTTAACAGCATTAAAATGTCTAATAATACCATCTCTCCTCATTCTGTCTCCTCTTTCCTTTACTATTCTCCTCTCATTTCCTCATTTCTTCTTGCCTTTCATTATTTCCCTCTCTGCTGTACCTCTCTTTTTCTCCTTCTTCCTCCTCTCATTTTCCTCCTTCCATCATTTCCTCCTCTCGTCTCCTTTTTAAATTTTCCTCTTTCTCTCCTCTTCCCCTCCTTTTATCTTCACCCCTTCGTCCCTGCTTCCTTTCCTTCTCCCTTCTTTCCTCTCTTCATCTGCTCTCCTCCTCTTTTCTTCCCCTCCTGACTGACCAATCTCACCCTCGGTCTTCCACCAACAAGGACCAACCAGACGCACACAGAAAAACTAATTAGTCTTGGCAACAACAAACCCCTCAGCGCTGATGCTCACACACTCGAACAAACGGATGTAAACTGCTTACACGTTTTAGGAGACGCTCACACATTTGGACCCAACACACATGCGCCTGGTTTCCCAGTGCGCAGCATGCGGCCGCTGCAGCTGCGATGGCTTGTTTTGTGCTTTTGCAACATTTTCGTTCAGCCACATTGGTCAACGTCGCTCTGTGGCTGTAACTGTGTGTGTGCTTGTGTGTACGCAGCTTAGACATGATGTGTTCGCATCAATTTGTTAGTAGGGTTATTATTAAGCTTAATTTTAGCATATTAAAACATTCCAATTAGCCGTTTTTTGTATCCTGCGACTCGCTGTGTATTTGTCTGATTCATTTGTCTGATAAACACTTGGGTCTTTAGTTTCATGCTTTTACCTCTTTTCAGATTCATCAGTTATGATAACAAGACCTGAGGGCAAGCGAACGTGCACAGGCCGGATTTCCGACAGCTGAAATAAAGGTTAGGACTTTTTGGTCTTTATACTCATGGTAGCTGACTGTTCGTCAGGCTGACATTGCATTAAAGCTACCTGCTGTTTGTTTTTTTAATGTCTTCTTCTAACAAAATCCTTTTGAGGTTGGGCTTCAATTTTACCACAAACCACAATCTTTTCATGAGGCAAACCTTTTCCATAATCTTAAAGGGCTCATTCTGTAACTTTTCCTTGCACCCTAGCTGTGAGCGGCGGTGATTGTCACTTGACAAGTGCTTCGTTGTTGTGTAATAGTAGGTTCTAATATTTCCTCAGGGCGGTTTGGAGGCTATAGTGAGTTGCTATAGAAAATGCCAAGATTGGCTGGGTGAACTCATAATGTTTCTTCTAGACTGGTGAGTAAACCGCTGCTAATGCTAACACTGGCTATGTAGCGATAGCAAAAGTTACAAGTAGCTTAACCATATGTTTGGTATTGTTACAGCTATCACACCTGTATTACTCTCACCTTGATGACAGAGGTTCTTTTATTTCTACCACTGGTGTGCCCCAATGGTTTGTATCCGAAGGTAAGGACCTGTAGTGTACAACTAAACTGAAAACACCCCTGATCAATATCACTACAATCTTAGATCATCTAAAACTGTAACCTCTTATTATTAATGAAGCAGTAGTATACGACTCAACAGAAGCTCTAACACAGCTGAGTCATACAACCAATGACAGAGGGCACAGTGGCCGTCCTCGAAACAGGACGCCACGCACAACGCACTATTTATGCAACCTTTTAGTAAAAACCAGACAGGTAAGTGCTTCTGACATGGCAGAGTAATGTGTGTGTTTCAAAGAAGAGTTTCAGTGAATGGTCAGAGACTGCATGAGGTCAACTTCTACACACGGCGTCCCAGAAGAAAAATTGCAAACAAAACGACAAAAATTGCAAGATGAGGCTTTGTCAGAGAACATGAAAAGAGGTCAGGTGACTTGAATTCAGTAGAACGCCTTTGAAGTATTTTAAAGCAACAAAACGCCTCCAGCAAAGAGCAGGTGAAAAGAATCATCTGTAGTCGGCGGCAAAACATCTCTCCATAGATCTGTGCGAGACTCGTATCATGTAAGTCCAGGAGGATCCCAGCTGTCATCAGAAACAAGGGCTGACATACAAAGTACTTAAAAAATAAAAAATAAAAGAAGAGAATCTCACTAATTGAGTCTTCTGACTTCTGCTGCAGTTGGTTCTTAAATATGAACCATTCACGATGGTTTGATTAGTCTGACTCACCGGATGTAGCCTGTGGGTACAACACCTGCCATTTGGTGCCGATTCCAGACGGGATTCTCCTCCTTTTTCCGCTTCTGCCATCTTCAAAAATCCCATTCGCTACATGACACACTAACAACCTCATAGGTGCGACTTTGTTTTGATGAAAATCTAGATTGCACAGTTGACCCGCGTCTTTACTACTATTACTTTAATCAACTGGGCCATAGATCCATGGGACTGACTATATGGGGCTCGTCATCTAATTAATTGACTTAATTCATGTGATTTGGCTAAAAACAAATACAATTCTAGGAAATGGAAAGAATTTGTGATCAGTTTACACTCACCACTGTGTTTTAACGTGTGTGCTTGCAGTGAGATGAAAGACGCAGCGCGTCTTGTTCAAGGTAACTACAGTGCAAATAGGCTTGAAAAGCCCATCTTCCTAGTATTCCTCAGCTTTTTTTGGTTAATTACGTTTATATTTTTTCTTTCTCTGACCCTGTTCTTGTCTGAAGCCTGGTGGACGTTTGTTTGTAGCTAGTCTGGATCTATGACTCTAAAAACATGTGCGATTGCTTGTGTGGTGCCTATTTAGTGATGTCACTGTATTACCACATGATCTCAAATGAATGTAAAATCGGATTTCTCTTTATCTCTCTTTATGGAAAAAAAGAATAATTAAAGTAATGGTAACTACAGCACAGAGACATCTGTATTGTATTATGTTCCGTAATTTAGACTGAAAACTACATTATCCACTTTGCCTGGGCAGTGAGGCGATGTATGATGGCTGTCGATGCTCTGTTGTCCTGCTGTGAAAGTGGACATTAAAGATGGATCCAGTTATCCAGATGAAGCTGCCCCATGTTGTTGCTCTGACTGTGGTAAGAAATAAGCTTCCAGTTAAAGCTGAAGAGTGACGGCTGTTACATTAACTTGGTGAGTTCAGAATAAGATCCACATTACAATTAATTTACTTCACTAGGAAAAAAAAAAAAAAAAAAGATTTAATCTGAGTTCAAATAAAGTTGAGACATATCTCTGGTGAAATAGTGTCAGAGGATTCAAACCTGAGTGTGTGTGAGTTTGTGTGTGTCCGGGCAGCTTTCCCTCCCCGAGGCTGTGAGCGCGGGCGTGTTTCTGGAGCCTCGGTGTCATTTTGCCTCCAAACAGTAACAACGTTGTTGATCAGCAGTTGTTTGCAAACCGCCAGGAGGATGGAACTAATTTGATCACTCACTATTCCCCCGTGCCTCCCTCTCCGGAGACCGTTTCAATTTGAGCTCTGTGTACGCTCTCGATAGCAGCCCGCCACAAGTTGATTCTGACAGCAATTATGAATATTGTGTTCCACTCAAGTGGTCGTGAGCCGGCGAATAATGAAGTTCTCACCAAATCATCTGTTCCCCGAATCACTTAACTGCATCTTCATTAGGAACAAGGAAATCATAGAGGGACTCGAGAAGCGGCTGCGTGGCGGTCGCTACAGGACAAAGAATTAGATTTATGGGCTTCGTTTCACCTCAAAGTCCCAAACTGACCCTAAATCACATGGCTTATAAACACAGCTGCCTGCACCGGGGCTTTCATAATGGTATGCATTACAGCACTTTTTATTGTCTTGGAGGATGCTGGCCTTTTATTCTATTCTATTCTATTTTTTTTTTTTTTCTTACATCAGAATCATTGACATTTTCCCCCAGCACTGATTTGTCCATTTTAGTGCTAACACATGACATTTGACTTGTCAGGACTGAAGCCTCTGAAACAAACAGCACATTTTCAGATCTCAGTCTTTATTTTGAATATTTTATGTGGCCTCTTACTATTAAATGACAGTTTAGTCGCTCTCATCGAACATTTGGACTGATTTCAGATATCGTTGCTTATTCGTTTCCACTGTTTTGGTGCCTCAGACTTTTATCTGACCTTTCACCCTCTATTACACTTTAACTGTAGTTCAACGACTTTCACTGTTGATATAACTCAACTGCTCTCATCCAACAATGAGAGGATGTTGTCAGTGAAAACACAAAAACATATCAAAAAAACCTTTTATTTTATTTTTTTTTAACTTTATAACATCCACTTGCTGACTTCAGGATAATTCAACGTTTTATTGTCGCAGCACATTTAACTAAAACCACCATATTGCCCTAAACCACCACAATTGCTTTTGTTGCCTAACCCTAAACTTTATAGAGGTAATATGCAGCTCACATTATAATCTGTATACAAGGTTTAAACTTTAAACTTAACTGACTTGATTGTGTAGTGGATGAAATGCACATCCACATCACAACGTCCCCTGGGCCCGGTGATCCGGCCGATTTCTCAATTTGCAGTCATATAAAGAGAAAAGTGAATCTAAGGGAATCTTCTTCGTTTTCCCAGGGGAAATACTACAACTCATTGTTTATTTAAATAGTTTTGTTTCGTTTTCTGTTCTGCCAAGGTAATCAACATTTTAGCAATTTATATTCTTTAATATATTAGCCGTTTGAATGAAGAACATTATGTGTATTATAATTTACAGGACAGAAGAATTGAAAGTTTTCAGGAAAAATGCTCCGTCTTTTCAATTAAATGTGTCTAATATTTAATAAATAGAATAACGTCGGTCATATAGGGGTTGATCATATGGAGGCTGTTAGGCTGCTCTCACTCCTTCTCCACTGCTGAGTGTCAGCTATTCACACCTGTCTGGACCTCAGGGACCCGGGGCCAATGAGAATGCTTCACCCTGTCAGAAATCACTGTGCACAGTTCTGTCTCTGGAGATTCAATGACCTGTGTGTGTGTGTGTCTGTGTGTCTGTGTGTGTGTGTGTCTGTGTCTGTGTGTGCGTATGTGTGTCTACCTCTGCATATGTACATCATATGTTTCTAGGTGGAAAATACCAAAATAAGGAGGAGGAGTGACAGCAGAGAGGAGGGAGGAGCTGACAGGACAGACAGAGGACAAAACCCACAGGTCCTCCTCGTGTGTGTGTGTGTGTTTGTGTGTGTGTGTGTGTGTGTGTGTGCGTGATCAAATGAATAAATATGTACTAGAGGAATATTAAATCCCCCTTGTCACCTGCTGTTGTCTTTGTGTGATATTTCTCGACGGGGCCAAATTGACAGATAACTATCACATTATGAGGCAGAGTCACAACATCTCTCTACCGAAGCTGCACTTCTCTCATTTTTCTCCTTCTCTGTCTTTGTGTTTTTATTCTCTCATTTCACTTCACTGCTGCTTTTCCCTTCTCTGTCCCAACCCTGTTCCTCGACTCTTTAAGCCTCGCTCGGCCTCTCTGAATGACAGGGAGGAGAGTTCGCTGACAGCAGAATCAAAGAGTCGCCGAACTCTCCTGCAATCCCTCAGTGACTGGAGGAGCCAGTGGCTGTTGTCTGCTTAAGGAGAGGTGACGAATTAAGACCTACCAGGATCGCACACACACGAGAGTGAGAGAGCGAGAGAGAGAAAAGTGTTTCACAGGCCATTACAATGATTTACATTAATTTCCTGGAACCGCAACACCACCCCTGACTTGACTTTACTTAACCCCTGACTTAACCTGACCTAACCTGACAAACGTTAACAAACTTTAAACTAAATCTTCACAGACACATAATTAAAATTGTAAAATCTATTGTTACGGTTTAATTCATTCAAGATTTTTTTTCCTGATGACAATAGAGCTGCATTATATGTCAATTCATCTGAAAAATGAATTGACTTTAATAAAATTATGAATAAAATGTATGTATCAAAATTAAAAGTGCCCATGTGACGGTTAAATCTTTAGATTATTATTACCCATGTATTGGTTGAGGAACATGGAGCTAAGTCAAAACCTTTGTGAAATATGGTTGGAAATTGTGATTATTTTAATTATGGATTAATCTGATGCTTATTTTCCCCATTTGTAAGTCATCAGAAAATTTTGAGAAATGCGGTTCACCATTGCAAAAAGCCAACACTTACGACTTCAAATTATTTGTTTTGGTCCGATCAGGGGTCATATATTCAAATGACTGTAATTTAGGAGACAGAAAACCAAGTCTTCTTTTGAGAAGCTCAATCCGTCTTAATAAACTCCTCCTAAATGCATTGTGTGTAAAATCATTTGAAACTTGAAGAGAAGTAAAAACTTGCTCCTTGAATTTTTCTCTTAAATGTGGACATAAAGTCGCAAGTGCCTCATATTTGCAATTAAGTACAATAGTGTTAATATTGTTAATATTGTTAATAAATGTAATTCCACCATTGGCCCGACTCTAATTTAAAAGCATTCAAAGCTACCACATTTTAAATATATAAAAAATACTCCAGACGCAACACAATGGAGCATAATCCTCTCAGATTCAAATGATATCAGACACTACAAATAACCTTTCTCTTGTACAGTTGGCTCTGACTGACACAGCAATTTCCGAAATCTCATCATTTGCTCTGGTCATGATTTTATCTCTACAAAAGGAAACAGGAAATAAATCTGAAGGCCATAATAATTTATGATGCTAAACATGCAGAGCTGCAAGCAGTGTAATAACAGTAGGATAAATCAAACCGGTTGACACTAAGTATAAAAACATGCAGCAATAAAAAAAATTAGGACAATATCTCTTCATTTTTAATGCTAGATCAATAGTTTAATTAGTTTGGCCTGCTACTAACTGTCCACTAACACACAATTTTCTGAACAAATATGACATTGACGATGATAAAATTTGCATTTCATCATATTATATCAATAATTTTACATTTAAAATAAACAATTAGAACATTTATGTATACATGTAGCCTATTACATATACCGTAAGGGAATATATTATCACATATATACAGCTCATGGATATATGAACATATATATGTACATATATTAGAAACTACATGATTAATATTTATAACATTTCTGTTATAAGACATAGGTTTATTAAAACAAGTTTCACATACACATTGTATTTGCTTTTATAAATGTTTTTCTTAATTTTAAACATGTCTGTCTTCCCATACTGGGAAAGTGGTCTCAGACTTTTGGGCCCCTGTTTTTAATATTGACATTTTCTGAAAGTCTTTGGGATGGATATATAGTTGCATCGGAATTTCTACAATATAAGCATACATCCATAAAGATATATATAATGTATGGGTTAGACATAATTGCCAATATATGACATTGTTGCAATTTCTTATGGGTTTCATAAGAGGGGGGTTGTTTGCTTATGTTGCCAGGCCACTGTCAATCAAACGTGATCAGACTACTGTTGCACATAATTATACTGAGAAAATTTATTTCTGGGCTTTAATTTTGATTGTTGCTCAGCGGGTCATAAATATTTTATGCTGCAGGGGAAAAAAAAAAAAGAATAAAATATTTTACTCAGTGCAAACAGAGAGGAAGAGACAGAGAATATGTAATACTGTCAAATTGTGTGGAACGATTTTAACCACCTTAAACTTCTCCTTAAACTCCAGGGTGAAATAAAAGGATACATTTATTTATTCAGGGATTTTCTATGTAGTTACTAGAAGCTGGATTGTTGTTACCTACACATAAATCACATGGAAGTATCAGAGGCACAGTGCAGTTCATAGAAGAGGAGGACAGGCTGTGGTCCATTGACCGAGCAGAGGAGCGAGCTAACCCACATGTGTACGCACCAACCCCTCTGTGTGTGTGTGTGTGTGTGTGTGTGTGTGTGTGTGTGTGTGTGTGTGTGTGTGTGTGTGTATCAGGCTTGGATGAGCCTGCTGAGCTGAGTAGATGTGACCAGACTAAGTGTGTGTGTCTCATATCAGTGTGTCCTCGATCGCTCTCACTGTATGGGGCACTTTAGTCCATTCTTCAGTGGCACTGGGAGGCACGCATACACACACACACACACACACACACCTGCACACATGTATGCACAGCTACACACACACAGACTCAGTGTTTTGATGTAAACTCAATTGGACGACGGGTCCAGTCAACCACTTCACCAGAGTCTTTCTCCCTCCATCCTCCTTTCTTTTTCCCTTCGTCTTTCATTGCTCGGCTCCCTGTGACACTTTTAACGGCATGTCACGCAACCCTGTGCTCACACACGAGCACGCACACTCACACACACACACACACACACACATACACACATGCACCCTCACACACAGCATGTCGTGATCTCAGCCAATGCTCTGCACCTTTGTCAGGGGAGAACCACTTAAGCACGCTCATATACACACACATATTCACGCACATTCATGTCTGATTTTTTTCCCTCTGCACACACAAGTCCTCACCACTTAAGCCGTCTTCCTTTCACCATCTCGTGCCCACCCCCCTCCTCTCTGTGTCTTGTCTGGTCTCGTGTGTGCGTGACTGTGGCTGGCTTTGGCGAGGGTGAATTAGCACAACGACCCAGTTTGGTGCAAGAAGAGACAAGAAGTCAGCAGAGGATATATTGAATTCACTTTATGTCCTGGCTGCAGTGATGTAATAGTAAAATAGAGGCCAAAAACATCAGCGGCTGACAACTATCATTTAGAAAATTAAGATGGATCCTATCTCTATAACCTCAGATAACTTCCATCAGTGTGTTACATTTAAATCAGCCTGGAAACATGGATAAAATCTGTTTCATAAACAAAATGTGACACAAGGTGATTTTTTTTCCCTCCACCCCCTCCTCTTCTTTCTCTGTTTTGCATTTCTGTGCTGACGCTAATTGCCTACAGCTAATTATAGAAAGTCTGTAAGTGGCCCTCTGAACTGGACACACACACACACACAAACAAGCGCACTTACAAACAGATAACACACACACACACACACACACGCACACACACACACACACACACTCTACTTCTTACACATATAAACACATTTTGACAAGGAGGCTCTCACTGTCCAAGCAAGAGGGTGTTTGCTGCCGGCCTCAGATTGGAAACACCACAAGAGATTTGTGTGTAGTGTGGGTGTGTGTGTGTGTTTAGGTGTTGGGAGGAGGAGGAAGAGGCAACGGGAGGAGGGGTGAGGGGGGTGTGGGGGTAGGGGGGCGCAAGCAAACCGGTGTTGCATGTCTCGTTCGGCTCGTTTAGCTGACAAACTGCTTTTAGCGTTTAATTATCCATCGCTCTGTGATTAATAGGTTTTAATTACAGTAACCCATGGCAACCTGAAATATGCACAGGTCTCCGAATGAGGTCACCCAATCAAAATCCCACGAAGAAATTACAAAAGACAAAAACAAACAGAATGTGGTGAAAAAGAAAGAGCGGGATCAAGACTCCTCGCATCTCAAACGTCTCACTTATTATACATCATGGACGGTTCAGACACAGCTGTTTTCTCACTATTCACCGACCTGAGAAAAAATATTAGGCCTCAGAAAAGCTTTTGACCAGACCTTGAACTTCTTTACTTTTTTACATGAGCCACAGCCAGAGCTTCAAACAGACTCTGTGATTCAGCAGAGAGGTTCAAACTTTTCTGAATTCATGTTATTTCGAAAGCTTTTTTTCATGAAAGAGACAGAGACATGCAGCTGATGATCTAAGCTCAGAGGAAACTTTCACCTAGTTACAATAAAGATCAACTCTGATGCTCATAGGAATGTTTTTCTTTAGAGAATAGAAGAAAAGAAGGGAAAAAATCATAAAAATCAAATCGCCTTTAAGCACTGATTTACTTTGGGTGCAATGACGGGCCCAAGCAACTCCTGAACATTTTCCTGACCTTGAGATTAGCTTTGCCAATCTTTGTGGTGTTTTGGTGCACAGTGCAGAGTGCATGGTGCACACAGCTGGAGGGTTCATACAGCAGGGTGTAGGTTATTTTGCTGGAAGATTTTTCTTTTGAGAAAAAGTTGTTTCTACTGCGACATCAATCTGCTGCCACTTTTTAATTGAGAAGAGGAAACTAAAAATGTGGAGCCCATGCAGTGAAATAAAGGAATAGTACCTGAAACATAAACAAGTGATGTTAACTAATTAAATTTATTTTTCATTTCATTAAATTCCTGCAGCCATCTGAAGGCAGCAGGACACATACAGTATCTTTATAAATCTGACTTGAGTTGAAATAACATCAGGCAGCTACAAAGCAACCACACAAACCTATACACACATCAGACTGGTTCTGTTCTTTCCACTGACTGTAAATAAAGATGGACATAGCCTCTGTGTCGTTTCTGAGGAGCGGTTTTGAAGCTCAGAGTGAGCTGCTTCACCATGGCCACCTTGGCAGTATCTGACTCCGCCCCTAACTCCCAGCTAAGCCAAAAACGGGCAAAGAGGAAGAGCGGAGGCTTAGTGAGTGCATACATTCACTCCTTTCTTACTCACTCAAAGCAGTGCGTCCTCAATTGTGCAGAAATTTAAAAATTTAAAAAATCCAAACCTTGTACAGTTGACATGAAGGAGGAAATTAAATGTAGAGGCCAAAACTGCTTTTTCTACCAGGCTGGAAACATGTTTATTTCTGCTGTGAAGTTGGACATTTTAACATGAGCATCTGTGAGGACTGACTCACTGGTGGAGCAACAGACTGTCTATAAAAGTGGATGTAGACTCTGGGTCTGTAAAGTGAAGCCAATGCTGAAGAGCCTTAACCCTTCATTCTCTCTAATGACCATCAGGGGGCGACTCCACTGGTTGTTAAAGAAGTCAGATTGTATTGAAGTCTATGGGAAAATGTCCCTACTTCTCCCTTGATTCATTACCTCAGTAAATGTTTTCCTAATGAGTTTATGGTCTCAGTCTCTAGTTTCAAGTCTTCAATACGACATGATGTTCATTTTTTAAATCATGATCCCATTTAGAGGAAAATAGACTATAAAATGGGATATGCATTGGAGTGTGGCTGTTTTTAAGAAATTCTGTATTTTCTTCACTTTTCAGCCCTGGAGGTTACTGATTGGTTGGATGTAACCATTTATATGAGATACAGTGGAATTAAGACTTCATCTGGTTGATGTGATCAAATAATGTGGTGTTCACTGCAGCGTTCAAACAACAATACAGTTTCCTGTAAAAGTGTCTCCTCTAAAGTGTTGAGTTGCTGTTGCCGCACTGCCATACTCAGCAGTTTCAGAGCAATGGGACAGTGACAGGAAGTGGAAGCTGGAGATCGCATTGTTGAATCCTCACATTATCCTTAGTTGAACTTTTTCATGGGAATAGGGCTGTTTATTTTGTCCCTTATCACCGACTCTAGAAGGGATCTGTCTGTGTCCAGTATGGACAGGAGGAACAATGGCTGAGCTGCAACCAATGACTCTCTGAACGTACATACTGTCACAGCATGTCAGTAGAAGAGAGTGTGCAGACTCTGACTGTCTCCTTAAAACATCATTTTACAACAGGAATCACAACTGCCTGTTGGTATCACACGTGCAAGCAAAAAAAAAAAAAAAAAAAAAAAAAAAACTTGGCAAATGCAGAGAGCAAACAGCTGTTTTATAATCCACTGTGTCAAGTCTTAGGGCAGAGCAACAGTTCAACTGAAGTTCACCTCACGTTGATAAAGTTCACTCCCCTCCAGATGACAAATGTGTAAACTCTCAGAGAGAGTTTACACATTTAGCTCTCATCTCTTACTGTCTTATCCATTTTTCATTCTTTATCTTTTTTCACATGAGAACAAAGTCTGTCCCCAGCTGGACCTCAACTGTGATTTCTGCATCAACACTACAGTTCATTCACTTTGTTATGATAAACTGCACATGAGCAAAAAGTGTTATTTTTCACGTACAAACATACTTTAATGACCTCAGAAATCACTTGTTTGACAGCGCCCACAATCAGTATGTATCTACAGACCCAGAGATCTGAGTTCACATCAAGAACTGTAGAGTTCTGTGTGATTAAGTTCAAACTTAGCTTTTTTACAACCTGAGGAAACCGACTGGAACTGACAATTTAGGTATGAAAGCATCTTCAGTTAACTTACCCACGCAGGAGTCTCTGTGCTCCTCGAATCCAGCGGAGCAAACACACCTCCCAATGGGCACCAGCCACTCTCCTTCGGCACTGCAGTACATCTTGGGCGTGTCCCTCTCCTCCGCATGATCCACACATTGACCCCTGACCTCCACCAGAGAGGACGAGTCGGCGCCCGTCACAACGTCGGTGAACACAGCCAGGTTACGGCTCACGCCCACGCAGCGCTTGTAGTAGACCCGCACCGAGGTGAGGGCGATGCAGGCACCGATGTCCTGGAAGGCCAGGTAGAAGCCTCGTCTGTTCAGAGGGCCCACACCTCGCACCTGTGAGGACAGAGGAGCAGTCGACACTTCATCTAACACATTTCAGGTCCTCACGGGGGTGCTAATTTCTTTTTGACACTAACAGAGTCACAGTCTGTGCGTTGATGTCTCTCCTTGTTTAGAGGGTGAACACTGGAGCAGGATGCACCTGGATGTGACAACAAAGTAAAGCTCGAAGCCAAAGAACGAGGAACAAAGTCACTGTCTTAACAAGAATGAGAGACAGCATTAAACATGCTGTTTGTGCGCTGCCATGAAGCCAGGAGTGGTGCAAACAAAGTCACACCGTTTCTTTGTGCAGCATAAATGATGTACTGTGATTCAATGTTTGTTTTGGCCTGAATTGGCCAGTTGAAATAAAACTTTGCCTAATGCAGTGTTTCTCAGCCCGTCAGTCCTCATCACAGATCTTCTTTCTTCCACATGTTCTTTCTCTTCATGAAAACCTAGTACCTACATGACCCACGATGCAACACAGCCACTAACAGAACAAAGATTATAGATGTTAGTGGTGGCTATTGTGGCCTAGAGCTGTTAGCCTCAAGTGCTACAGGGGTCTGGTAAGCTCACGTCTTTCTCTCCTTCTCCACACTCCACACAGATTCTTTTCATTTCAAACTTGCAGTCTTCAGCCCCAACCAACGCTGACTCAAGCGATAGTACTTGAAGCAATTTATCAGACTTCACACAGCTCACTCTGGAGACACAAAAGGCTTTTCCACATATGCAGACGTACTCCTCGAGACCTGGAAACAGACTTTGACGTGCAAAATCAGTAGCTTTCCCCTTTAGGTATTTCTGCTGCACATGACTCCAGTGCACATTAAATGGTGACAAATAGATAAGCAACAATCCCACCTAGAGACTAACCAACGAGTGCTCTGTAGTTATTACTACATTATTGCATGAAAACTGCAAAGTGCTCAAAACCGCCTCTGTGGTTGTTCCTGCTGCAGTAGGTGTCTCCTGGACCATATCAGATGTTGAAAATAAGACAGGCAGTGTTGGTGCAGGTGCCACACATTTAGCTAATCTGCTTCATCAGGTGGGCGGCACGGTGGTGCCTCACAGCAAGAAGGGTCTGTTTACATGAGTTTACTGAGTTTGCATGTTCTCCCCGTGCCTGTGTGGGTTCCCTCCAGGTTCTCCAGCTTCCTTCCACAGTCACAATAAGGTAATTGGTGACTATAATGAATGTGAATGTGAAGGGTTGTTTGTCTCTGTATGTGAACCCTGTGATAGACTGGCAACCTGTCCAACATGTCCACAGACCTGTCCTGTCCGTCATCCAATGTCTCTTTTCAGTCTTACTGTTCAGTAAAGTACCACAAGTTCTTTCTATGTTCAGCGGCTGTGGACTTTACTTTCAGTACATAGTAAAAGCACATCTTTACACTTCTATAGTTCTGCAATATAAAGAACAAAGGACACATATTGCATGTTTATGAAAGTTTATAGACAGCTTAGTAGCGTCTGGAAAGTTCTGTCACTTTTTCATACTAGAAGCTCAAACAGTTGTTGCCACAGTGGTTGCTACACAGAACAGGTGGAGCAGTGTGAACACAGCCTTAATTTAATCTCTAGACTGGTGTTTGGTGTTGTGTTTTGGCAGCAGTCATTAATCAACTGCTCCACTTCCAACAACCTGGGAACATGGATGTTATTTTGAATGTTTGTTTTTTTGTAAAATATCATATCACAGTTGATCTTGTTAACACCCAGGACATGATTTAACACATTCCTTCAAGACTTTGTTGTGAAAGTTTCTGGAGATGTAAGGACAGGGCAAAGGTTGGCAGCAGAGACTTGCAAATATCCAATAGGGTTCTACCTAAATAGCTAATAATAATAATAAGTTGATATGTAACGTATGGTAAATCTGCTCTGTCCATAAATTCAGTGTGTTTTGTGAGAGATAGCCATGAAATAAAGCTTTATTTCATTCATGATATTGAACGTAAAGGAAATACTGGCAAAGACCTAAGACAGGACAGGCTAACAGATGGAAATTACAAATGAGGAAATAGTCTTAAGCCTGTTACTTTCATACATAATACCTTCATACACTAAAAAACTGATGAAGCACTGTGGGCTAATTGAACTACTCGCTAACCAGCGTAGTGATACAGCAAAATTAGTCTCAGTGAAGCATAAGCTTGGTGACGTAGTGACTATGTTAAGGATGAGTTGGTGAATTGCTGTAACTGCTGTAGCAAGATAACAGTTAGCTCACTAGGACTTAGTCACAACAGCAACCAAAGCATCTCTCAATTTTCTTACTGTTCTGCTCACTCCCATCTTGGCCTTTTGTTCATCATTGCACACCATTTTGTTCAACAACAACCAAAAAAAAGAAAAAAAAAAAAGAAATGTAACTGATGATGGAAAACAAAGCTCTCTAAGGCAACAAACCAAGAGTTAAAAAGCTTGTTAGCTCATTAGCATAGTTTGGTCACTAATGGGACCACAGTTCTTTTGTAGAGCAGTTAATAAGCCAAAAGACAAAATGAAAAAGTGAGTGGTGCAACACAGCTATGAAGTGACAATAATGACCATCATTTTGGATTCCCCTGGCTCTCTATTGGTTCCATGGCTGACTATTGGTCAATGCCAGCAGAGCCGGAGTCACTAATTGTAGCGTTTCTATTTGAATTAATTGAAATGGCCTTTCAAATGCTGGTGTGACTGAGCCAGCTACATGCAAGGTACCCACTCCCCCAGTAGCTTTCTTGTAATGATTCATTTTGTAATTTTGCAATGATAGCTGCAATGATTCAGTTTGGGTTCACGCTGTGTTTTTTCGACTCTGACGACATTCCACAAGTGGGCAGAACGAGACAGAGACAGGCCGACCTTGGCTGAGGTCCCTGGACACTACAGCATCCAGTGTTTCAACTCTTCACAGGATGGATTTAATATTTCTACTGTAGGTGCACTGATGTACAGGACGCGCAGTGTCTACATGCAGAAACATGATTACTACGGCCTAATTAGCAGCTCTGTTTACAAACCGAGATGATGGATTGAATAGATTTTTCACTGTCAAACCGACTCGCCGAGCTGCTGATATACGTATCAACACTGTGTGCTAATTAGAGAGCTAATTATGAGCCTAGCGGATCTTTCTGAGCTGTTATACGGATGTTTTTGTTGCTATTTCAGGTAAATGACAGGAATTAAACATATGTTGTGTAATCAGAATCAGCAGGATTTTTTTCCTGCAGTTTTTTTCATATATAGTCAATAGATAGATAGATAGATAGATAGATAGATAGATAGATAGATAGATAGATAGATAGATAGATAGATAGATAGATAGATAGATAGATAGATAGATAGATAGATAGATAGAATTCAACAGTGAACAATAAGTTATACAGTCTTTCACATCTTCATTAGTCTTTTTAACAATGTAAGATATCAATAAAAGTGTAGTTTCACTATTCAGCCTCGAATTTGAAGCTGTTATCAATATCAAAGTATTTCCCATGCTACTGATCCGAGCCCTGCTGTTTGTTTTCTTTCACAGATCTGCAGAACCGAGCGCAAAACAGCTTCAGTGACGAGACTGGATGAGGCTCTCCAGGGCTCTGGATGTTTCCAACTTGTCTTGAACTCCTATGGAGGTGTACGTGCTTAGAATTGCTAAGTTTTCCTTGTACTATCAGCCAGTTGTTGTAGCACAAACCTCGGTGTTGAGCTTAAGTCTCCGGACTCCCAGGTCCACCCCCGTGAAGCTCTCATCAGCAGCGATGGTGTCAATCTTAATGAACTGGTTCTCCCGTATGGCCGAGCCCACCGCCCTGTCAGACTCGTAGTAGTACAGGTTGAAGGTTTCCTAAAACAAACAGGGGTAACTTTGAGTCCTGTATGTGTGTTCATTACAAAAAGCCTCATTCAGAATGGATTTATTTCTCCAGAGGAGATGAGGTGATTTAAAAAATTGCCTGCGCTGGTCAGTGATTTTAATCCCGCCCGGAGTGCATATTTGTGTAATTTTTTTCACCCCCTCCCTGGTAATAATCACAGCCATGTTTACTTAGTGATTTTCAGTGAGTTGGTCCGCCTGTAATTTAAATCCCATCTTCAGGGACATCCTTTGGGTGAAAACGGATCTTTAGTTTTTCCTGCATGAAGGAAGTCAGAAATGTTTCGCCAGTCTAGAAACATGCTAACACCAACATACAACATATGTCTGTTCAGAAACCATCAGGGGAGCGAGATCCTGTAAAAAACAACTGGGCTGTTGTAATGTCAGCAGCTGGTATTCTCTTTCAAGCCCCTATGTTTAGCCTGTATGTGTTCACATCATGGCAGACTGACACTATCAAACCCTCTATCAGCTATTAGTTCGATCTATAGATCCTTCTAGTGAGGCATTAGATTGTGTTTAATACAGACCACATCCTGTAGTTTACCCGTGGTCCAAACGCAGAGCATTTACCCACCTCCCCCTGTGATCCCATCTGAATGGGGCGTTGGTGTAGCCAATATCAAAGAAGTGTCAATGCAACCTGGAAGCCTTACAGATGGCCTGAAACCACCTCAGGAGATGATCTGAGTTCCTAAAGAGATGTAAATGTCTATATCTCTCCAAAAAGCTGAACCATTATTCTTCCAACTACCTACGTCAGTACACAATCTGTACAAGTGGCTGCGTACCCCTGTGGCAAAATTAAAGTTGCTCAGTTACTGCTACCTACTGAAATATTTAACTTGAAACTGACTCAAAACTTTATTTTCACTTTTATAAAGTTCTGGTCATATTCACATCTACGTGACCACTTTCCTCAAATGATCTGTCGTTTCTATATTTGGTCATTAAAACAGCTGCTGCAGCTTCTCATTTTCTTAGTTTGTCACTTGTTTGATAAAACAGCAGCTGTACATCAGTCTCCCCATAAAATCTGCCCCCAAAAGTTTCAAGGCCACAGTGAAGCACATAGAGTCAAAGTCTTCGACCCCAATGTCAGATTGTGACTTCTAAATGCTAAAGGATTGTGCTTACACAAAATTTAAATAATGCACACCAAACAACTTGATTTTCACCTTTGTTATCTTTGTCTGTTTGTCCCACACATTTCCATCCTCACCCCCCAGTGTTACCTTGCAGGTGCCCAGTACTCCAGGCATGCTGTTGCAGTCCCTCAGGGTGAACTTGACTTCAATGTAGATCCTCCTGGCTCCCTCTCGGGGGATCCAGCCCGTCCTCAGCCAGTTGTTCTGGCTGGGACTCATCACATTACAGACCTGATAAAGAGAAACTGTGATAATCAGCAGCAGCAACATCGTCAATAAAAACAAAGATTACACTCAGTAAAGATGCTGTGGGTAATCTGTTCATTTATACAACTTCATACCATCTGGGTCTGACCACCATGAACCATTTCTTGGTTTTTTTTTGCAGGTTTTAGCAACTTGGTGGGAATTAACCATTAGTGGATAGATTATATCCACCACTAGGCTGTTTCTGCTACTTATTATTATTAACGTTATTTTATTAAGCGATCTGATCTGCTGTACTTATTTTATTTTATCTTTTTTCTTTTTACTATATCTATGGATTATATAGAAACACCAAATCAAATTCCCTGAAATAACAATTTTAATTAACACTTAATTTGATTATTGTTTCTGGATTAATTGGCTATTTATTATAAAACACTGTATAGGATAAAAAATATATATGAATAGAAAATGACAGTTTACCAAAGTTTTCAAATGTCCAAACAACAGTCTCAAGTGAAATATATGATAAATAGCAACAAACAGTATTTGAGGCACATGAACGTCTGGATTTGTGGCATTTCTGGTCAAAATGCAGACGATGATGAATTGTTAAAGTCAACAGTTGACTGACTAATAAGCTCATCATTTCACCTGAACTATAGCCAATCTAATAAAACAGTGAACTGATTAATTATATTGTCTATAATATGTTTCCCTGGGACAAAAGTGACTGCACTGAAGTTCATGTAATAATTGATTCTAATAAAACAGTCACCCCGTTGCACATTGAGAACATTACCGACCTGGTAAGTGTGGATGGGACTGAAGTACTCGTCCATCTCATTAATGGCATCCCACTGTGCGGAGAAAGAGAGAGAGGGTCAGCTGCATGTTCACACGTCTCCTCCACGTTTTTCAGATTCATATGCAGCAAATCGTTCGGCTGCTGTCTATATTTCCCACATGATTATCTGTGCCTGTGCGTCTCCCTAACCACATTGCAAGATTATTGGCTTTGACTCCAAATGAAACATGTGACGACTCCTGTCACACAGGCAGCAGTCATGTTGGTGAGGCAGGTGTAGGTGTGCTATATTTGAATTTCTCAGAAGACCAAGTGTATGGTTTTCCAAACCTCATTATCTATATGACTTTGGAGGACAAAGAGCAGATATAGGCTATAAATGCACCTTTTCACTCACTTTCTAATGTTAAAAAAATGTATTATTTTTAAAGTCTCCATAAAAACGGTTAAACCAGGATTACTGCCTGTTTTAAATACGCTGATGTATTCCACTCCAATGTTCTTGTGAACAGCGGTTAACACATGCAATCACGTGTTCTACATTTCAGCATGTCGGAATTCACTTAATGTGATTCCAATGGGACACATTTCCCTTTAATGAGATGCCCCTCACGTATGCGATTAGGTTTACATTGTTTGTTTAATGCTGCTGGCGGCCAATAATAGAATTACGAGGAGGACCGCTGAATGAAATGTGCTGGTATTTCTAAATGTGTTAATGTGCGTTACACCTCCGTGCACCTACTGCATCCGGCACCAGGAGAAATCACAGGAAACAGTCTGTTCCGCTCCCCCTCTGTGTGTATTATGAGGAGGTATAAGCTCCCCCCCCCCAAAAAAAAAAAAAAAATATCTACACATGCCCAGAACATTCTCAGATTTTTATGCAGGAGGACACATATAAAGATTAAACTCAAAAATTCAGATTTATTTGACTGCATCAGTAGGTACTAACACTGGAACACTTGCAGGGTAGGACAAGATGATTGAAAATAATCTCTTTTCCCAGTCACACTTCACACACCAGTCAGTCTATTTTTGTGGTTGTTTACATGCAGTACAAATGTAAACAGGACATTTACATATGCATGCATTAGCATTTCATTATAGAAAAATACACTTGGAACTGTATAGTTAGATGTCACTTAACTAAAGAAATCAGTCTATCATTCTTCAGACACCTGTCGAAATCAGTTTAGAAAGAAGTCGAAACACAAACTGGACTCAGTTTGAGCTTGGTTTTGGGTCAGTATAAGAGAAGGTGGAGTCACTTGTAGCTTAAAGCTTCTTCAGAAGTTGGAAGTCAGAACCACACACACCTTTCTGAATTCTTCTGTCAACAGCCACTTCATGCCTCGTCTGTACAGGTGTGTGGAGGTAATAAAGGGACCAGGGTGTGAACACAGCACAACACTATGAATCTCATCCAGGAGGGATGAGAATTTGCACCAGTTTGCTCCAGGTTTTACCCAGTAACTCGTCTCCTGCTTCTCACTCTAATGACCACTGTTACTCCACCTCTACCACCTGTGAGGATGTTCATTCCAGCGATAAATACTTTGGATTTCTGATGTGGTAGGACAACAATTTGTATATCAGTGTTCAGTGTTAGCACTGTTGCCTCACAACAAGAAGGTTCTGGGTTCGAACCCCGGCCCTGGGGCGTTTCTGTGTAAGGTTTGCATGTCGTCCCTGTGGCTGTGTGGGTTCCCACCTGGTCCAAAGACATGCACATTAGGTTAGGCAGGCGTGCGTGCGTTGCAGAGAATGGTTATTTGTCTCTATGTGTGGGCCCTGTGATGGACTGGATACATGTCCAGGGTGTAACCAGTCCCTGCCCAGTGTCAGCTGGGATTGGCTTCAGCACGAGCATCCCACAGGTAAGCTAAGCGTTATAGATAATGGGTGGATGAATGTGGTCTGAGTGTTTGAGACGGTTTCTGTTGAATTGAAATTTTGCTAGCAGCTTGGCTCAAGGACAAAGTCTATCACTTTGATCTAGACTGAAATATCTCAACAGCTACTGGATGGATTTTGTGCACTGATAATCCCCAGAAGGTGAATCCTCTGACTTTTCCTCCACTACCATCAAGTCAAAATGTCAAATTGTCCATTTTCTTGGTTTAGTGCAAGCGGTTTAGTAAAATCTCAATTTGGCCAAAAATAAATAAAATCACGGTCAGACTGGCTTAGAAGAAGGGATTCAACGCAAAAATATACTAAAGACGATATATAAATAAAAAGTAAGACAAATTAGCAACAGGATGTGGAAATCAGCCGGTTTATCAATCAATCAGTGTGTGGATGTGTGGCAGATGTGCTGAGGAGGTGCTGCATGTGGAAAAGCAATGGATGGATGTCAGCAGGTGGAACGGGGAGAGAGAGAGAGTTAGCACAGCCAGCTTTTATAGTCCAGGAGGCCCAGGTAAGCTGTATCAGCTGACAACCCTCCCACGGCAGCCAATGCCCCGCTGAGGTTGGCCAGTACTGAAGCAGCGAGAGGGGCGTCACAACCAGAACCAGGTTTAAAAATGGTATAATTTCCCTTTATCTACACATTACCATTCAGCCAAGTAAAGCTGCTCACTTTACTCTTCAACAGCTTCTACTGTATATTTTTCTATATAACAGTATAAATACACTTTCACCCTCTACTTATTATTGTCATTGTTAACTGCAAATCCACTTGAACAGTTATGTCAGGAGGAAAACCATGTCATCCTTTTTCGCAGCTATATTAGGAGTAGCCCACCACAGAATCAGTCACAGAGGAAATAGATATTCTGTCAACTGGTTTATTCATGGTAACACGGAGACTCAATTGTAGGGTGTCAAAAGTTCATACAAACAGTTTAACCCAATCTGCAGGGGGATGGGAATTTAAGAGCTGCTTTATTCCTTCTCTACTATTGAAACGGGGCACTTGCATGTGACATAAAGCAAAGTTACTCAAAGGAACAACAATAAACAATACAGTTCGTTCAAAGAAATTAGTTAGAGAAATGCAACATATATTCAAAGCAGAGTGAGATTATTATGGTGAGGCTTAAAGTTGTTGGAATTATTGTATGAGTCCATTGGTCCAAGACCAGACACAAACCAGGCAACTCTCCAGCGTCTGAGCAGGAAACTGGCTGATCTTTGACCATTTAAAACCAATGGCCAGATCATTCGTATTTGATTAAATGATTTGATGTATCTGGCCCCAAGTGAAGGATGAGTCGTCTGAAAGATTTTTATTTGTTTTACGTTAAGAGAAAGTTTTGTATTCGTCAGGGTCTTTCATGGTGAGAAATTAGTTGATATTCTATATAGTTTACAGATTAGGATCATTCCTCTTTGTATTATGTGCCACCCAACACAATTTACATTGAATTAACACTTTTATGTGAAAATCTGATTTACGAAAATTCTACAAACTGTGGTTATATTTGAAGAAAAGGGCATTTACCTGCCCAACAAAATAGTCTATTGACCTGCATTGTGGGTGTGACTACTCTTATCAGTAGCTTCTTGGTATTCTCAGTGATTCTTTTTTAATTTTATCCAAAAAAAACAAAAACAAAAACAAAAGCATTTAAACAGGTTTAGAAATTAATTGTATTTTAATCTAATCCAGAAACAGGAAGCTCATAGTTCTAGTCATAGTCAAGCCAGTTCACAACAATTTGCTGTTATCTTAATATGTGACTATAACACCACGCTGAGCCTAACAATTGTTCCTCTAAATGTATAGTTTTGATAAATTACTCTTATTGTTTTTTATTGCATCTACAGCAAAATCTACTTTTCAGATAAATTGTACAGATCACATCATTAATAAAAAGCTATAGCTCAGTCGCTGCTAATCAGCCTTTTGTTAGTGGTTAAACAGCTAGCCCGCTAACTGCAGCTGGGGATGGCAGTCCTATGCCACGTTGGCCACCCCTAGAAGAAAATAACCTCTTAAGGAAGCAAAGATGCCATTTGATAGTGTTGTTAACATGTGAGTAGGGCCCTAAAACATTTCCCCCCAGGCCATTGAAAAGGCCCTGCGTGCTAATGTAAAGCATACTGTTGATAGATAAATTTTAAAAAAGGGAGAAAAAAAAAGCAATAATGGAAAAGAAGTATCTCAGCGGATGTAAACAGAAACAGTGACTCACTCAATGCCAAACTATATGACTTCCTCCCGCTCGACCAAGAGAAAAGCAATTCCCCTGCACTCCCTCCTTGAGATGAACTGCAGGGAGGATTACAGGTTAAGGTGTGCTGGGTGCTGAAAATTGGTATTCACCCGAGCCAAAACCGCTGCTCTCTGGAATCTTGGCTACGATACATTTCAACCTTCAACAACATACAGCACTGATTATTTTTGTAAGAATTACCAGCATGAGTCAATCTGTATGCATCTGAATGAAGACATGCATGTGTGTTTAACCCCAGTGTTACCCACGATCCTCCTGGGCCGGGGATCTTTGCGCGAGTGTTGGAGTAATTGAAAGGGAAAGTGCCGACCCCACAAAGCTCTGGGCCACGCCCAGCTGAACTCGGCCCCGGATAAGAAGACTGGGCTTTCCATGGAAGCCCTCCAACTCCTCTCCTCAGCTCCAGCTCACCCTGCTCTCTCCCCCGACACGCACACTCCCCCAAGGCACCGCCAGCCAAAAACCATTGGGATAATTAAGATGTAGGAAGTCTCACCCGTCTCACCCTTCCCTCCCTTCCTCATCCTCTCATCTTTATCAGCTAAATTGAAACCGTCCTTGAACTTGTGAGGACCTCAGCTAATTAGTGGGGTATATAACCTCTCTATCTCTCTCATTATTCCCGTCCTGCCATCTCTGCTCTCAACCTCCCCCTTTTCTTTTTTTTCCCTTGCTTTTCTTGGGAAATCTTAGATTTTAGCTCCTTGTAATTTTCTCCAGGAGTGAAAAAATCACATGAGCCCAAGGCGGATTTTCAGGAGGTTGGGAGCAGCCCAGCCTACAGGGAGGGGATGAGATTGGAACAGATTGGTTGTTGTTTAGTCGTGAGAATAATGGAAATCTTTTCTGCTTGTCCTCAGCAGACGGTCGGGGAGAAGAAGAAGAAGAAGAGGAGAAGTCAGAAAGATTCAGCGGGGCATGTTTATCTACTGAGGACGCGATAAGAGAGTTTTCTATCACGACGACAACAGAAATGCAGTGCTTTACAGACCGGCAACCTGACAACGCAGTGTGGGTGTGCGCTGATATGTGCGTGTGTGGTTGTGTATCAGATAGAGAGACAGAATGAGAGAGAGTGAGAAATTAATTGGCTGTAAATTGCACATCTGTTTCCTGCCTGTCAGCTCATCAGTGCTCTCATCAGAAGAAATCAAACGTGGGAGACAAAGAGCTGCTAACAGACACAATAACATGCACACAACGCAAATATATCCAAATGCAAATATACTGCAGGTATACACAATTATAAAATGCCAATAACAATAAGTCTACAAACATGTTTTCATGGCATTTGTCAAACACTAGATCAACTAAATTAAAAAAAAAAAAAAAAAAAAAAAAAAAAAAACATGTTTCCATGACGTGGTAATTCATGTTTCAGGTGTGGCTCATAACTCTGACCTGCCTCTGATAACTTTCATATTTCTGTTTCTGTTGTTTCAGAGTGAGTCTGAATGACAATCGTAAGTATTTTTCCATTAGCAACATATATTGATATTAGTGTGTAACACGTTATATAACAGTGTTCCTCTCTCGTGTTATGCATAGGACCCAAAGTCTTCATGCATCTAGTCTTCATACAGATAAGGTATCCTGTGGTGTTAGGTTTGAATCTCTTGATGAAACGCATTGTGTGACCCATTGACTTATTAAGCTATTTCCAAGCTGCTCCTCTGTGATAGTGATTTTATGATCACGACGTCCTCAAAATCACCAAACACGTGAATTAAAGACAACAGTTGTGCTGTGATTTGATTAAATCATGTTTTCTCTCCAAGAAGTTGTTGGATTTGTCACTAGATGTGTTTTAAAACGAAACAAAAAAAAAAAGCACTGCTGTTTTGCCACAAAATCACGTTCAAGGTCAACGTCTTGGTTTTTTGCACCCATGTTAACAGGTTTGAGCAGATGGTATATATTACACAAAACTGACACTTTTTACTATAGTCTCTTTGTCCAGGCTGAATATGGTATATGTGACTCATTTAAATATAATCTTTTAAGCATTTCAGCAGCTGCATGTGGAGACAGTGGTATTTTAGAGACATTTTTGCTCAAAAATAAGTCAGAAATTAATTTAAAATGAGGAGAAAGTCAACATTGAAGTATCCTGTAAACTGTATGTAGCGAGACAAAGCAGCAGAAGCAGCAGACATACAGCCAGTGTGTTCCTGGTGTAAGGAAAAACACAATGTTTTATTTTAGAGAAGCAAAATCCCAACTGGTGCAGGAAGAAAACCAAAATCTATAAACGAGGGCAAATGGTCTAGAACATGAATAGAGACACGGTGAAACACTGAAGAAACAAAAAAGGGTGGAAAAACAGGGGATTTGGTGATTTCAAAATAAAACAGGAAAAAACAAAAGCCCAAACATAAAGAAAAATCTGTCATAGAAGGGTCAGATCATGACAGCAAATACAAATGTCAGTCAAACAGTCAGTCAGACAGTTAAACAGACAGTCAGTCAGTGAGTTAAAGTCAGTCAGTCAGTCAGTCAGACAGTTAAACAGTCAGTCAGTGAGTTAAAGTCAGTCAGTCAGACAGTTAAACAGACAGTCAGTCAGTGAGTTAAAGTCAGTCAGTCAGTCAGTCAGACAGTTAAACAGTCAGTCAGTCAGTGAGTTAAAGTCAGTCAGTCAGTCAGTCAGTCAGTGAGTTAAAGTCAGTCAGTCAGTCAGTCAGTCAGTCAGTCAGTCAGTGAGTTAAAGTCAGTCAGTCAGTCAGTGAGTTAAAGTCAGTCAGTCAGTCAGTCAGTCAGTGAGTTAAAGTCAGTCAGTCAGTCAGTCAGTCAGTCAGGCAGTGAGTTAAAGTCAGTCAGTCAGTCAGTGAGTTAAAGTCAGTCAGTGAGTTAAAGTCAGTCAGTCAGTCAGTCAGTCAGTGAGTTAAAGTCAGTCAGTCAGTCAGTCTCAGGTTTGGAGGGTTGCAGGCTGTTCACACCCACACAGGTGTTTTCACTGTAGTGGCTGATTAAACCTCTGTGAGGTCATCAAGCCACACCCACCAATAAGTAGTTGTCCCGCCTTAACAGATACAGCTAAGTTAACAGTGTGAGGGAGCTGTCAATCAAGCTGAGGCTGTACAGGCCCACACAGTCCTGAGAGGAAGTCAGACCAGCTAAACATGTAAACATTTGAGTAGGTGTATCACTGAGAGGCCCTCAGGTCTAACTACATATTCCTGTTTTGTCTGTATTTAATTTGTGTAAAACATTTTTTTTTCATCTTATTGTCTTTTATTTACTTTGTTTTTATCACAGACCCGTGAGTCACGTCTTTGTGGTGCTGTTTTAAAAAGCTCGCCGTGGTGATGGTACAACAAGCGGAGGAGACACACGGCGAAAGGAGTGGATGATAAGCTCAGTGTACTGATGTTGTGACTCATCTGAGCCTCTGTCCATTGATCCCTGAGACTGCCCTGAGTGAACTGATATTATAACTGATACTGCCCATATCTTCACTGTATAAAACGCAAAGACTAAAGCTGTGAAATCCAGCCGCAGTGATCGTTTCTTCTCTCATGTTCTGCTAATTGTGTTTCTGATCTGGATGTTCTGGGGTCATGCAGCCAAACAGCTCAGTCTCTTCTGACTCATTGCTACAATTATTACTTGTACAATCCACATTCCTCGAATTCTCTGATTCGCCACGCTCCCTTTCTCTCTTTAATCTCCTTTGTTTTATTCAGCCCAGTTAGGGTTTCCACTTAGACAAAGAAGTTGCAACCTGAGTCGCCTGAAGATCAGAGAAGCTGTTGTTAAGCAGAATAAAAGGGTAGTTGCCTCTAAAGCTGGCGTCTAAATATTGGGGTCTATTCTCATATGATTCTGACGCCCTGTAGCATGAAATCAATATCAGCCTATTCATAACGTATGATATGAGGGAGAGTGAATGCCAAAAAAGATGAAAGAGGGAATGAAAGATTGATTAACAAATACAGAGAGAAAAGGGGATGAAAAGAGAGATGATTGTGTGCTGCTGGTGTGAGGGACAATAGAAAGGGAGTTGCCTGTTTAAGGCTCCATTCATCATTGTTGTTTCAGAGGAAGCTGAAGGCAGCTGCGGCAACAAACACACAGATTCTTGCAGGGAGTTTGGTGCATTGATGGAAATTATTTCCTGCTCAACTTTGCATTTCTAATAAGATTTGCTCTGAGGCTTCCAGAGCAGAAAAATGTACAAACTTTTTAATGAAAAATATATAGAACAATGAGACAAAAATGACCCACAGTTTATTCTGTGCTCTGAGGTTCCTTGTTATTATTAATGACTGTATGAATGTTCTTATTTGTACTCTGTCTTTCTACAGAAGCTCCTTAGTGCTATTAATAATTACCAAACAACACTTACGTCATATGCTGAAAACAGTAGAATAACAAATCTCACCTGCTCCCTACTACTTCTAACTACATTTGTCACAACTAAATCTAAACAGTGATAAAAAACATGTTTTACTATGCTAAGTGGGGTTGAGATTTTATGCTAATTCGTCGGCTATGGATAACCTAGGTAGACAAATTTCATGTTAATTTTTAATACACAGTAGTGGGTGGTGCATGGGTGTGTGGAACTGGGAGTAACTGGCCCTTGGTTTTAAAAGCAAATAGAGGCTAAGAAATTATTTAAAAAATAGGTCAGCGATGTAATTTTAGAAAAGTAATGCATATTTATGATGTTTATGATTTTATTTTAATAAATAACAAAAATACAAGTAAAATTATTCAATCGTATTTCCAGGTTTTTCTCATGATCCCAGAAATGATTTTTCCCAAAAACATTTTGCAGGAACCATAACTGATAACTGTATTACCGACACTGCAAACATTTTCCCGGTCCATATTGTTGAACCAAACACAACGACCAACCAAACACAAATGGTCTTGTCACACAAGTTGTCATTGGCCTTTTTGATCTTTCACCAAAATGACTGACTCTTTCCTCACTTTAATCCAGAGCTTTTATTGTTTTTGAGCATTATAAATGTTAACCACGCTTCAGATGACTTACCCTTCAGATGAAGAATTGATATACGGTAAATGATGTAACGTTAGCGTGAAAGTTACCAAAATTTCAGCAATTACAAATCACATGGAAATGAATCCTGATATGCTACATTGAGGCAGTATCAGAGGCATTTCCCATAATAGTTTCACAGCAAGAACAAACCTCGTTTCTCTATATACAGTATATGCAGGTCGAACATGCTGATGTTCCTGGCTAACTGCTGTAAATGAGTTTGAAAAATAACGTAAACCAAAGTAACAGGATGTTGAATGGTACACTGACCGACACAACAGTGACTGCAAACAACACAAGTGTCAAGAATTTTATTTCCTGAGTAAAATGTACTAAAGGATCACTCTCTTTATATGGAAATGGAAGAGAATATCTATACAACCAGAAGACTGAAATGTCTTTTTCGCCTCATACTTTTCTGTGTGATCCAGTGAGCGATCAGTCCAGTCAGCAACCTGTAACCTCAGCACGTGATGATCAGGTTAGAAAATAATCCAACTGCCTGTAATCCATGAGCACCACCTCTCCCTCTGAAGACAACACACACATGTTTTGGCAGAAGAGGCGTCAAAAGAAAGACAAGACAAAGCCGGAGAATGGTGTCTTCTTTGAAAGATCTAATTTCAGATTAGTATGTTTGATGGAGGTTTCTTTAGAACTCATGGACAGAGAGAGCGAGTGACAGGGGGAGGGATAGAGAGAGGCTGATGAAGATAGAGAGAGAGTCAGTAGGGTGTGATGGCTGTGTGTGTGTTTCTATGTGCATGTGTGTATTTGCTAGTGGCATTTCCAGGTTTAATACTGGGCTCTATGTGAAGTAACAGGTCTGCATATTAACTCAGTGGAAATATCAGGCTCTGCCCAACACCTTTCTGCCTCTCATACTATCAGCCACACGACCACAACAGACTTAATAACTTTGCTCCTGTGTGTGTGTGTGTGTGTGTCAGTGTGTGTGTCTGTCTGTGGGCTCTTTGACAGCGATAACCTTTCTGGAATAGGAGTGTTAATTGCGCTAGTCTGGGATCAGTGGGGTAGATGGTGTAATTGCTATCTATTCTGAGATGCAATTTTTACAGGACAGAGTGTGTGTGTATGCAATTGTGTATGTGTGTGTGCAAAAAGATGGAAAGATTTTAATGAAGAGAAAATATATATATATATATAGTGTGTGTGTGTGTGTGTGTGTGTGTGTGTATGTATATATATATACACATATATACACACACACACACACACACACACACACACACACACACACACACATATATATATATATATATATATATATATATATATATAAGTGGGGTTTATGTGTGTGTTGGATGCTTTAGTGCCAAACAGAGAGGCCTCTGGTCACCTCTCCAGGCCTCCTCCCCCTTTGGGAAACTGTCCCATTCCATTTTGGTTTCAAAGGCTTTTATTTCTTCATATTACCCACCTGCTTCACCAGGAGATGGTGGTCCAGTAGACAGAGTGTGGCCAAGAAACATGGATACATCTATCTAGGTCCATTCACTGAGCAGTTTTAGTTCCAGTGAGCAGAGTTTGGACCAACCTCTTCGACACCAGCAGCCTGTTGCGCCAGCTGAGCCTTTGAGCATTTAAAAGTTCAACAGGAAGTTAAGTTAACTTTCCACGTTGTTTAGTTGCACAATGTCGTTTTTTTTCCCCCTTTGTGCTGTTTATTATCAAAGGGCTTCTCTCAAGGGCAGCAGGGACCTAAACCCTTGGGTTTTATTCCCCATTCATCCATTTGTGTAAATCTTATGAAGTAGGGAAAAGTCCATGATTTACAGTCTTACTCAGATGCTAGTTGTTAAAGTACTGGAACACAGCCATGGTAAACACACACGGTTCAGTTGCTATGGCTATGAAAACTTAGTTAAGCTAACAGGCTAGCTTTATGAAAATATAGCTAAACTAGCTTTCATCTCAGGCAGCTCTGTCCAAGTGTGACAGACACAGACTTTGTCACGTTTTTGTGTAAAAGCATCACAAATAAAAACTGCTAGAAGAGTGAAAAATAAATGAAAGGATGTTTTCTGACTTTTCATCTTGACTAATTAACCATCATTTCATCCAATGAGAAGCTCAGAGGCAACCGGCAGCTACTGGCACCTTTTAAGGTGGAAGGTTTTCCTGCATATTGCTCAATGTATGATTGTCATTTAGAAATGAATCAATATACCTTAAATGCCGAAGTGACAACTTTGACCATTTCATTTGTTTCTATTAGCTCTCTTCATGACACAGGGATGATCAGATCTTCAGAGTTTCCAAATGTGTTGGATATTTGATCTCATCACCTAGAGAACGGTGACAAAGCAGTTCTACACCCACAGTCTTATTCTGATCAGATTAACCACCTCCATGTTTATTTTGGACGTTGCTTGGTTGGGTTGCACGTGGCACACTGTGCAGTCGTGTGATCAAATATTGCTGAAAAACATCCACATAAGCTTTAAACTTCGCAGAGGAGAGCACAGTATTGACAAGCTCTTGTCAGTGAGTCATGAACTGTAGAACCTGTTAGTTCCCTTCCGACATAAAAGAAGACAGAAATAAAGAGAAAATAAAGATACAACCGACAAATTGAAGCTGGTTCAACAGTGCACAGGTTTCCACAAGACTCAGAGGCTACAGAAGAGGGAAATGGCTCTTCACTTGAAGCCCATCTAAGATCATTTCATTCTGAACAGATCATCCCTGCTGCGCGGGTTAACGCTGACAGCAGAACGGCGCTGTCTGTCAGACCCTGATGCAGCTGAGGTGGTCTGTCTGCCTCAAATCTCTCATTCAAACACCTGGGCAGTTTCCCCGCTGAGGGCTGAAGCGCCGATCAGGAGAGCTGGATCATGTGGGCTTCTGTTACCTTTGGAAAAGCTTTGGCACAAGCTCTTTCAAAACCAAGATGTTCCATCTTTATACTGAACCTACCATCTACCATTCACACACACACACACACACACACACACAGACATGCACCATTGTGGTGCTTTGAGATGCTACATCAAAACCCAGCAGTGATCCAGCACCTGCATCACATCTTTCCTTTCACCTGGCCTGTTTATTAAAGGGAGATACTTCCAAAGAGCAGCTGCAGAGGTGTGCGAGCACCACCACCATCCAGCAGCAGCTGTGCTGTGTCGGCCATGCTGCTGTCTCATGGGAGCTTGTACGGCCAATTACACTGCAGCGGACAGTCACTGAGAGGGCAACGGAGGAAGTTCAAAGACTGGCTGAGGGTGTGTTAAGCAAGTGTGTAATCAGACCTGTGGGATTGGTGCTGCTGATAGCAGCAGAAAGGCATCCAGAGTGTAGAGAAAAATGTCACCAAAAAGTTTTCACTTAAGAATCACAACTCATTTGAATATGAAGCTGTCAATTAAAGGTCCCATACTATGTGGTCTTTTATTATAAAGCAGGTCTAGGTTCTATATTAATACTGAAAGTATCAGAAGTCTCAGTGAAAGTCCCACAAAAAAAAAAAAAAATGCTCACAGCCTGTTTTCAGAAACTGAGCCTTAAACCAGCCATCAGGACTCCTGGAACTTTGTGATGTCACAACAAAGCAGTCACCATCTTCAGCTACACCCCCAAGCCCCGCCCACCTGTACCCACCATCCAACCTTTCATGATTTGGTTTGCAACCCTTCAAATAAAGCACAAAAAATGTGTAAAAGGTGGGACCTTTAAGTTAGAATACAGTTTAGTGAAGTACATAAAATTAGACGTTTGGTTAAACATTATTTCATAAATTATCAATAACAGATGAAATCAATTAACAGTTTGAAAAGATTTTGTTTTCTTTTTTAAAGTAAAATAAAGGATAAAGTTATGTCAAAGACACTGTTCTGTATGTATAGCGGTACCTCTGTGCTTCACTGTTTGCTTTGTAACCAACTGATATATTACTTTTCTCTTTTGACCCCAAAACTTTAAATTGCATCCTCTCCTCCTTAGAAAATCCAAATCAGTTTGTTTTCTGTGAAATGATAAGGAAAAACAATCAGTGCTGATGGTCATTGTTCTTCTCAAACTCGCCAGCTAAAGTCAAAGGAGAGTGAAAACATCTGGATGAGTTCATTTCTCCTGTAAACTGACAAAGACAATTATAATCAGAAATAATTACAGAACATGGGACAACAGCGAGATGTGACAAAGAACTACCAGATACCAGGGGTCTTATATAACCATAAGAGCAGAGATTCCATTAAGACACTAACACAACTACGGCCTATAATACAAACATGGCAATAAATAAATAAAGGTTTTCAGGGAGGCAAACTAATACCTGATCAGGCCAACCAGTCTTCAACCGGAACAACCACACAGGGCATTGTCTTCAACCCTCTGGAGCGTACCGCACCTTTGTGGTCATGTCTAAAATAACGAACAAATGGAGTTTCCCAACAGCTGATGACTGGACCCTCATCACCGTGGTTACAATAATAGGTTTGGGAATCGATGGTGGTTTGGGCTAAAATAGTCACTTCCTCAACATTAGACGACTGTTGTTGTCATGGTTGCAATAATAGGGAAGTGGCTAACTTTGTGGAACAGTCATACAGAATAAACAACGCTCACATGGGGACTGAACACCGCTTACCCATCCATCCACCCCAACCTCCTCCTGATGAGGGCCATGACGCTCTTCCCTTTGCCCGTCTCATAATTACTATGACCACTACATGTTGCCTAGTAACAAAACCTGACAATGAGGTCATAATATAACGTGCTGCACAGATGAGCTATGGGCTCGTCTTTACATATAATAATTAAGTGATTGGTAATGTGAACATTTTTTTCTTATAACACTATCAGGGTCCAATAGTCTAGTTATAATTCTGGTTACATTATTACGATATACAGCCTAATAATCATGTGATCAAAGTTACTCCAAGTAAAGGTTTTTTTCATACAATCTAATACATTATAAAGCTATCAAATAGCTGGTGTAGTGACCATCTGAATCAGCTGTGCAACTGTATCATCTGTGTTAATAACACTCATGCAGTTAGGACAGGAACACACAGGATGGGTCGAGTGCGCGTGGCCGTTCACAGCGGACACACTGCCTCCATGACATGGGTCTCGCACAACAATCTAGAGATCTCACAGCAAAAATAGACAGACTGTCGACTGTCACTTTGACATCATAGCAGCAATATTACACAAAGCTGACACCTTCCACCAAAGTCTCTGTCCAGGCTAAATCCGATATATGTGACAGGCATGAAAAAATGTAACCATTTTAGGCGGCTGCATGTGAAGACAGCGGTATTTTAAAATTGAAGAGAAATGTAAAATTCAGGTATCCTGTGAGCTTTAAGTTGAGAGATAGAGCTGGCAGCAGCGAAGACGCAGCAGACACACAGTCAGTGTGTTTTTCTGCAGCGGATCAGCAGCGGCACGCCACGCATCCAGTGTGTCTCCGGCATCAGCAACGAACCGGAAAGAAGAGGGGGCAACATGCTCCAGCCGAGGTTTGCCTGTCTGTAAATCAATGCTGGGGTGTAACTGTGACATCATTAGGTAAATATTGTGTTAAAAGTTAAAACGTAAGTTAATGAACTCAAATTCAGACAGTGCTTTAAAACAGGAATTCATACTTGGTAAGAAAATAGAAATGACGATATTCACATCCAGGTTTTCTGTACTGTTGCACCTGCATGGTCATCAGCAGTGGAAGGTACTGTCAGTGCAGATAGCAATATGCAAAAAGTGTATGCGTCTGTGTATGAATATATATGTGTGTATGTGTGTGTTTGTGACTGTGAGAGAGTCAGAGAACTAACAAGAAGTTGGAGAAATAGTTAGTAATGTCTGCAGACTGTGGGCTTTTGACACCTCAGCTCATCACTTGCTCATCCACATCATGGCTTCCACAGACCACGTTAATCATCACACACACACACACACACACACACACACACACACACGCACACACACACACACACACACACACACACATGCACTGTACTGTCAGCTGTATCGATTGTGAGGTGGCCGGTGGATGAACCTGTCATGGCCAACATAGATCGGACTGGAGGATAATGAAGTCTTCCTGCCCCATCTGACAAGCTCCAAGAGGAAGTGAGTGTGTTCGTGTGTGTGTGTGTGTGTGTGTGTGTGTGTGTGAGAGAGAGAGAGCGAGGGATACTGAGTAAGAGAGAGAAAAACAGAGAAAGATGCTCCTGGGACAGCCCACGGGCGAACCACTGCCTGAATAAATTGGATGGAAAGAAGCCCCTCGAGTCGAAGACGTGATCTGTCATGATGTCATCTAAACGAGACTCACAAAGAGGGAGAGGTCAGGGTGCTAATAAAGGCCTAACCCCCCACACCCACCCCCAACCCCACAAATACACACATCCTCCTACACACACCATTGATTGAACAGCGAGTGCAAACTGACAATCTCCAGCTATTTTCCTGGAAACATTTTAATCTGGCAGCAACACTACTAAAAAATTCAGCTTTCCTCCCCCTCTCTCTCTCTTTGCTGTCACTGTCTCTTTTTCGCTCATTTAAGGGTTGTTCAGTGATTTACTGCCTTGATTGTCAAAGGATGAGACTGCTGTTGTTCTATATTTCTCACACTGTCAACAAATCCCACAGAAAGACCAAAACCAACAGAAACGTCCGTCCATTTCTCAAAAGGCTACTTTCTGATTCTCTCTCTCTCTCTCTCTCTCTCTCTGTCAGCTGGCCACTCGAGCTCTCAGTAAATGTTACTCAACAGGAGGGAACAGTAAAGTTGTTGGGGACTGTTTTCAGCCACATTTGTTGCTCTACTGTGTATTTACAGCAACAGACCCTGTATGTGGGACTAAGTCAAAATAAACTCCAGTGTGTGCGTGTTCATGATAATGATGGAACATGTCACCCAGTGCAACGATGTGGCACATTTCATCTAAGTGTGTGTTGGTATTGGGTATTATAGCTCTGTATAACACAGAGGAACAAGCTACATGAGGCTTTGAACACAACACTATGAATGGAATCTGTTGACAGTGAGAAAACTATAGACTATTGGCCTTGTATTTTATAGCCTGTTGAATGATTTGCTAACTGTTAAACTGCTTTTGTTTGGTTTATATAGTCAGATATCCCACTGAAGGAGCCCTGATATATTTCACATGTTTATTTGATCCATCACATAAACAGCTGAAGTCCAAATAAAATAGCAGTTTATATCACCTTATGCTATATAAACCACGGTCCTATGTAGAAGTTCTTACAGTTCTGCATTCCTGGTCATCGAGCTCTCATTCAGTAATTTCCCATTCACCCCACTTTCCAGCATTTCCCAGCATCAGCCACTCCCATCTCAACAGGCCAACTCCATTCACCTGGTCACACAGCTACTCCTGAGGACAGTGTAAAACCGCAGCCTCCAGCCACTCTGTCTGGCAGATGATCTATGGCCAAAGACACAGCCTGAACTGCCTCTTACTTTACCTGCCCACTCTGGCTTCTGCAATAAAGATCAATACCAACTGTACCTGTTGTACTGTGAGCGGAACCTGGGTCTCACACACACCCACTCTGTTTTTGTATTAGGAGACACGGGATGAGGGACACGTGAATAGACACATAGCAAATGGACTGCACTTATATGAAGCTTTTCAGAGTTATCGACCACTCAAAAGACAAGCCACATTCACCCATTCACGCACACCAGTGCTATTTTTTTCTTTTATCTCGCTCACACTCACTGGCTACACATCGGGGGCAGTTGTCGAGTTCAGTGTGTTGGACTGGAGCAGCGAGGAATCGAACCACTAACCTTGAGATTTGTGGATGAACCACTCTACCGCCAACAGGTATCAAACATTGACTTGAATGCAAAGGGAATTCATGTGGCGTGAATAAAAATAAACAGTTGTGGGAGCTGCATTGTGGAAATATCTGTTCCCGACCTCTGTTCTTCCATCAGAAAATGGCTTCACACTCAGGAAACTGCACTGTGACAATTTTAATCCATCTTCCTCCAGCGTGGACCTGACACTTACTCCTCTTGTATTCCCTGTGGGCAACCTCTCTATCTGTTCCTCTCGCTCTCTCTCCCCCCTCTCACCTTTGCCTCACTCACTCGCTCACAGTGATATGTGTGTCACCTCTTCAACAATGCCTCAGTGTAAAAATAACATGATTGAACCTGCAAGATAACAGCAGGGCCCAAGTCTGGAGTATTTATGTAACACCACGTTTCACGCGACATTGCAGAATCCAAACTTCTCAGCTGCTTTTGTGAATCAAACGCAGAGTCACTCTCAGCGTCCAACGGCAACAGCAGAAATCTTTCCTTCCAAGGCAAGTTGTATATTCTCGACCTAAGACCATCAAAGAGCGGCTTCTGCCCCAAACCGAGGTGCAAGCTGAAAAACTGAGGCTGCTAACATGGCACATTCATAACACTGTAAACTGTCAGGGTGGCAAAAAAATGACCTGATACAGTATGTCTGCTGTATGTGTGAATGTGAAACAGTGTTAGAGACTAAGAAACTGTCAAAACATCCATTTATCAAAGAGCCCATGAGGTCTCAGCAGTGTTTTTCCTCCTCTCTCTTTCTCGCACACTTAACAGACACTCAACATACAGTACTGTCTGCATAGCACTCACATTATGAATGGTACTGCAGTTAAAGAAAGGATTCAGACTTTTTTCAGGCCTTGATATAATAGTCGGAGGACATGAACGTTATGAGGTTGCTGTGATAATTCCTCCTGTCCACACTGACCATGAAGGGATCAAACGAAATTATTGATAGAAATATCAATCGACATTTACAATGGATGTGGGAGACGTATTTTGTCCCACTGACAATCATGACCCCACTCCGCAGTTCCCTTCAGCTCTGCGGGGAGTTTTAGTGTCTTTGAGCTGATTGTTTTGATCTTAAGCCCGTCTATTTTCTTGTTCCAATTCACTGCCACTGCCCTGATGAATCTGATCTACAGCAGCAGAAACAGCAGGCAGACGCAGTTAGCGACTAGCTGGTTAACAAGGTGGAACAATTAGCAATTAAAGGGCCAGATATTTTCCTCAAATGCCAGTATTGCTGTGTCTGTTGCATGGGTTAACAGCCAATCACTCACATGTTTGCCATATCAACTCTTTTCCAGTGATAATCTATCAGTATTGTGTTCAATAATCGTTCTATATGGCCCAAAATCAATTAACATTAGCATGAATTTAAATATTTTAATACTATACTATTATATATACATATACTATATGTTGTATATGTATTATTTCTTAATACATCACACCACACTAACAATAATTTTGACCCAGCTTTATTGGCTTTAGTTGATGAGTTTCTAGCTACTGTAGCAGTGGTGACAGTGTTTGCTACAAGCCTGGCGGTGCTGACTCAAACTGCTTTGGAAGGAAAGACTGTCGCAACAATCCCACTATTAGTTTAGTAAAACAGTTGAATTCGTGCAACAGCACAAATTCAGATACAAAACCATTTTAGACGTAACTAACAGTTATTGAGAACACTGAATTCAACGCTTTGTAAGACTTTCTTGGACCTGCAGATACCCTGCACCAGAACATAGCCCTAAACCACAGCTCAGCAAGGAAGCACAGTCCAGGAAAAGAAGTTTGTTCTAAAAAAGACCTTTAGCTGTGTTAAACTCCTGAAGCCTTGTATGAGGTCAGTCTGAGGTCATCGTGTCTCCTCATCACCGTGTCACCTCCTCACCTCATATCCTGATGGTTACTCTCAGGTTTAAGTTGAAGAATGTAGTCAGGTTATTCTGGAGAAAAGGCACTGCAAACGAGGGCATTCAAACCATCAGGCATTCAAACCATCAGGCATCTGCACGTTTCTGGTTTCCACTCAGTGTGGCTGAAAACACTGAAAGCAGAAGCAGAAGCAGACCTGCAGCAATAAAGTGCTGCTGCTGCTGCTCTGATAGCTCTGCTGAAGATTCATTTTGAATGCATCATTATCAAGCTCAGAACATACGCAGTCTACTGTGGCACTTAGCTCTCCGAGTAAATCAAACCTCCCACTTGAGCAGAGCTGCTCCTTGAGTGTTGTGATGTACACCAACAAGCAACTAGCACAGTAACACAAAACAGTCTGCGACTCTCAGCAGACAAAAGGTGCGTGCACTGTTGAGTGAGCTGTGCAGTCATGACTTTTTAAAACTTAATCTTCATGCAACACTCACAAGCCAAGCTACAACTCCTCCTTTCCGCACTGACCAACCAAAATGAAATCGATATTTTTGAGCAGTGATGTCGAATGAGCTGTTTGACTTGGCAGAAGCACCAACTGCTCCAAATGCTGCTGGTGTCAGGCCACGTGATACTGTTCAGATCTATTTAGCATTTTCCCTCAAGCCAAAAAGCCCAAAGTTTCCTGTAACCTTACATAAAACTTTTTTTTCATGTTTACACAAAATTGTTTGGTGTTTTGCAAAGTCTTTACTCAATAAATAATAATAAAAAAAAAAAAACATCTCTGTGTAGTCTCAGGCTTCTCTCTGGAGCTTTTTGACTGACTGTTTTCTGAGTAATTCAATAAAAATATAGCAGATTTAATTGTAAACACTTAAAGTCCAGATGGGCGTGACTTAGGGCGGTGGCTTTGTTGTGACATCACAAAGTTGCAGAAGTCCTGGCGGCTGGTTTTAAGGCTCAGTTTCTGAAAACAGGCTGTGAGTGATACTTTCACTGTATCAATATAGAACCTTATAATCAAAGAAGACATGGAGGTGCTTTATACAATATTAATCTACAGCTCCAGCTGGTTTTAAAGAACATTAGCTGTAAATGCGACTACATAACATGAAAAATTAGATAGTATTTTTATTTTTAGCCTATAAACTCTGCGACCTTGACTTTTTGCTATGGCCACTAAACAATTTGAGTTTACACTATAAAATATTTCGATAATTTGGATTTTGAATATTCTGAATATATTTTCATTGGGAAATAGAAAGAGCATTATCGCCTCCTGGAGATTTTGCCAACACTGTTTAACACTTAACAAGAAATATATTGATATTAAAAATATAATATCACACCCCAAGACAGTGTATATGTTTATGTTCCATTTTGACATTGAGAATGAGGAACACCTGTACACCTACTTATTTGTGCAATTATGCAGTCAGCCAATCATGTGGCAGCATTTCCATGTATAAAATCCTGCAGATCCAGGTCAGCGACTTCAGTTAATCTTCGAATCAAACATCAGAATGAGGAAAAATGTGTCAGTGACTTGACTGTGTCATGATTTCTGGCGTCAGAGCTTGATCACCTCATATTTGCAAAGACAGCAGTATGACGAGTTTTTACTCCAAATAGTTTAAAAACAGAAAAGATCCAGTGAGCAGCAGCTCTCTGGATGGAAATGTCTTGATGATGAGAGAGGTGAGAGGAGAATGGACGGACTGGTTGGTGCTGACAGAAAGGCTACGGTCACTTTTAACAACTGTGGTGAACAGATAAGCTTCAAAACCTTGATCTGAAAATCGCAGGTTCCAAGGACAGAAAACTGAGGCTGCATTGGGCACAGGCTGAACAAAACTGGGCAGTTGAAGACTGGAAAACGAAGCCTGGTGTGATGGATTTCTGCTGAGGCAGCAGATGGTAGGGTCAGAATTTGGCCCCAACACTGTGATTCAACCTGCCTTGTGTCACCACCACCAGTCCAGGCTGAGCAAGGATAATTAAAGTGTTATATTAGTTGTATATCTCATATGATATAACAATAAAAACAGCAGATTTCATAGCTGGACTGGCCACGGGGAGCACTGGGGGAAATTCCTGTGGGCCACCACATTGGTGGGCCAGTCAAAAAATCAGACATTATGCTAACTGCAGAACAGCTGTTAAGAAATAAAGATTTTCTGTCCACTGAAACACCCGTGGGCTTTTAATCTCAAACAGTTATAGGAAGTGTTGAGTTTGAGTAATGTGTAATGCAGGACACACAGGAACGGATCAAAAGAGCTTCATGCTAAAATACCAGCATGGCCTGTTCTATATATAAAGCCTCCATTTTGAAGTGATACTCTGTTGAAAACTATTGTGGGTTCACAAACTTCACTTACTGACATAATGGAAACTCACTAATTTTGACCAATGGCACAACTTCGTCACTCACTCAGTCACTCGGGTATATTTGCAGAGCTAGCATTAGCCTGTGGATATTAATAACTTTGGAAGCAATGTCTTTGTTTAATAGAAATTAATGTTCTGTGGCTTTTGAGTTTTCTACAAAGCGATAGAAACAGAAGTTTCAAATTTTAGACGGAGCTTGAAGAACTGCTGATGCACCTAGGCCCTCAACAAAGTCCACACCTGGGGCAATTAGGAAAAAGCTAAATTCAGACTGCACTGAAAGCTGAGAGCTTCAGACACAGTCCAGTAACTAAGTAGTGCAGTGAAAGACAACAGTATAGTCAATTCTCCCTGATGTATGCCATGTGTACTAATCATCACACAGCTTGTTTCACTCTCCTGATATCCTCCTTTCCATTTAGCACAAGATGCACCCCTTATGTAATCTAACCATAATGCCACAAAGCTTAGCTCCAGCAGTAAATCCATCCAATCAAACATTTGATGTGCAGGAGCTGAGAGTAAAACAAAAAAACATCTCTCAAGTTAGGAGTGAATATATTTCTGGCACATTGAACCAATTAAATGAAATACAACAGGCAGAGTTTATGTAATCTAGATGTTGTAACACGGGTCTGTCAGGACGGAGCAGATTCACTCCTCACGCTGATTTTACACAGAACGAGTCATTTCGCTCAAACCTCTAATCCAATTCTTCCACCTCTTTTCTCAGGACTTGAAAGACAATCCATCTGTTCCTCCTGGCTGCTGTTCAATCACGCCGCCTTCTGTTGTGTGGGCCGGAGGTGAGTTAAATGTTTCCACCACTCCACTGACAGCTGGGGGAGTCAGGGACACGGTGGCATCTCGCTGCTATAAAGATCACGGCTGGAGTCCTAATTCATCACCCCAGGCATCATCATGTGGCATTACAATATGTTAATGTAGCGACGCCGCGCCCTCGCCGTCACCTCGTTCCCTCTCTTTTATCTTACCCCCTCCAACGCTCTACCATCCTCTCAACGTCCTCCCCCGGGACGGCTGTGAGTCCCCCCCCCC
>CM076649.1:19893562-19905010 GCA_038496675.1 Rachycentron canadum | reverse complement strand
CCCCCTTCTGTGATGTGCACCTTGCTGCCAATATGTGGTGTGGGTTGAAAATGATGTCGGAGCTGATGTTGGAATTAGCTGAGCATTGCGTGTAGTTGTCTGGCTGCAACCGATGAACATGTAATTAGCCTGTGGTGACGGCGCTACAACCGGGTTCCATTTAATAAGCACTGGCTCCCCATCAAGTGGTGAATCACTGCCTCACATTCCTTCAGATGCGATAAAAATAGGAAAACCTTTCTAACAGGTGTCGCTTTGTGGTGGAAATTTGTACAGTTGGGATTTCACAAAGGTACAATGAGAATTACCCAGCAAACATGCCGATGCTGACTAGATGTTTCTGAAACAGTGATAATATGCATATTTATGCATTGCTAAATTCCTCTTTGGACTCTTTGTTTGCGTTTTATTCTTAAGTCTTACCCCGTGTGACGGATACGTTAGCCAGCCCCAGTCTCCTGCGATCGTCGTGGTGTCCAGTAGATTCACTGCAGAGAAAGAAGAAAAAAAAAAACAAAACACGACAGCGTTAAAGTGATGAACTTTAACAGATTGTTTTTCCCCATCCTCGCCCATCCCCCCTGTCCTTCATCCCCATCCTCCGTGTGCGCAGGCACTCGACAGAGTCACGCATATACACACATATAACCGTCTGTCAGGTGTGACTGATGAGGCAGCACTTTTGTCATGGCAACTCTGAGCTGGGTGTCACGGTGTGTGATGTCACCTTGACCTTCTTCGCCCTCAGAGCCCTCGTAGCTGAGACCTCAGTGGCCCCGGCTCAGAATAGAACAGGAAACAAGTTAAATGTGAAACAGAATCTGGGCAGCAACAAGCTGCGAGTCACTAAAAATGCCCAATAAACTGTTGATTTCAATCGAAAGGGTCGATGTAAAATTCAGCAGTTTGACTGCAGTTCAGTCTCTCACTGCTGTTGAGCCTCTTTCTTTTGTTTCTGGATGACATATAAACATTAAATAAATACCATGTAATTAATTAATGATAGCAATGACCTCAGAACTCGCCAGAAATTCTCATTCATGTTATTCTGAAATATGTGACTTGATATTCAGAAATTTTTGGCAGATTTCTTTTTTCAGGAAGTACACAATGGCAAAAGTTTTATTAGCTTTGCTTATTATCAACTTTCTTAGACTGAACGTATATAATGAATAAGGTATTTATGGTAAACACCTACAGGTATCTGTGCAGGAGTGTTCAAATACACTTGGGCAAATTTGACCACTGGAAGTGTTTATTCATCCCAAACACAGACTAAATACAGTATAAAAGTGGATGTGGACTCTAAAGTTAGATATTTTAACATGGGAGTCTATGGGGACTGACTCACTGCTAGAGCCATAGATTGTCTATAAAAGTGGATGGGTTCATTAAATTCCTGCAGCCATCTGAAGGCAGCAGGACACATACTGTATCTTGATAAATCTGCAGCCTCCAAATTTAGGATCGCAGTGTCAGACTTAAGTTGAAATAACATCAGGCAGCTACAAAGCGACCACTCTCTGTCTGCTCTATCCACTGACTACTAACTCTCAGCTAAGCCGAAAATGGGCAAAGAGGAGGAGAAAGTGTGGAGCGGAGGCTTGAGTGCATATATTCACCCCTATCTCACTCACTCAAAGCCCCACGTCCTCAATTATACAGAAATTGATTCCTGGATAAAATGTAAACGGGTAAGTTCTAGAAAATTTCAAACCTTGTACAGTTGACATGAAGGAGGAAATTAGCTGTAGAGGCCAAAACTGCTTTTTGTACTAGGCTGGAAACATGTTTATGCGATGTTCATTTTTTTTTTAATGATGGTCCCATTTAGAGGAAAACAGACCATAAAGGAGGGTTTATGGTTTCAAAAAACCAAGATGGCCAACGGCCAAATTACAACCTAGAGGCTCCAAAACAGCAGTTCACACACCAATGGGTGACGTCAAGGGGGGTTGACACTGGGTCTCAACCAGTTAATATAGATATGCATTGGTTAAATGAAGCTAGCCGACAAATTACACAGTGAAAAGACTTTGTGACTTTGTGTTTCTTTCTGTTTTCTATTTTCTAATTGGAATAAAAGTTTTATGGCTAACATGGACAGTCTGTAATGGTGTGCTAAAATTTGAGTCCATTTGATCCAATAGGGATGGTGCAGATTTTAGCTAGCAACATAAAGACCCGCCGTGCTTTGCTAGCTGACTGCTGACTTTGCTAGTTTGCTTGTCTGACTGATCTTAAAACTCTCCAGTTCTTTCCTTCCATTCTCCCCTTTCTTCTCTGTGTTTCTTATGCATTAGATTCATAAAGTCTCATGATAAGCACAAATTTTAGCTTAGTTGTAACAATTCTAACTCAGAAAACAGGCGTGTCTTCTCTGCCTGGAGCTTTGCATCTGTTTAAGCCGGCTCACATCTGCACATTTACCACTGTATGTAGCTAAAGTTCACGTCCTGTCTGAGCTCACCTTTGGCTTTGAATATTATTACAAGATGGATGAACGGATAAGGAAAGAAAGGAACAAAGGACTTAAAGTACCACAAATTCTACCCACTGGCAGAGTCCATATCTTCCACTCTAACAGGTGTGTGTCTGTGTGTGTGTGTGTGTGTGTGTCTCCCCTTCAACACCTAATATGATCTCTGCCCCAGGGCTCCTTGTCGGGCAGCCGAGTAATGGCCCTCACATTAGAATGATTTTAACAAAACACTTTACACTAAGCTTCCAATCTCTTCTTCATCTCTCTATTCAACACTTGCCCTTTTCCTGTCTCTACTGCAAGTTAAACCCACAATATGCAACATTCTCGCCTTAAAGCACAAGTGAACCACAAGGCCTGAACTCCTCCCCCTCAGCAGGTCAAGTTCATGCCTGGATACATTTTGCTCATACTGATGAGATAAACACTCAGAGATTATCTAGCATCACTCTGTGGCAACTTGGGAAATGTTGGACACTGAAAGTGCAAGAGAGATTTGACTTTACAGGCTCTAAATAAGGACAGTTTGTTAGATGTTTCTTACTTCACTGGTGAAAAAGAAACGCTGACAAACTTTATCAAGGAACATCATCCAAGAACAACCCATACAACTGGGATCTGCAGTGAGAACTGTGTCTGCACAGCCACATGATTGTACACAGTGTTTTCACTTTTGCCTTTTGACCACTAATGAGTAGAGGAACTACAGAACAGTCAACTCTCTTTATTGTTTTCTTGAAAACTGGTCAGGCTAATGTGTCAGCAAACAGTTTCTTATGGGTACGTGGAGTAAACACGAGGTAACATCACCCAAGTAGATTTGCATGTAATACAAGCGCACCTTAAAGTTTAGTTTCAGCCTAAATTAGCTGGTTGCCAACATAAACTGATGTTTAGCAACTAAGTTAATCATGTTCATTATATTAGCTGAACATCTTAGCATGTTAATGTTTGCTAATTAGCACTAACCACAAAGTGCCACTAGACCCAATGGGAATGCCACTAATTTTGGTCATAAACCAAACACCTGCAAATTCTGACCTGATGATGGCGTTAAAGATAAAAATCAGTGAACAAAAACTACAGTTATCACAGATGACTCTCTTTACAATTTCAGCCTAGACCAAAGTGGTAGATCAACTTGAAGAACTGGCTGATAATGTCCATTTTAATATATATAAGTACTAAGTAATGTAGCTTTAAGTTAGTTAAGTTTGGCAACTTTAACTCTCTGCCCAACTTCACCCTGTAAAATGATCTAATTAGCCACAATAGGTGAAAATACCTATGTGGGCTGACATAGCTTTAACACAAATGATGTCCAAAAAATATCACTGATTTTGCAGATCACTTTATTAAAACTATTCCAGGCAGTCAGTCTCTTTGGTGGCTCAAAATAGCAGAAGTCAGCCATTCTGAAAATAATGAACTCCAATACCAAGAGCTCTTGTAATGTGACAGTAAACTGCACACAGGATGTTTGTGTTTACCAACCTAAACAAAAGACATTAGCTTTGACCTGTGTTAGTCCAAAGCTATGAAGTGCCTGGTTGCTGCTGCTTTGGATAGAGTTTTATGTTTTGATCCTAAGTGTCAATTAGTTACTTCCTCTGGGTCAGGAAGTGTCAACACCGACAATTCAAAGAGGCAAATGGGATGCATGTAAAATGTGGTAATGGGGATAGAGCACTCTTGTCTGCTGTAGCGCCACTTCATGATTTAGTCTAATAAGACAGGAGTATTTTTCCATCAAAATCTTGCCAAGTGAAGCCTCATGATCTTCTAATTTCTCTGTGCAAAGACTGTTGCTTCTCACACAAATACAGACACACACACACACACACACACACACACACACACACACTCACATGTTGCAATTAGCTGGTGTGTCACTTCTCCTAATTTGGGCACTGGGCCGCTGAGGGGAGCAGTGGGTCAGAACACACAGACAGATGGCAGTGCCACCATCCTCTCATCCCTCCATCTATCCCTCCCCCATCTACCAGCCTCCTCTCCTCTCCGCCTCGCCCTCCCTCAGGCCACCGACATCCCGTCGTCTCGTATTGATGATGCGGTGGCCCCTCGCACTATAGCCAAGGTCACAAATGGATGCCGCCAATTACACTCCTCTGAGTGCTCTTCATCAGCCCACAAAAGTGACATAATGAAAGCAGTGTACTGGCGCAAGTGGATTTAATAATTCTTCAACTCACTGAGGGAATTTTGCTGTGCTATACTGTTATTATTAAAGGACAGAAAAAAAAGACAAATATACCCCCTCCCTGAATCTGACAACATGTGAGGTGCTGCATTATCGCCACAGCAGACCATGTGATGATTCACGAGCCATTCCCAGTGGTATTAATATAATTTCCACTCAAAAGAGAATTCCCTGTCTTTGAAGGTTGTGGGAGTCATTTATCTAATTTGCTCTAGTTGTCTGAATTATGACTTGTACACAAAAGAAAAGGGTTTAGAGAAATGTCTGGTGCTTCACTTTAATGTGACAGGAACAGTGTGAATAAAACACAAGTGAGGACCAGTCCTCTTTCTCTCTGTGTCTCACCTCCACCTCCACGGCAAGGCTTTTGTTTGTGCAGCTGATTTTTTCAACCTTATTTTTAGGTTTTCTAATACACAAGTGTAATATACAGTACTGAGCAGAAGTCTTAGGCCACCCTTAGATTTGTTGTATAAGCAATGCTATAATGATCATATATAATTATTTCTGTCTCTTTATTCGAATACAACCAGAGAATACAGGAAATATGTAGCAGTAATAAAAAACTGAGAAAAATCTGCAAAATAGCTTCTGTAGGCGAAAGTGTCATTGCACCTGTTTGTATTTGACTATTTCATGTCAAAATGATGCTGTGAAAAAAGGTCATGCTTGATCATTACAAACACATGTTGTATGAGTTTAACTCTTTGGAAGTTGCTAATATGTATCAGGCCAACTTTCAATCACACCATTCTAGTCAAAATGCCAAAGATCACAGAGTTTGACAGACATTAAATCATAATTTAGCATATTTTTGCTAAATTTAGCAACCACAAAAAGTGGTCTCTTGGCTGCTGGCCTTCCACAGAGCTCATTCCTGATCCAGCTTCTTCAGACTGTAGAAGAGTCAACTTGGCTTCATCCTGATGAAGCTGCCAGATCCTGAGCCAGGTCCTTGCTGGACTTCTTCTTCTCCCAAAGAAGAAACTCTGAGAAACGTTTTCTTGTCCTTCCAGTCCTTTTTTTGTCCTTGACCTCTCCTGATTCTTCAAATTTCTTTCTAACAGCTTGAACACCACATCTTGAGTATCCAGTCTGTTTGCTGATTTCCCTTTGACAGTGGCCTTGATGATGCTTGATGAGCAGCTTCCAATGAGTTAACCTCATACAACATGTGTCAGTAATGATCAAGCATGTCCTGCACAAACCCGGTGTAATGGACCTTTTTCACAGCATCATTTGGACATGAAATAGTCAAATACAAATACAGGTGTACATGACATTAATTATGGCTCCATTCCATTTAGTTTTAAGAGCCAGGTTCCTGCTATTGCTCAAGTGTGAAGGGAGGTCACACTGAATACACACTTTAGACTGTAGAAGCTGTTTTTTCTGTATTTTAATCCTGCTCCACATTTCCTGTTTTTTCTGGTTGTATTCTAATAAAGAGACTGAGAAATAACTATATAAGGTCATTAAAGCATTTATAAAACAACAAGGTAAGGGTGGCCTAAATCTTTTGCAAAGTACTGTGTATGTACATATAATAAATTTCTATATATGAAATATACTTGCATATAATACATATAGTATATCACAGTATATCACACACATTTCTTCATTGTCTCCAAACTTTTGACTGGTACTTTATCTAAAATCTCTTATAAATGAAAACTATTATAAGAGAGAACAATTTCATATCTGAACATAGATATCCATCCCAGAATCCCAGAGCCTGTTAAAATGTATGTTGATATTACATCTCTTTGTATATTAGGTCCAAAAGTTGTATTACGAGGTTAACTGACGTTCAGGACCCGAGAACAAGAAGCTCAATAGTGAAGTAACAGAACTTCAACTAAAACGTCTGCAGCAGTGAAGAGGTTAAAGTCTTCATTTGGAGGTGGAGGCGGGTGGAGGCAAGTGTTTCTCCTCTAGGACTCTGGGCCTGAAATTGAGTTTGCTCCCGTTTCACAGCATCCTGTTCATAACAGAAACAACCCACCAACACCAGCCCTCCCTACGTCCCCGCACCACCACCTCCACCAATTTCTCTCTCACCCTCCCTACCCTGCACTCCTCCACATTGTGGAGAGCGCCAAATGAAAAAGCTGTCCACCGACTTGAGAGCTTGTTTTCGCTCGCTCAGAGACACGCCACATATTTCCCAGGGCGGTGGTCAACTTTCCTCTGCCATTACCCTCCCCCCTCCCCAAGCCCCCTACCACCGCCACTCCTCACCCTGCAACTCAATCTGGCCAGTGGGTTAGCGGGTGTATGGTTGCCTGCGGCCTAGCATTCATGTCTCGGGCATGTATCAAATCAGCCAGGCCCCGCCAATGCTTTTGAAATGCAGTGACGCGCGCACACAGACAGACACACACACACACACACACACACACACACACTTTTTCTCTAGCGGCGGTCATGGCGGGCTAAAAGAGAGAGCGAGTGTGTCTGAAGTCAACACAGAAGAATTATGGTCTGTCTTGAAGGAAGTGGAGTTTGTCTGCAGCGCCTGCAGTGACTCCATACAGCCGACAACAACAATGTCGCCATTAAAAAATAAAAACACACACACACACACACACACACACACACACACAGAAAGGGGGAAAGTCTATGGCAGAATAGAGCAGATGCTTTAAACCTCATTTCCACCTGAAAAGACATGGCCATACATTTCAGAGGGAAAAGTGCAGCCATTATTCTACACCAAGTGTCTAAACACACACTCGCTAACACACATATATAGGAAGCAATATATAGATATATATATACACACACAGACAGCAGACAACATGCGATGGCAATCATAAATGTGCACTGTACCGTTTTCTGAAAAAGCATGACAAAAAATACGCCCTCACAGACATGTACACACACACACACACACAGCTGACATATACTATATGTACACACACACACACTCACACGCACACGGACACAATGATGGCACAGCTCTTGGGCTAGACAGGGACTATGACAGCGGTGTAATTATCTCATCAACACCTCCCTTCTCTAACAAGCTTCTTCTTCTCGTCTCCTTCCTCTCGGTGCCTGTAAAGCTCCTCATCAGCGCTGCGACCAGAGGAAATGATAAAAGCCTTCACAGAGATGAGAGGAGCTCCACCAAAACACCAAACCCTCTTTTACACACACACATGCACGCACGCACACACACACACACAGCCATCTTCTATCCTTTCTAGTTTTGTTTTGCATTTGCTCCACAGTCCTAACACCAATTCCCTGCTCTCCAATTACCAGAGCAAGTCCACATAAATTACTACCTCTCAAAAAAAAAAAAAAAAATGTTCTCAGCCTTTGCTGGTTCAAGGCGCCAACACACCAGTACAAAATGAAAGAAATAATTGTTTTCATCACCAGTGGTGCCCCCACCTCACCACGTTTCTACCTCCACTTCCCTTTTCCTCTCAATGCAAATTTATTTTTCACACTTTTTTCAACAGCAACGCAGACGATGACTAGTGGTTGGTTTAGGGAGGTGTGCTGAACTAAATTAGGCATGTGAAATGAAAGGTGGAATAGAATTAAGGATGTTCAATGACTCCTTTGATTCACAAATTGTTAATTTGGTGCCTCTGAGCAAACAGAAGAGAAAGGAACGCCGAGGTAGTGGATCATGTTATTGCAGCACACAAGGACACTCAAGTACACAGGCACGGCGGGGGCTTAAAGCAAGTCTCTTCAAGCATTTTCAGATCGAAACCGTCAAGTGAAGACAGACACGACTGTGCTGTGTGACAATGTTTGAAAAGTATGATTTTCATTTTGGAAAATAAGGGTGTCGCTTTCTAGAAGGTGCTACATGTTTTAAAATGAGAAAATGAATTTATTCTGGTTGGAAGAACATGTCCAGATCTGAAGCCATGAACCAAACTCTGAATGGAGTATTTACATAAAAAAAAACACTATTTTATTAGTTTAACTGCTTATTCTCTCTATTAAATGTGCCCTGTGGAGGTTTGTAGCATTAGTGGAGAAGTGTGTTTTTTTGTTTTTTTTTCTTAAATAATAAAGTCTGACCAGATCCTGAGGCCCATCGTGGCGTCTTTCATCTGCCGCCATCGCCTCATGATGCAGCCTCGTGTCCACAGTTGCTGCGCGGTCACCAGACATGTCACTTACTGAGCATCTCTGGGAGGCTCTGGATCTGCGAGTACGACAGCGTGTTCCACTCCCTGTCAATATCCAGCAGCGATGCGTGTCCGTGGAAGAGGGGCGGTCCAACACTTCACAGGCCACAGTCAACAACCTGATCGACCCAGCGCACAAGAGAGCTAGGCCTGGTTTACGAATAGCCCCGGATCGCTGGGATTTATTTATTCATTTACAAGAAAAAGAAGGAACAAAAGAAAGTAGCCCAGAACCTATTCATTAGTCATTCCCATCATGCATTAGAGCAACAATAGTGTTGATCAAAAATAGAAATACGTTTCAAGTCCTCTATGTCATTCTGCAGATCTACTACTGTGAATGTGCACATTGTGTGAGCACGAGAGAGAGAGAGAGAGAGAGAGAGAGAGAGAGAGAGAGCAGCAGTTACAGGTATGTTGTTGGCCGAGGAGGAGGAGGAGGAGGAGGAAGAGTCACCTGTGGCTGTGGCAGCAGGTGAGTCAGGACATCACAGACACATTGACCGTGTCTGAAACCACTCATTACTCCCTCTATAGTCCACCATGCATGGAGTTTGCCATTTTGTAGTTCTGTCCAAATGTGTAGTGACAATTATTCTACCCTATACTGTTGACTCATAGTATCCCACAATGCATCATAAAAAGTAACGTGTATGGAACCGATCTCTCAACCATAATTCATTTTCTACATCCTTCATGAGAAACATAAGTCAGTGTTAATTTTAATGATTTGAAATGAGGAGGACTCCTCACAGACTGTTTTGTGACAATGAATCATAATAACATCTTTGCTTCTATAGCATTTAACATTTAATAATAACACCCCCAAATGTCTCTCAATCCCAGAAACCCCTCTTTTTGCACAGCACGGAGAAAGCGCTCACATCTGCTCCACGACCCTTTCCAACCAACAAATGCACATCTGCAGCCAAGTCATGTGAAATCCAAAGTTCACTGTCGAGTAAATGTCTCTTTTTCAAAATAAAACTACTGTGACAACGCAGGGCGATAAGGATGCTGCTCAATGAGCATCTTGATGAGCCACATGTCTCAGATGGACAACTATCTTAGAAAGAGAGAAATATTCACTGACGCAGACTTACACACACATTTGTAAATAAAATTAAAAGACTTTGTAGCTGTTTCTGTAATTTGAGAAAATCTTAAACCTTTAATTTAAACTCATGAAAAATGGAGACAAAAACCAAATTGTTGTGTTTGTCGATTTAAAAGAAAACACACAGCATCTTCCAGTTTAAAAATGATCAGAATCCACCTTTAAAAAAAACATGTCTCTAATTCATTTATTTTATATTATATTACATTTAGAATTATCCTCTAAATGCCATCTACACCCCCACATCCCCCTGGTATCACAGAGGATATAATCTTACTGATCATTAGAAATATCCAAAGGAATCACAAACTGTGGATGTGAGGATCAACGTTGTTTGCATCTGTTTGGTTAGTGTTCGAGAAGAAACAGTGCATCAGTCAAAACAGGCTGTAAACTGATGTTTGCATGCATTTAATTGAAATACATGCTTGGTAATCCCTTCTCTTTACAAACTAAACCATGCAGCTTTCTGGAGTCAAATGGACTGTAAATAAACCACGATGCACGGGGAGCAAAACTCAAAGCTGGGATCAAGCACAACACATTTGCCTTGCCACAACTGCTGACCCACAGCCTGACATGTCACTTCACATTATTCCAGTTTTTTAATTCAGTCGTAAAAATGTAGCGTTTCATTTGTCTCAAGACCCGTGTACATCAAAACCGTGTGTGCGCATGTGACACGAGCGCACAGCACAGATCCATGGGCGGGAAAATAACCTTTGAAATGGAGCATTTCTGCTCTGCGAGCTCATGGAACAGTGACGGCGAGCGCGACAGCATCCCGCTCGAACCTCCCCCGCGCTGTTCGCAACACCTCAACACTTTTTCATTCGTCAAGCTGAGTGGTCACTTTCAACACCAGATGCCACATTGGCCACCATATTGGAACATACAAGCGTATTAGTAATCTTCAGACCCTGTCCCCATGCGACTGCAGCTGTGCGTGCAGGGCAGAAACGCTTCCTTTGCGAGGATGATGTCACACTTCTAGTCAGAAGAGGGGATGGTGGTGACAAGTTAACAAAAAGTTAAAATATACCCTCTGGGCAGCGGTGCCTCTTCAGGGCAGATTGGAGGCTAAAGTGAGTTAGCAAGTTAGCACGCTAACTTCGATAGAAGAAAAAATGTTCGATTCAACACTGCTGTTGGTTTCACCTCTGGAGACTGATCATGATGAGTAAAGGAATGAGATTCAAAGCAATGTGAGTAGACAGCTGTTAATGCTAACGTTAGCTATGTAGCGATAGCAAGTTACAGATATCAGCTTTAAAATACATTTGCAAATGTTTTTTAGTGTAGTTGTCACAACAACTATGACTGAAGCATCCATGACTAGTGTTTGAATAGATAATGAATGAAATTATATATATATATATGTATACATGTATATATGTATATATATATATATATGTATGTATGTGTATATATATGTATATATATGTGTGTGTGTATATATGTATATATA
>CM076649.1:19863623-19893177 GCA_038496675.1 Rachycentron canadum | reverse complement strand
ATATATATGTATATATATATGTATACGTATGTATATGTGTATATATATATATGTATATATATATATATACGTATAGTTGCATTTTTAGTCAATAGAAAGTTTGAAGCCTTGTTTATTTATTTATAAATACTCTCCCCAAATCCCTGCCCATGTCCACTGGAAGAAATCTAGTGAAGTGGAGCTTGAGTTTGAGTCAAGGCTGTGGTTGGGACTGTGCCTGAGTGGCGTCGGGTAAGCACCAGGTGAGCGATGGGATACCACAGGGTACGCGTTCAAAAAAAAATAAAAATAAAAAAAACACGGTCGACTGTCAACGTTTATAATAACAAATGATGAATGACACGTATAATAACTGACAAATACACTGACAAACATGTTGTATAATATGTTGACAACTACATTGTAATGTTTTATTAGTAATTTTAATTACATTAAAATAACTCAAAACCACCAAAGCCAAAGCACATTTTGGAAACAAATTTCTTGAGGAGAGTAAAACAGTTCATTAAGTGTCACTTCTCCCTTAAGTGTAAAGTTAACTTCACTGCTGCTCCCCCCTGTCACAGATCACTACCTTCTCATCAGTGATGATCATTCAGAGTCACATACAGTGTGTGTGTGAGAGAGAGAGAGAGAGAGCTTCTCTGAGACATCTATCCACAAACAGCCCACCTCTGCTCATCACTAATCTCAGTACAACACAACACCATCAACTTTCTGTATTCTGTTACCGTTCCCTTGTTTATCGCGGGGAGAGATGATCAATAAGAAGCAGCGGTGCAGGTTACAGACATGCAGATTTTCTTGGAACCAGCTGTGTCAAGAGTTTATGTCTCTTGGCAGCCGGAAAAGACATGAAGCAAAAAGGGCTGATGAACAACAACATGATCATCATTACAAAACCCGGAGTCCATTGTACTATCTGGGTTAAACAAGAGAGAAAAGACAATGAAGTGCTTATATTAAGAGTTCAACGTGCCCGGCTTGTCGGAGTCCTTGACACTGTGTGGAGCCAGCACATTACACATTTAGTGTAGATAGGGAATTAATTCATAATGGATCCATTAATTAACAGTGCTTGTAAAAAAAAGTAGAAAAGTGAAAAGTTCTTGTGAATTACAAACAATCATGTCGAGCTACTTGTTTTTGACCTCAGCCCCACTGTTTACTGGTTATCGATGAAGATGTAAATCATTAAAGGTCACATATAGTGTAAAGGTAGACCTCTATGTGGTCCCTGATTATAAATCAGGTTTATATTAAAACTGTGAAAGTATCAAAGGTCTCAGTCCACAGAGAAATGCTCACAGCCTGCATCACAAACTGAACCTGAAACCCGCCGTCAGGACTTCAGGAACTTAGTGATGTCAGCCACACCCCCAAGCCCCACCCACCAGGACCCACAGTCCAATCTTGCGGAATTTGGGTTTTTATGAGTGTTTAACTGAAATCTGCTATTTTTTTATTGGCTCACTCAGCAAAACAACAAAACAGTCAGCCAATCAGAAAAGAGGTTCAGATGCACTCTTCTGATTGGCTGAGAAAGGAGATGTAAAACTACACTGAGATAGTTTTTGCTTCTATCAATCTACAAATATATCTTCTTATAGATATCAACTGTAAAATGTAAAATATGGGAAAACAAACACTTAAACAAGAACTTAAATTGTCCGTCCATTATTTATCCAGTTGCCCTTTGACGGTCTCAGTGGGCTGGACATTTGGTTTTTAACAAAAGTTACTAAAATGGGAATAAAAATTGCTCTACTTGCTTTCAGATGCAGATAAATACACATTTGCTGCACTATTGTGTATGTATGGAGTTGGATGTATTGTGTCAAAGTAAACTACAAAGTGTGTGTTCATGGTAATGACGAAAGTGCAGCTCACTGATGTGTTTTTAATCGGTTTTGGACAACACAGTGGCACAGAGGAAGAAGATTAATCAGCTCCAGAACGTTCAGCTCCGTGAGTCTCTCTGTTGCTACATCGTTGGCCAAAGACCTAAATCAAGGCACTGGCCCCATGAGAAAGGACAAGCCATTGATACACTGTGTTGAGTCTCTGGTTTTAATACTGAATATAAACACGTGAGACCTATTATAACTGTTCTGAAACCAGTAACACCTGCTCCAAAAAGAATACATGAATACATTCAGTCATGTGAGCTATATAATAATATAATGTTGTAAATGAATCTACATACAGTATATTTAAATCATAAATGTGTTAAATGTTAAATAACTAAAAGGCCAATCAGCTGACTTAACGACACCATTAGCTTTACCTGTTTGTGCTGTTCATGGTCACAAGAGCCCAGAGCCAGTGGCAGCAAATACTGGACAAAGACCAAGGCACGTCCCAGAGGTCACCAGTATGTCACAGACACACAAACACATTCACACTCATATTCACACCTACAGCCAATTAAAAGTCTCTGGGCTTTTACAGAAACAGACACCAGTTCTCCAAATTAAAATGACACAATACATAGATTTCCCAAGCAATGAACTATGATTTGTTGAGGCTAGGGGACCATGACCACGGTTACCTTGATTACAGTAAACTCATGGTTAAGGTTAAAGAACGATCGTGGTCATGCTTTAAAAAAGCTGTTGGTTTTAAACAAGAAAACAACATTGATCTCTTGTTAAAGATGGCGTCTTGTTGACCCATCCTCCCTCCGCAGACCCACTCTACCATAGACAATCTTTGCCCACATTATGAATTGACCATGTTAGCATCATAGACTGTAAAAAAGATGGACGTAGCCTCTGTGATTTCACCCACATGTTTCTGATTAGGGATTTTGAAGTTAACAGTGAGCTGCTCTGCCGCCGCCATCTTGGCGGATCCTGACTAATTCCAAGCTAATCCAAAACTGAGCGAAGAGGAGGGGCATTTGAGGAGCTGAGACCTCTGTGCATGTCGGCTTAAGACAGAGATTTAAGTCTCAATAAAATGTAAACAAGTAAGATATATTAAAAAATCAGGAGGAAATTAACTATAGAGACAAAAACTGTTTTTGTACCAGGCAGTAAACATGTTTGTTTCTGCTGTAAAGTTGGCCATTTTACCATGGGAGTCTGTGGGGACTGAGCCAGCCCCTGGTGGTCAATAGAGGAACTGCAGTTTTTGGCACATCAGTGTTAGCTGCATTTTTCAGTCACTCGGTTTTCATGGAACCCCATTGAACATATGACAGACAACAATACAAGGAAGCACATTATCATGTCTTATGCTTATTCTCACATAAACCATTAGCTGTATTAATACTTGTTTTTCCATACGGACTAATACAGAACTAGATTTTAAAACTGGGGTTTGGTCAGTGGTGATGCTCTCCTTGTATATATAGTAACGTCTTTTCATCTTAGATGTGACACTCTTTCTTTGCTTTTTTTCTTTCTCTTAGTATTTGTTGCAGCAGTGGCCTATTTTCCCCACAGGGATCATTAAAGCTTCATCTCATTACCTCTACACCTACACTCACCTTCTTCCCTCCTCCTCCTCCTCCTCCTCTCATCTCTCTCCAAACTCTCCCTGAAGTTTCTCTCCCCAGAGGCCCTTCTTTTCTCCCTGTCTCCATTGTGGTGTAAGCATTTTGTCCTTGGTGCAGAGAAAGCAGCACAGACGGACGGAGGGAGAGGACTGCTGAGAGACTTATTATGACACACGTTTCTCCCCAAAAAAACACTTTGTTTTCCACTTTTCATCTTCTCCCTCTGAACTCTGCTCCGTTTGTATGCTGAGAGCAGGGAAAGAGATTTTAGAGGTTTAAAGTGGTAAACAGAGCCAACAAGTGCAAACAACAGTAACCAGCCACCAGCTCAGACACACACAGACACATACACACATTTTAGCATATGTAAGGGAAAAAAAAAAACACGTGACTTTAGGTTTGGTGACTTTCTAGTTTTCATTAAAGCTCTGAATGGGCTGAAAATGAAAACTCTGGAGTCAAGCATAGATTGTCTACAAAAGTGGATGACTCCACTGGTTGTGAAAAGAAAGATTGCATTGAAGTCTATGTGACAATGACACTGTACCACACACATTGACAGTCGTGGAGGGTTGCCAGTTGGAGCCAGGTGCAGTGAACAAGATGAAGGCTGCTCACCCTGCAAGTTGCTTTTAACTTTTTTTGATCAACGATGTAATTGCGAGCTTAATTTCTTAAACCCTCAGTGCATAAAAGTTATGTTAAAGTAAAGCAAGAAAAATGGCAACATCAAGATTCTTCCAAAATCCGTCTGCACAGGGAATGAGTCCCACGGAGCTGATGTTAACTCTGAAACGTCTAATGTGAGCAACACACCGCGGAGTGCTCCAACCAACATTTTAACCATTTTTGACAAACAACGGTAAAGCTGACATTGACGGTGACGGCTCTGAAAGGAGAAGCTGGGGCCCCGGAGCAGTTACTGAATGAACGTAGGACTACGGAAAAACACATGGAGGCTCTGTGGAACCCAGTGGAAGTTCTTGAAAACGAGAGAAGGTGAAAAAAAAACGCGAGGCTGAAGGATTTGAAAGAAATGTATGGTACTAATGGTTTGGATTGAATTCAAAGGATCCTGACTGAGGGACTCGATATGGAGATGGATGGAGTTTGAGTTTGGGAGTGCACACCGACAATTTTCACTGATGTTACGCGCGGCCCCGTGTGCCCAATTACACAGTTTATGGGGGATGTTCTGTTGTTTATTTTTTTTCTCTCTCACTGTCGGGAGGAGAGAGGAGCGGAGGAAGAGGGCCTTTCTGTGCTCTCTAAGGTCGCGCTCTGTGTGTTCCTCTTGTTTTTGGTTGGTCTGGTTCAGCACAGCGCAGTTTCATCACCGGACAGAGCCACACAAGTCACAGCTGTCTCACCTGAGGCAGAACTGGACTTCTTATCCATCTGGTCCTTTTCCCCGTCACAGTAAGATTCGAATGTTTTATTGGATCTTTTCTTGGATCAAACAAGGCCCCCTATAGTGAGCCAGCAAGCTAGACTCGGGAATCAGCAACAACAGAGACTTCTGTGAGACTACTCTATTACGCATTATTGTCATCCCATACCTTCATTTTGGCCTGCACTGCTTTCAGATTACCACTGGAAATCTCACACATGGCAATTTTAATCTGTTTATTTCATCTTCTCACACAACCACTAAAGAGAACCACTTTTCTCTCAACAGTTTTTTTTGGACCGTGCACCAACCAAACATCACGCACGGACTGAACCCCTTTCTGGACCACCTCCCTTATGGCAAACTTTTGCAGGTGAACCCCCTCGTCCCAGTCCTTTGCTAACTCCAGGCAACATGTGCATAACATGGTTTTCAATGTTTGGTGACTCTCTGGGTGGTATGCGCTGGATTTATTAAGCTGCTTCAGCACCTGAGCAAGCATAAAGCTATGAAGACAAGAAGAAGAATGCCACCACCATTGCAGTGGAGGTGAAAGGACACACTGTGCAGGACATCCTAGACAGAAGTGGTGTGTCAGTTGAAATATAACCTTCTGACATCGGTCCAGTTCTGGGTCAAGCTCTCATTCTAGTTAATGCCAATTCATGCAGATGGTCTATGAGTACTACACAAGAAGGGATTGAAGTTTTCTTTTACACATAGATGTAACCGAAATACAGCCAGAGGATGCAGAGGCTGCACCTGGCTATGATGGACCCCCTTCAGAGTTTATAGATGTCCTTCCCCTAACCAGGGGATGTTAGGGATGTATGACCCCAACTTTTAACTAAGCCGTTTTTTATTAGACCTATTAGCTTGCTTGCTTATCCTCGACTGCAAAATTTCGACCAAAGCATCATTCCCAACCATCGAATCCCAACCAAGTGGGACCAGTATCTGAAAGAAGTCCAGTTGCCTTTGACTCAAGCACTTAAGACTACCCTGGATGACTGGGAACCTACACAGACACTTTGGCAGGGTGAAGTGGCAATTCTTGATCTCCACATTATCTCATTTTGCCTTTAACCCTAATTTTATCACATCGGTAAAAATGTTATATCAAGAACTGAAAGCTGCTGTAATAACAGCCGAGTGGTGTCTCAGTTTCTTTAAGGGACACATTAAATGTGTTCACTACTTCCATCTGATGGATAATTTTCTACGAGATATTGTCAGTTGCTATTAGAATAGACCCTGGTATTAAAGGAGTCAAGGGAGAGGATAAAAAACAAACGTTTACCTTATGCAGACGACATTTAGCCATCATATCTGACCCCTACGACATCTGATGAACACCACTGAGTCATTTACAAAGCAAGCTACATCTAAAATCATTGATTAATTGGACTAAACCTAAAGCAATACCCCTCTCCAAATTCTGTCTCCCTTTCATGGTAGAAAAGTTCAAGTGGATGCATAAGTCAATGAAATATCTCAGCATTTACCATCTATAAGCAATTTGAGGCCAAGGATTAAACTGAGTGAGTTATTTGCCCATAAGGAGAAAGGGGTTCGGGCCTTCCCATCTTTATCTTTTGAAATGGCCAAACATGTCAGAGGATAAAATAGATTGGAGGGATACTGAACAGGAACTGTGTTCACCCTTCAGTCAAAGTTTTGTCTCAGTCCACCAGCAATAAGACAAATCCAGTTCTTTTGCACTGAAGAGATGCCTTTTGCTGATAATTCTTTCCTCCATGCAGGAGTTTGAATGCAATTACTTGAAACGGAGCATGTTTACTTTGCTGTGTTCCTACTTCAAATTAAATGATATGACTTCTTCCACTGTCACTGGTTTTGATAAACAGTCAAACCAAAAATGGAAAAAAATATTAAGGACATGACTGGACGCGTTTGAGCCACAATGTCCATTATCAGGCAAACGTGAAAATACGGACACGTGTTCTTACACGCAGTCAGCTTCAAACATTCACGAATGAAAGAAAAATGACTGAAAATTAACAAATAAAAAAATTCACAAACTGGTTAATAGTGTCCAGTTGCTTTGGGACAATGCTGTGAAAAAAAGAAACATATATATATAAATCGAGTCTTTCGCATCTAGCATCCATGAAAATATAAGTAAACAGAGAAAAGGACTTTACAGGCTGCAACTGGGCACCATGCAGCACAGCAGGACCCCTCGGGACACCAGCAAACAAGAGCTGGGACTGGAGACTTGATTTGTGAGGTGAACTAAACAGTTTCTAGCTTATCCCAGAGTAATGGGACTCTGTCACATGCTTGATACTTCTTTGATGAAATCGTTACCTGTCTCATGCATTTTTGATTTGTTGATTTTGCCAGATCAATGTTACAGGAGACAGCAAGTACAGCACAGAATTTTAATATGTTCCCAATGTAACAATGTCAAACTAACTTTTTTCCTTCCATATAATTAAAGGTCCCACAGTGTAGAAAGGGATGTCCATGTTTTTTTTTTTGTTTTTTTTAATTAAAAAGCATATCTAGGTGCTATTCAAATACTGTATTAACGTGTGCACTAGACAGAGAAAATGCACACAGCCTTTATTCAGAAACCTATCCTTAAAACGAGCGGCCTCAATTTCTGTAACTTTGTGATGTCACAAAACAAAGCAGCCACTGCTCTCAGCCAATCTCTAAGCCCAGTTCACCTGGACCCGCCATCCAACCTCACAGGATTTGAGTTCATTCAGAAGAGAGGCCCACAGACCTGATGTTACTATAAAACTGCACTGAGATGGTTTTTTGTTCTTAAAACCGCAGATATATCTTCTCGTGGATATCAACTTTTCAAATAATACAACAGAAAATTTGTCAATATGTGACAGTTTAACAAATAATACAATCAGCAAATATGAAATGTCGATATTTATTTCTATATTTCAGCAAATGCAAGGTACTTGTGGATGTGCATGTGTCATGACTGAAAAGCAGCAACGACACAATGACACACATCACCAAAGCTGTAAATGGCTGAACAAAATGTGCAGAAATCTAAAAATGGTCCATCCAGTGCATCATGCACACACGGATCTGCTGTTTCTGTAACCTACAAGTATTTTTACACAGGAGGCACAACAGCACACATCATCATCACCGCCGGAGCATCCAAAATTGTTATGGAAATGAAGCAAGGAACTGTGCACTGCGAAACTTTTTCTATAATATCAGCACAAAATGCACTAGAGACAGCGCTTTTTCTGCGAATAAAGAAAATAGAATAAAATAAACACACCCCAGTTTACGCCTCTCCAAAATCACAAGATTAGGTCAGAAAGAGTGGGCAGTGGAGTGTCTGCTCCTCTGCTGGAGTGGTGACGAGATGATTCGGTTTATGCTGGCCAGCGCACCCCAGCACAATCCCTCATATCTTATTTTAGCAGGTGCTCCCAGGCTGGGGCACGAGGCCCCGCTTTGTATATCCCTGCAAGGCATCGTGTTTGCTGCATGATGGAGGGTGGAAGATGCTCAGGGCCAGTGAGGCTCATCCTTTCCCAGGGGAGAGGAGTGAATAGCAGGCCATACTGTTGCCCAGGCCTGCTTGGCTTCCCCTGGGAAAAATTCGAGAGGGGTATAGGCATAGTGGAGGAGATGCTTGCGAAGCTATTTATAGAGTAGGTAAAGAAGGAGAGGTGAGAAAGAACGAGAGAGGAGGAGGAGGGGGGGAGTATGAGGGGAGTCGAAATCAAGAAGAAGAGAGACAGAAGAGGCTAAAAGCAGATGACAGTGTGATACCTGTGGCCGATAACATCCAGAGAGATGTGGGTTGACGTTGTCTTCAACACCTGCTGAACAGAACAGAGCCCCTGACTTTTAACATGGCCTTCTGTATGGAGTTTCTTCCCTGTCTTTATTCAACAGCGTGGTCTTTCAGTTTGAGAGCATATTGTCTTTATTTCACCTTCAGTTTTTGTGATGCTCTCAAATCCTCCCTGCTCGAGCACTAATCAGCTCTGCTCCTGCTTATAACTGTTTGTTTGCACTCAGATATACTGTTGCCTGCGCAAGCGTTCTGTGTTCACACTTGAGTCCTTCTTCTCGCACTCAGGCTACTTCTGTTCGCTCGCGGCTCTTCGGCTCTCGCTCGTGGATTTTTGTGACGTGACCTGATATGAGCCCGTCCAAACCCAAAAGAAATTCAGGTATGACGCTGACCAATGAAAACGTCACTGCCTCCCTGCAGGCGCGCTCACTTTACTTCTGCTTACTGCTTACTTCTACTTCTGCTTACTTTTACTTCTTACAGCGTACCTTACGGGCAGGTACTGTTTTACCCAGGTCCACCCACTCCCGCCCTCCAGGGCCTTATTATATATACTTTCCTTTTTTTGCTTGTAGGACTTTTGGAGGTAATATATACACCAGTGCCCACCAGTATAATAGCGACATATATTAGTAGCCCCATAGCATTTTTGCTTTGCTCAGGAATGGATGGATCAGGAGCATTGGAGTAATGACGTCATTTTCTCCACTAGTAACGCCACGGGCAGGAAGATAGGAAAGAAACTCCATACTTCTGGTGCCAGATCTAACACAGTGTTCCTCAACTTATTGATTCATGGTAGAGAGAGTTCACGCAGAGGTTAGCAGTGCTGAACCGAGAGCGAGTGAGACGGAGCAGAGAGAATAGCTGAGTTAAGACGACAGTGATATTTTATCAATACAGACTCGACTCGTAGCCCAGAGATTTTTGTGATGTTTCGATACCAGCTCAGCTCTTGCTCTGCCTTCCTCTTTAATAAATAAAATTACTTTTATTCTTTATTTATTTTCCCAGTCTCTGCTCCACCCGCAGGCCCCCGCGCTGTCAGCTCGTTTCAGCCCCGGTGCCTCATGTATGTCTCTATTTCACACTGATGCCCTTTAATCATTTTCATCATTTCAGTGGGCTGACATTTTACATAAAGAGCTCTTATCATCCCTGGCTTACGGTTAATGATGAATGCTGATAATTACTGTCAGTCTGTGTGTCTAACGTGCCGTGGTCGCATCAATATCTCTGCTCTGGAGTGTGCGTGCTTAAAAAGAAAAAGGAGTCTGCAGCAACCAAAGCAAAACACAAGAAAGTGGGCCACATACTGTACCATTCGTGGTAATGATGCCATTTCACGAAAAACCTCCAGTAACACATAAAATATGCGTGAGGGCAGTTAAAGCTTGTTCTGAACCTCCCAGACAGTGCTACTAGTCTGCAAGAAAAAAAACATAAATGCAGCTTATATAGGTTATTATAGAGCCGTGGTTCCCAACCTTTTCCAACTCATGGCCCACCTGAAAATTTAAAAAATGTTACAGGCGACCCCGTAACAATATAGAGGCCAAATAATTCCTTCTCGCAGCGCTTTCTAATTTAATAACAATCAAATATTTAGGACTGAACTGAAAGCTGGAAACTCAACTGGAAACCTTTTGAAAAAAACATTATTTATATTTTAATTTCTTTTTATAATTCATAGTCTTTTCACCAAATCGTACTTTTGAATCGTTTTGCAGATTGTTTGACGGCCCGCTTATAACAGCTTCAAGGACCACGGGTCGTGAAGGAATGTTAAAGACCATTTGTGCTGTAATTAGCCTGAGTTAACAGTTTTCCTGTCAAGCCTAGAACAAAAAGACACTGATTTTGAGCTACTCTGGATCGTCTGTAATTGAGCTAATCTGTCCACTAACACCAGGGTCGGACACTCATGAAGTACATTGACTTGAGTATTGCAATTTTTAATTATCCGTTCTTTACTTGTGCAGCAAAGTGGTGCATTGGTTAGCACTGTCACCTCACAACAAGAAGTTCAAACCCTTGGCCTGGGACCTTTGGTGCGTGTGTCTATATGTCATCTCTGATAGACGGGTAAACTGTCCAGGGTGTACCCCACCCTCACCCAATGTCTGCAGCAACCCTCCAAGGATAAGCAAGACAGATATTGGATATATGTTTTTTGGGAGACCTTGTGACATTTCTATGAAGCACTGTAGTTGTTACTTTGAAGTCTGAAATTTTTCTTCTTTTATTTTGAAAATATGATTGACCTTACACTGTGTTTGTGAAAATCCAATCACTGCTTCCTGTTGTGCTGCTGCATATGTGTGCAGCTCAGGTTGAACCTGGCTTTGTCCTAACGTTGCCACGTTTCTTAACTAAAGCACCAGAGGCCTGATCTGAAGGCCGTGTTTGAAATTTTAGAAATAGAGTTTACTTTCATTTGAAATGCTTGTTGCGTTTACTACCACAAACTTCATGATTGCCTAAAGAGAAAGAAATGCAAAACTAATAATAGCTCAGTTTGTTGATTGAGTTATGTTTTTATGGCCATTTCTATAGTGTTTGTATCATATTCTACAATCTTTAGTTAATCAAGTTCTGTAAGGTTACTGTGGAACAACGCAACAATGCCAACAACTTTCATTTTCATTGGAGTAGTATGTGACCTTGAGTAGCTGAAGTACTTTAATTCAAGTAATGGAGCCGTGTACTTTGTCCACCTCCTAAAGCTACTCACTTTCACCTTTTCAGACAGAAAAATGTTAGTGTGAAGCACAGAGCCCGTTCCCCCCCAGGGGACCACAGATGATGACTGTGATTGATGACTTACAGTCTTGATGCACTTGATGAAGTGTTTACATGCATGTGTATGCAGCCAAGTCAGGGCAAAGTCCTGATGCTGTACGCCTGAGTGGGCGCCGTCACGCAGCCACCACCTGTCCGTGCAGTGACGCCGCGAACGCGACGCACTGACGTTCGGTGTTATTAGCAACAACTAGAATAGTCTAAAGATAGAAACATCAGCAAGAGGAAGTGAGGTGCATGACTCAGTATCAAAGCTGAAATTCTAACACTTAATGTGATGACACGCTGCTGTATTAATGTGTTTGTTTTTCACACAGAGCGATTTGTCGGAGTGTGGAAAGTTGCAGTGTTGAGCTAACTCGAGCTTCTGTCATCACAAGAAGAGTCATCAGCACTGTCTGGGCTCCGAAGCCTTTCAGGGATACACAAGCTTTATTGTTAATCTAGTTCAAGTGCGAGTAAATGACTGAACTTAGCTTCCTACATTTAAAAGGAGCGGTTATGAACAGAGGACAGCAGATGACAGAGAACAGAGAGGGAGTAGAGGAGCTTTTGGACTTCCTGCTTTGGCTCTGTTTGTGTTAGCAGCTGCTGAATCGTCCCATTAAACACCACTGGAACAGATGTCTGTAAGATCCTGGCCTTCTTTCTCACTCTGGGCTTAACTTTTGCAATGTGGTTGATATTTATTTCTGCTATATTTGTTGTTTCCACTGTAAATCATTTTCTGGCAACTTCCCAGAGTCAGCCATGATATTGTTTATCTTTAAAGGTCCCATACAGTCTAAAGGTAGACCTCTTTGATTTTAAATTAGGTCTGTGTTCTATGTTAATGCAGTAAAAGTATCAAAGGTCTTAGTCCACAGAGAAATGCTCACAGCATGTTTTTAGAAACTGAGTCTTAAAACCAGCCATCGGAACTTTGTGATGTCACAACCGTCACCGCCCTCAGCCACACCCCCAAGCCCCACCCACCCAGATCCACCATCCAACCTTGGAGGATTTCGATTGACTACGTGTTGAAATGAAATCTGAAATCTGCTGTTTGATCGGTCAGAAAACAGTCAGCCAATCAGAACAGAGGCTCAGAGCTTGGCTCCACATAGAAGGCTGAGAGAGGAGATCTAAAACTGCACCGAGATGGTTTTATACATCTTCTTATGGACAACACTTCAAATGCAAAACAGGAGTTAAAGTCAAGTTAAAATATGGGCCTTTTAACTTTGTTGTGTGCATTTTTACAGGACCTCACACAGGATGTGAGACAGTTGTGTTACACATTCAAACACTGATAAAACACAGCTTGTGGTGTTTCACATTTTTACAAGTGGTGATGAATAAAATAAATTTGACACAGTGGCTTGGCAGTTTGGGAGCGTGTGCTGTAAATGCTAAATGAGTTCCTCCCTCTTTGACAACCAACCTTTTTTAACCTTTGTGAGGTATTTTGACTGTAAAACATTATATCACTAAAGGATCTAGAAATACTCCTCGTGTCTTGGCCTGTGCTCTGAATGTGTCTTAAGGTAATGATGAATTTGCTGTAAAATGGTGATGGTACACTGTAAAAGTCAGCGGGTCAGGACGGGCAAAGGTTCTTGTTAGGCTTCATTTACCACACAAACAGTCCTGTCCTCCAAACAAGGAGACTGTGTTTCTAACACTACTTTTTTTTTTTTTTTTTTTTCACGCTAAATGCTGGTTACTTCAGCAGGAGGTAACTCACAGGCTAGGCGCTGATGCAAGACATTGAAATAGACTTTTACAAACCTTTTTCCAAAACACCCTTCATTTCATTTATTCACTTCCTCTTCTTCTCCTCCTTTTCTCTTTCTCCACCATTATCTGTGTGTATGTTAGACGCCATAAACGCCTGTGTTCCCTTTAGACTAATGCCTCACATATTCCAGGCATTAATATCATCGCCACACAGATAACTCAGTTAGGGGGAGCGTGTGCGCATGAGCGAACTCATGTGAACATAAATGTGTGCATCTCTTTGCACTGTGTATGCACGAGTGTCTGGATTTTCATCAGATGAGAGATGAGTTATCTGCCCCTGAACCCCCCCCCACCACCACCACCACCACCACCACATATTAATTACATCAGGCCTGTGATATATGGACAGATTACTGTGTGTAAAACGCATTATTTCCTTATGGAAACAGGCTGAGGGAGAGATCCCTCAGGCTGCATCACGGTCTGTTTGGGGCTCACTACATCATACGTGAGTACGACAACATTAGAGCGGGAATCTAAACTCCTGCAGACTCCTCAGACTCTTGACATCAGACATCAAAATGACAGCATCGATTAAAACAGCCAGTGTTTGGGTTTACCTGACAAGGACTCTGCACTCAGAGCAGGAAGAGTGAGGTTAGTGTTGGGCCAAAACCACTGACTGAGCAGCAACGGAGAAGAAAAGATTTTTCATAGAGGTATTTTCCCTGCAGTTTAAGATGAAAATATATAATATAGTAGTAAATACAGTGGTTATCAGTTGCTATTTCATTGACTCATATATGCAGCAGTGCCTGTTCGAGGTGATACTGCTCAAGCTCACAAATATTACAGGTAAACAATTAGGAGTCACGTTTATCAGTCACTGATTTGTGACACTGGTCTTTAAGTGAGACACTCACGTTTTAATCAAGGAGACAAACGTGGTCAGTTACAGACTGTGGCTCCAGAGGTAGATTGAGTCGTCCACTCGTCATAAGGTCGGTGGTTCGATGCCCCTACAGTCCGCATGTTGAAACGTCCTGAAACTGAAACCCAACTGCCCCTGGTGTATCATGAGAGGTGAAAGGAAAGCGCTTGATGTATAGAAGAAAGCGCTGTGTGAATGCATGAACGTGGCTGGTAGCATAAAGCGCTTTGAGTGGTTAAAAAGTGCAATCTAAGTGCAGCTCATTGACATTTGTATGAATTTCTCTAAATTGTCTTTGGCAAACAGGAGACAAGCAACATGTTCCATAGTGACCCCACAGACTGATGGTCTTTATGAAACTACTACTACTGCTAAAGAGCCACAAAGTCAGTTCTTTCAAAAAAATTGCATAGTGTGTCTTTAAAGTTGTTTCTCAGCAGATATTTGCTTACAGCCAAGACATGATTATTACCTAAATTAAGCTCCCTGTAGTCTTGTGGGCAGAAAGAAAAGTGATGAATTTCAGTGTATAAAAAATACATCATGTACTGAAAAAAAAAACTCACGAAAGAATATTGGGTATTTCAGTGTTGGCACAGCAAACTTAAAAAAAAAAAAAAAAAAACTCTTCAAACGTGCAGGAGATCGTTGCATAATAGAAATGAGGTATTGAGGGTTCAGTGAGTAAGGATGAAGGCCACTCTGCTGCTGCTTAGAGGTCAAAGGATCACTGTTCAAATGCGATCTCACTTTGTTTCATTAAACCACGACCAAACACCAAGCAAACTAATCGTTCTTTGAACAGTTAAATGCATTTTGGAACAGACTGAAAAACTCCATTGGCATCAGCAGAAAAATCCCATATGAGTCATTCTGGAAGGTAAATGACAAACATTACCTATTTTGCCATTTAGTTTGGAGGCTCTGTTGATGGATTCACGCACGGCGCTCTCAGTTAGTTGCTATTGGAGGCACAGGGACTCAGAGGAAACGCTCTTCACAGTGAGCTGAGCACAAACTTTGAGTTTGACCTTATTAGTTGGACGGCTCTTTGTTGCTGCAGCAATTGGAACAGGTTGGCAGGTTTGCCAGCGTTTATCAGAGCATATTAGACCTTCGCTGGGCTTCTATTAAACTTAATGAACATTTAAATCCTTTAATGGATTGAAGGGAATTGAGAGCGGCAAATTATCAGCTTGACGCTCTCCGCTGGTGTTGATAAAGACACCCACCGATGGAACTTGAAGAGACGCATTTGAGACAGCTGCCTCCCCCTCTTTCCCTCTCTTCGTCTCACTTTGTTCTCTCGCCGTGACCGCCTTACACTCGTTTCTCTCCTTTGCTCCTTGTCCCGCCGCACATCCCTCCATCACACTGCCTTTCTTTTGTTTCTAACACACGCTGTGTTCCTCTGTCTATAACAGAGGAGAGGAGGCTGTTGCTGCAGCGCCAGATCTCCGTCATTCATCAGTCCCCATGAAGGGAACATCATAGAGATCTCTCTCCAGGAGGGATGTGCTAACACAACCACAACACCATCCCATTACAGAGCTGTCAAGCATCGCCTACAACATTCTCTCGCTGTCTCTCACTCTTTGCTTTATCCTCAGCAATTTCAGCGAGGGATCTTCTACCCCACATTCTGGCAGAGAGGAGAAACATAAATTACCCAGCGATACAGCTGCATCACAGAGCACAGCAGAGCCGGCCCAGGGGCGGCTGAACTCTGGCCAGCCCAGCATCAGGTCCTGCTAATGGGCGGAAAGGGCTCAAGAGAGGCCCATGCTTTGTGAGGCCTGGCTCGCCTCTGGCCGCAGCTCAGGAGAGACTGGCAGACCCAGCCGTATTGATCTGGTAGCTCCTATATTCCTGTCGACAGCTGGCTAACAAGGCTGATGTCTCAATAAAGACCGGGGGCCTTGGGGGGAAAAGCGAGAGCAGCCGGTCAGCCGATAGCAACCTGTGTTAAGACAAACCAGCAGACAGAGGAAGAGGAAAGGTTCACGCCCTCTCTGGTTTTTTTTATGCGCTCCGACAACGCTGCGCACACAAACACTTTCCCCCTTCAGGACGACACAAGAAACTGTCACTGCTGAGCAGGAAGTGAGAATGGGTCATGAGGCAAGGAGCTAGACAACGTTAGCGATTACTGACAATGCTTTTAAAGTGATACACAGAAGTAGATTGCAGTCAGTGCAGTTTGCTTTTAACACAGCTAATTATAGCTTTTATCTTTCATAACTTCAAGGTGAAATCTTGAGTCATTAAAACAGAGCTTTCCTGGCGCAGAGCACAACCCCTGATAGACGTTTCCTAGATCCTGCTGTGTCTCCTAATGCTCTTCTATCCATTATTGACTGGGAACTGACAGCTGTAAGCGACTGAGCAAAACAAACAAAAGGAGCGAAAGAAACACACTGACAGACTGATTGATGAGGCCGCTGATCTATTTTTGATGCGTGAGACTTCAGGATATGGTTTGGCCACTTGCGCGCGGAAGAGGAGGCGGAAACAAGCAGCTCCGTGAGTCAGTGAAAGGTGTTAGGAGCTGAAATATGAGACACTATGAAGGGAAGCATCTCTCCCCGTCAGCAGAGCTGCTAAAGTGTCCTTGAGCAACACACACTGCAGCAACTTCAGCTCAGTACAGCAGCTTAAATGTGTTTTCTCTTTTCTCTGTAATCTGTTTCCCCTCCGAGCTATTAATTATGACAAATTCTCATGTGGTGGTACTAAACATGCAGCAGTTACTTTATTGACTGAGGACAGATCAATACGAATAGAGCTTGAGCCGATTGTAGTAGTGATCAAAATCAAAAGCTTTGTTGTCTTTCCCTTTTTTTTTTCTTTTTTTTTTTTGTTCCACAAAAAAATACATAAATAAAATAAAATTAAATCAAAATCTTTTCGCCTTTTATTGCACAACTGCAGCTCCCAGCAGTCCAACTCCTTTCAACTTCACTTCCTTTTTTTTTCCATGCAATTTTGTCGTGTCAAAATGAAGTGTTCAAATCTAATCTAAAATAACACAAAAAAATATATAAATAACTAAAATCTACTGTTATGCATTGTTCCCTGCCTCTGTCTCACTCTCTCCTGTTGGTCCTCCTGCAGCAGAGGTATGTGGTAATAGACATCCACCTACAGTTTGCTCATTAGCAGCGAGTCCTGCTCTCTGCATGGGTCTTTTCATGTTCCTCAGTACTAACAACAACCTGAAGGAACACTGTCTATCCTCACTGGAAATGTGAAACGGTGTGCCGGGGTTGAATCAGGGACAGTAGCCGCAGACAGGAGGAGCTGCTCAGGGAAACCACCACCTCCATACAGGCAAATGATTCAGTACAAACACACACATACACACACACTAAATGTGGGAACTGCAGGAAATACAGCAAGATCGGTCCTCAATTGTTGCTCCCTATGTGATTTTTCTAAAGGCTGATTCCAACGCTGACAATCGCTGCGAGGTGCCAATAACTTTAATGTGGCCTTTTTCATCCACCAAAATAACAGAGGCTCAGTGACACCTCCCGGATCTGTTTCAACAACAAACGCCTCCTGTTTGAAGGACTTTTACTGCTGCGGTGAGTTTGTAGCTTCCCTAGACTTCACAAGGAGAAAGTTTCTCTTCTAATTCGACTGTGTAATGTTTTTTGATTCGTTGTTGTCAGTGCAGAAAAGTGTCTGAAGCTAAAACAAAACGTGAGCGTCTCAATTTCGCAGGAAAACTCAACTTCCAACAATTAAAGACCTTACGAATGAGATCATGGACATAAAATTAAATACTTTTTTTTTTTCAAATCATTTATTATAATATATGATTTTATTGCAGGTTGCTTTGTTGCAGATTTTAATTAAAAGTTTATTTTTTGTTTTGAGTGACAATTGCGTTACTTGTGTTGTTAACAGAACGTAACTGGCTTTGAACTGTTTGCGTCTGTGATGAAAGGTGGTGAAATGGGGAAAAAGTTGTAAAAAGTAAAATTGAAAAAAAAAAAAATAAATAAAAATTGAATGAAACAAAAATGTCCTAAAATAAAACTTCAGAACATTTAATCACAAACCAAGCCTCATTTCAAAATCTAATATGGAACAAATAGAAACACACAATAAGAAAAGAGTGTCATGGTATATATTTATATTATTGGTATTCATATAGTTAGTTTTGTAAATGTCTTATTTATCAAACATTAAATAGTACAACCAATGCTAATAACAACAACACATTCACACATATCTGTCAGCATATATGTGACAGACTGATGCATTGTGGGCTGCTGAAATATGGTGGTGCTACACAGTCAAATCAGTTTATTTTTAAGCATTTTTCAGTAAATGAGTAAAAACAAAAGCTGTAGTGATCGACTGACAATAGAACAAAACCTTGTATTTCCCAATTCAGTGATTTTTAAAAAAAAATTTGTTTGTTTGTTTTTTTGATAAACTGAAGGATTATTTGTTTCTTTATGGATTGGGAAAAAAAAGTAAAAAATAAATTATTTAAAGCCTGTTGGGTTATAAGAAAAATGTATTGTTCCAAAGCCAACAACAGACCTGTTTTTATGAACTCATGGAAATGTGGTTTTCACAGGTCAGCAACCAGATGCTTCACGTCATGGTACTTTTTGCCTCATAAAAGAAAACATTCATGGATTAAATAACCTCAACTTTACCCCTGACGCCGCAGCTCTTCCTGTGATTTCTGCGACCAATTTCCTTTAAGAAAGTTAAAGCCTTACATCAGATGATAAGGTGCTAAACTCCCTGCAAATGAAATATGAGGGTAAGCTGAGCTGAGGAAGCTTTACCGTCCTCCTCTACATCCCTGCTGGTCTGTTACTGAGTCCAGATCCTTTTCTCTCTTTCAGTTCCCGGAGAGAGAGAGAGAAAAAAAAACAAAAAAAAAAACCAGCAATCTGATCGTATAATGATTACTGTGTCTCTCAGGGACTCAAGATTCAATATCTCACAAAAAAGAAATATTCAAACATGTTATGAGATGTTAATGTATTAAGACGAGCTTTCCCTTTGTCTCTTTGTTCCTCCAGCTCTGACCCTCCTCATCACACGTACAGAGAATACATGTGCACGCAAACAGCGCTCTAACACAAACAGATAAACAACAGCGATTGAAGGACACGATGATGCAAAGCCTCACTGTTGTCAGTCAGTAGTGTAGTGGTGTGTACAGTCACCCTTATAGAAACACTTGTGGCCATTGTGTCTGCACAAGATGAATATGACTGCAAACATGAACAATGAGCAAAAACAAAATGGCTGTCGACGGCTCCTGCTCATACCTCCAGCATACGTACAAAAACCACAGTGTGTGTCCTGCGTGAGTGCTCTCGAGCTGCTACGTGAGGGGCGTTGTGTGTGTGTGAGTGTGTGTTGTGTAGTGGAGCTCCGTGTGGTTGTGTGAACAGTTACCTGTTCTTTCCACCAATTTAATTTCCAGCTCTTCATTCATTCAGGAGGTTATCTCATCCATGTACATGTTACATTTGTAATTGCCCTGGAGTCGGGCTGCTGCCAAACCAAAGCAAAGAGGAGAAATTAAATTTCCACTACTATCATTTTTGAATGCAATCAATTATCTTTTTGACATCAACCATTTTCTCTGGCTTCATCACAATTTCGCCCCCCCTGGTCTCCAAAGTGAAAACAGTGGTTAAGTCTTTTGCAGGATCTTGACATATTGATTTGTTTTTCCTGTGTTTATTCAGATTAATACGTGTGTGGGATAAAGAGCAAAAAGCTCATTTACATTCACAACTCTCTGACTGTTTTTTTTTTTTTTTTTAATGGAGCAAGAAGGTCTTTATGGGATGAACTGGTGTGAATACTAACCAACTGATTCATTCTCTCTAATTGAAGTGTTGAATTGAAACCATTATAATATGAATTTTTTAAGCTGCGCAGTTTTCATCTTTTGACAGAACAAAAAAATCCAACATCTGACATTTCTGCTCAGAAGTTTCCAACACTGTGTTTAATATGTGTTGTTGTATATTTAAAGTATATATAAGTGGATATATTTAAAAATGGGGGTTCACGAACCCATACGAGAATTTTTTTTTTCCCAAATAATATTACATTTCAAATTGCTGTTTAAAGGAGATTTCCAACCTTCAAACACTAAATGTATTTTCTTTTTTATTTTAGGAAACCACTTACCACATTTAAAGACATAATGGGAGTCCTTTAAACCCAGTAGTTAAGGCACTTAAGATATAGATTTATTGCATGTCTTACCCCTTTTTACTTGTGTTGAAATGAAGGCAAACATTTGGGACAAGTGGACTGTTAAGGAAAACATTCATATTTACCTATAGATATGATCAAAATCATACATTTTGATCTGAATGTTTTTGCGAGGCCGATTGCATTGATCTAGTTGTAATTTAGTTTAGTTTGTGTGTAAGTCTGAAGCCAGTGACTCGTCCCGGATGGATGATAAAACAGACTTTTCAACTCCTGTTTCCAGACTCACTTTTACATCTGGACTCAGACAGTCAGGTGCGCCTGTTCAGTGATGACTGTGATACAAGAATTCAGCGAGCAGGGAGCAGGTGACGGGACAAAAATAAAGTGGCTCCATCACCTTATTTATCTAATTACACTGAATCATTCATTAGCAAAGAGGAGGCTGAATGAATCTGAATGGCAAAGACACAAGAGAGGGGAAAAAGATGAGGGCACTTCACGTGGAAGTCAATGAGTAAAATTACAGGAACAGCGGGGGGGCGGGCAAGGGAATAAAATCTGACATGTAAATAATACAGGTCTTTAATGGTGGGTTATAAATGTGGCAGTCACTGAGGCAACACACACGAGGACGGCTGCGCTGGACAGCCTGTGTGAGTGTGTGTGTCTGTCTGCATGGCAGTCCGTGCCTCCTGCTCTGTCTGACCCGAGGCAGCCTGACTTTACAGAGCTTAATACAGGATAAGTGGCTGCCCTAACCTCTCCACCGCTGAGGCGATCCCACCTGAACCACAGCACTGATCTCACTCTTTTCTCCACTATCTCTTCCTCCTCTTCTTCTTCTGCTGCTGCTGCTTTTTCTCCCAGCAGTGGTAAGCTGAGTCGTGCCGTCAGGGGCGAATAGGGCCCTTACAGTTGAATTGCTGCTGTCACTCAGCCTCCTGAGACCAGACCTATGTCAAGAACCCTGTCACACAGACACAAGCAGACGCACACACATGCACAGAGGCGCTGCGGGACTTTTTGGTGTGTGTGTGTGCGTGTGCGTGGCATTTGTTGAACAAGTGACAACAACAGTTTTCCGTCTCGTGGTGGAAAGATGAAGGACGGGAGGATGGAGGTAAACAAACCCAGGCTGGGCTTAGGGGAGCAGTGTGCGATGTGCGCACATATAGAGAAACACACACACACACACACATTCATTGTTTAAGAAGCTCAAATGAAGCAGACACAAGTGAAATCCATAAAGATGTTCACTTCAGATCACATATGAGGAAACGGCGGAGACACACACACACACACACACACACACACACACACACACACACTTTCACGTCACTGCCTAACCTCACAGCAGACACATGCGCTGTCACTGCAGCTGACACGCACATATGAGCAATGTCAAGACAAGTTCACACACACACACACACACACACACACACTCCGATATCACCCAGATTTCCTTGAGTTATTGTGCAGAGCAAACTTTGATGTCATGCTCCGGGTGATGACACACAACACACACCGTCTGTGTCTGGTGTGAGTGTGTTTACAGTTGTTGATGTCTGTGTGTGTGTTTTCCAGGAGCTCCACATATATGAAGTCAACCCCTGCTGTCAGAGATGTATTATTTAATTTTTAAACGAGCACACACACACACACACACACACACACACACACACACACACACACACATATACACTCTTACCTTCGTTGCTCTTAGTTCCTGCTGTGCCCAGAGCCTGTAGTGATATAGTCCATAGCAGCATCGCAGCCAGCCCCGGATCTGAAGCCATGGTGTTCTCCCTTACACCCCACCAGTCTCCCTCTGCCTCTCTCTCCCTCTTTCCTCTCTTACTCCCTCGCCCTCACTCTCCCTCTCTGCCACTCGCTGCCTCTCTCTCCTCTCCTTCTTCTGCCTCTGTGTCCCAGGGTTGAAGCGAGAGCGAGAGCCGGCGATGAGGAGAGTGCGTGTGTATGTGTGTGTGAGTGTGTGTGTGTGTGTGTGTGAGGAAGTGTGTGTGAGTGTGAGGGCTGCGAGCTCATTGGGTTGGAGTTAGAGCCTGCCTCTGTGGCTCGCCTCAGTCTGCCGGCTCCCTCACACACACACACACATACATACATACACTTTCGGCAGGCAGCCGGAGGGGGGGAGGGACGAGCGTGTCTGTCAAAGTCTCCACAGCCAATAAGAGACCAGGATCAGCCGGCAATGCACACTTAGCACTCCCTCTGTTGCCACACCTTCCTGTACTACCTGCCTGGCCAACTCTCACTTTCTGTTTATCTCTCTGGGTCAAGAGCAGCCTCCACCCCTCCCCACCCCTCAACCCCTTACCCCTTGTCATTTACCCTCATTTGTCATTGGCTGTCTTCTCACACACACACACTCACCTACCCAGTGGCAAATATCTGACTGATGGGATGAAGTGGAAACAGCAGCATGTCTGCGAGGCTCAGGTACGATGATCAGTTATCGATCAACCGTATTGAATCATAAAGCTATTATCTACAGTATGTCCAGGTGCAGCTGAGTGTGACCTTGCGTGTGTATTATTGTGTGTCTGTTATTCAAGGACTATGATCATGCATTGATTGCGGTGATGGTGGGGAACTCTGCAAATGTGCCAGATCACAGTACTTGTCCTAATCAATCGGTTTTCTAGTCTGGATACACAACACAACTGCGACACAACACACACATACACACACACACACAACTTCCTTCACACACCACTGCAGTGACCTAAGCTATGTTGAAGTAAAATCATTACTCTCTCTCTCTCACACACACACACAAACACGCAGCTGATAGGAAATGAGATTTTTACTCATGTGTCACCAGTGCTCCTCTGTTTAGTCACATCTGTATTCATGAGGTGAGATTCATGTTTACTGATGTTAAACTGATGTAAAACTAATAATATACAGTTGACAAAAGAGTCGCTGCACGAACACTAACAGACACACACACACACACACACACTCACAACAATGAACTTTAAGTTAAACTACAGCACAGTTGAAGTGGTCACGATGTCAATGAACATCAGACAGATGGTGATATATACGACTACTGTTACCACTGCAATTACTGCGACTACTACTACTTTCAGTAATAATTAGTTATTTTGTTTGCGTGTATTATGACCACAACTACTGCTACAACCATTAGTAGTTGTAATGGTGCTCATGACAACGTTAATAATGATATTTGCACTTGAGTTGATACTACGATAACATTATTCATATTAATATTATCATGTTTTTCAGGTGCTACTAGAATTAAATCACTATAACAACAACAACAATAATAATAATAATAATAATAATAATAATCCTTACTATTCATCCATGCTTCATTTTAGTTTGCGCTGCTAATAATCGTGTCACTAACAGTAATAATAGTGGAGTGAACCCATTAATATATAGATTATTGCTGCTCCAACTCATACTAATAATAGTAATAATAATAAAAAATAAAGAGTAAATACAAATAAAAACAATAATAATGGTATTTGAAGTATTAAAGTAAAATTTTGAATTGTTAAATTAATGATTTTAAAAGCTACCTGAATAGGTGATGACTTTTCTTCCCTCTATACTGCTTTATGGTGTTAGTCCACACCCCGGATGAGGAGGTAGCTGTGGTCTAGTGTACACAGGGTGAGTGTGTTGCGGCCGAGCTCCCTGCTGAGTTTCCATACTGAAGTTTACGCCCTGAGAGCCCCAGGACACGGCAACACAACACTGTCACCACTCAGCTGCCATCGCGACACGGCTTCTGCCGCCAAAGTGTCGGCGCTTCATGAGGCTTCCACGCACATACAGCAGGAAGAGAGGCGTTTTCCTCATCCTACTGAACACTGTCCGTGAATAGTGAGTGTGAACATACATGCATATGCCGCTTGCCTGCCAAATGAAGGAGATGGAGTTAGTTGAGAAGCCAAATTCAAGCAGCTCTGTGACTGCCAACCCACCCACCCCCCCACCCCAACCCCCCAGGCCTAGAGACACAGGGGTTTCTGTGTGAATTGATAATGCTTCCTCCACAGCATGTATAGGGGAGCCTTGTGCCTACGTGCAATGTCCTGATAAAGGGTGGAGCGAGGAAGAGACACACATATAAACACAAACGCAGAAATGCAGACGGATACGCATCACACCCGGGCAGACGTGGTTACTCTGTGTGTCTGTTTTGTCCCAATCTGCAGTGTGTGTTCATGTGTGAGGCTCCGTTGCTTTGCCACTAGGCTGCACTGTCAGTCTGCCTGTCTAATAGGCTGCACGCCTGTGAGGACAACAACACTGTCATCTTCACCCCGACGCGCCGATCTTTTAAGACCAGAGGAGAGAACACTCTCTGAACCCTTAAACACAACCAGACAAAAAAAAAATCACTGATTTCTGTCAGTGCCTGATGTTGATGCATGGCCAGAGGGATTTATGGGAATATCTGGCTGACAAAGGAAGAGTTCAAACACAGAAATTAAATCTATATTTTTTTCTATTACTGGTATAACATGAAGAATATTAGAAAAACAACCGTCTACGTAGAATGATTTTCCATTAAAATGTACCGCCTGGAGCTAGTCACCAGACACAAAGTGTTTGTTCTGTGTTTTTACAGCCAAACATGATCTCTTTCACTGTGTAGTATTGAAATAGAAAATAGATGTGTATCCCCAGAAAACTCACACTGGCTGCTGCCTCAGTCACCTTTCGCATCTTCGGTAATTGATTTTCTATGCAGACACACATCAGCGGAACATCTCAGTTTAGGCAGCAAAGTTAAATCCTCTCTTATTCTGGCTGAGGTGGGAGGAAATTTCAAAATAAAAAGGATCAGGTATTATAAGAATAGCAGTGCGGTTCAGAATGTGAATATAAACACAAAGAGGAGTAACGCCAATATTGCAGGGTCATTTTGTCCATTTACTGTAATTGAAGCCGAGTGAGGAAAGTGAGAAAGGGGTGATAGATGTGCTGTTATATACCCAGACTAGATCTACACACATACACACACAGGCAAGCTCATTAAAATGGCTCCCCATAGCTCTGTGCTCTCACAGTGGGTGTTTTCTTGTTGTATATTCATACAGAATATATGCATCCGCCATAATGAGAACATTTACTAATGACTCTATCGCCGCAGTACAAAGTAGGGAGTCCCCTGTATGTGTGTGTCTGACTAAGACCACCTCGTGATAATAAGTCCACCTGGGTTTACCTGGTGGCGGGGTGGAGGGTGCCCATGGGCAGCAGTTGGTATTAAAACCTTCAGGTGTGCGTCAGTATACGGGGCGGTAGGTGTGTTTGTGTGTGTATTATGTGCGAGCGTGAGAGCAAGCAGATGGTGGGGGTCAGCGCGCGCCTACTGTTGTGGGGCTTGTTGGTGTGTGTTGGCTAAATATAGCGCGGCGGTGACAGAGCTGCTCAGAGCGCAGTCACCGGCTCTGTCGCCGCTCTCGCTTTAATTCTTTGATCAGTTCGGCTCCACTCGTTTCACCTCAACGTAATCGAGTCACTTCAAAGCCAGTGAATTCATTTTAGGTAAATTAGTTTCAACTGTAAACCAACTAGCCGTAGAACAGACCCTGAACGCTGTCATTCCACCTGACAACTCTGATCATCACCAATTTGCTCAATGATTGCTTTTTTATTGGTATTTTCCCCTAATTTTCTTGAACTTATTCCATAATAGTTTGATTTCAGTGTTACTGTACATGCTCAAACACTTTTTGGACTCAAGGACTTTTATTTTATTTTAGAAACAACTCTTTATTTGTAATTCTACTTGAGTATATTTTTTCAGATTTGTCTGGTTTGCTGCTGTTTATTTGCTGCTGATGTTTGCTGTTTGATGTTTGCCTCCATATTTACCTATATCTTCCAGGATAATGTTCATTTCCACAGTACTGACACACAGTAGGGCGGCACAGTGGTGCAGTGGTTAGCACTGTCACCTCAAAGCGACTGTGTGGGTTCCCTCCAGGTACTCCGACCTCCTCCCACAATCCAAAGACATGCACCTTAGCTTAACTGGTGACTCTAAATAGCCCATAGGTGTGAATGTGAGTCTACCACAGGGCTGATAGACTGGCAACCAAGTACCACCAAGTTTGTTATCTGTCGTTTTGAAGCCTCCAGTTTGTGATTTGGTCGTTGCCATTTTGTTTTTTTGAAACCAGAATAAACCAAGTTAGGAGGAGAAGGTGGAGCTGAGGAGCAGTGAGGGGTGGAGCGGACCTGCTCTGTACTCTATCCTGATTGTGTGATACAGTCTGTCAATCACACAGTAGCCACACCCCCTAATTCATCCCCTGCTTTATGGTCTATTTTCCTCTAAATGGACCATCATTTAAAAAAATGAACATCATGTTGTATTGAAGACTTGAAACTAGAGACTGAGACCATAAACTCATCAGGAAAACATTTACTGAGCTAATAAATCAAGGGAGAAGTAGGGACATTTTCCCATAGACTTCAATACAATCTGACTTCTTTAACAACCAGTGGAGTCGCCCCCTGATGGTCATTAGAGAGAATGAAGGTTTAAGGCTCTTCAGCATTGGCTTCACTTTACAGACCCAGGGTCCACATCCACTTTTATATAAGTCTATGATGGTGACTTGACCGGGGTGAACCCTGCCCTCGCCCAGTCTCAGCTGGGATTGGCTCCAGCCTCCCTGTGACCCTGTAAGGATAAGTAGTTTGGCTGATGGATGAATAGTACACAGTATTACATACTTACTACACTAAGCCTCTCTCTTAACAGAAATGCTGCTTTAATTCACTTTATAGTTCATGATTCATTAATTCTACTTGGTTCTACGTTGCTGCTTTTTGTTGAAAACGACTGCACTGAAGTTTGTTTTCAATTTCAGCTTTTTTAATTTTATGAGTCAATTTTCTCTTGTTAAAGTTCTCATTCTGTTACATTTTCCAGTTGAAGACATTAACAACAAAACGTGGTCTCCTATGTAATGGTCTGACATTTTGTTGATCCATTGATGACGTCACGGTTTCCACCCTTCGCTCTTACTTTGTCACTACAACATAAATTTGCTCATTTTGCAAAAACGTTGTACATCTGTCTCCATCTTGAGATCCATCTGTAATTAAACACAAGGGAAATAAGTTGATGGGATGTAACTGGTCTACATTTGACTCACCGACTGTCATTAATAGTATTATGACTTATAAGACATCATTTTAATATTAAATGTTGACAGGAAGTGATACGTTTTAAAGACAGCTGTAAAAAAAAAAAGCATAAGAGTTTGGAAGTGAAAACAGGAATTTTGTTCAAAAGTCTGACTCAGACGGTTCTGTGCAAATAAACACGACACTAAATTTATCAAGACGCAGACTAACATGAAGGAAGTTAACCATTAGTGCTGGACATGATATTGTTACACTGAGCTGTTTTCACATCACCTTATTTCTCTTCTCTTATTTCTCTTATTTCATGTCAGGTACAGTGTTAAAGGAGGTCGACCCTATTTCTTAAAAAACAGATGGAGAGCCCCAATTAAGATGGAGTCTAGTCTTTCTTTGCTTTTTTTCCCATTTCTTGTAAAATTATCTTTAATTAAACTCCACACAATGTGCACATATGCTAAAATCCTTGTTGCAGCTCAAAGAGCATAATATCCCCCTTTCTTGACAGGCTTTTAATGTGAAACATCTAAAGGAAGTTTGGAGGTTCATTGATGGTAAATTAACAATGATCAAAAGAAAAGTGGAAGTAATTTGAATTAATTGGGGAGTGAAAACCGTATGGACCGCTGGCCACCCTGATGTCCGGACACGAGATAATGACTCTCACCCCTCCTCCTCCCTGCTCTCTGCCAACAGCAGCAGAGAAACACTGCGAAACTCAATCCATTTAGACTTCTTTGCATCTTTTCATCTGTTTTGTCTGTCATCCTCCAATTCTCCGCTCCGCCCTCCAACACGGAGGTCAGTAAACTCTTTTCAGGGTCCTGCAGCTCACACAGCTCTGGGTCAGAGGTGCTGCAGTTACCAGGTAGCCTGACAGAGATGAGCTTTTTGAGTAACGTTGAGTCATTACAGGAAAAAAAAATGAGGATCACATATTCAGAATTATCTCTTTTTTAAATACAGATTGGTGGATGGTTTTACAGACACAGTATTTGATGTTGCAGACTTCAAAAACAATCTCATTTATGTTTTGGCAGTGTGATCTGATAAAAACTTCCATTGAGATAAAAAAAAAACAAACAAAAAAAAAAAACAATATTATAAACAGTAACATACCTGCTCCAACTTTTGGGGTGTTCCTGGTCCAAGTAGCTGAACTTTAGAAACATAACTATTTTCTTGTTTAGTTAACTTTTCTCAAAGTGACCTGTAATAAATCTGGACAATTTCTGGCTCTGATCCCTATGGATACGGTTCATCTTAAACCATCAACCATCGTCTTGTAGCCGTCGCTAATGAAAAGGCATGTTACTGGCACAGTAACACATCCCCGTCCGGGATTTGAGCCAGTGATTCCCATGGCCAGTGGGTCTATGGACTAGTCTCATCTCTCGTTCTTAGTTTGTGAGATGAAAAAGTGTTTTTTTCAATAGAGAAAATTCTGCAAGGTCATTTTCACCTGAAAGCTACATACTGCACTGTGTCAGCTCACATGTGGGCAGTGCCTGTGTATTTAAATGCAGGCAAGGCAAACAGGAGGTACTCTAACAAAACACATCCAAAACAAGTAGTTGTCCTTTAAAATAACATTGGGACGGCACGGTGGTGCAGAGGTTAGCACTGTCACCTCACAGCAAGATTTTGGGTTTGAATCCAGTGCTCTACCCCGGTTCCCTCTGGTTACAGCTTCCTGTCGCAGTCCAAAGACAAATGGATGCGCAAAGGGTTAACTGGTGACTCTAGGCGTAGGCGTGTGTGTGTGTGTGTGTGTGTGTGTGTGTGTGTGTGTGTGTGTGTGAGCGCGAGTGGTCGTTTGGTGCTGTATGTCTCTCTATGTCGTCCCTTTGATGGACTGGTGACCTGTCCAGGATGTACCAATGTCACTTCCAGCCCCACCCAACTTTGTCTGAATAAGCTGTATATATAATAGATGGATGGATAAAATCACATTTGGGCATATATATATATATATGCCCAAATGTGATTATATATATATATATATATATACACAGTATATATACA
>CM076649.1:19764978-19850651 GCA_038496675.1 Rachycentron canadum | reverse complement strand
GGGGGGGGTCATTTTATGTTCTCAATAAACATGACATTTCAGCACAAGACTGACTTCCCAAAAGACGAATAGCCAAAAGTGATGAGTTGTCTTGTATCTTCTCTCCAAGAAAGCTTGTCTTGACTTGTCTGGAGACCCAGAGAGATGACAGACTGACAGGGACTGTTCCACCAAGAGCCTGTCAGACACTGTGTGTGTGTGTGTGTGTGTGTGTGTGTGCGTGTGTGCGTGTCTTTCCGTCCTATATGTGTGCTAGTGAGGGTCACAGAGAGCCTGTGTGACACATGGCTTGTTGTATCTTAAATCAGGAAAAAGAAAAAAATGTGGAGACAGAAATGGGTTGAAGACTTGTAGGGTCGGAAAAAGTTTCTCTGTGTCTCGGTCACTTTAATGAAGACAATGAAACCTGATACGATATGATAAAAAATTATAATCAAGCAGAATCCAAATGCCATGGTCTTTATACACCTTATCAATTTCTTTCCTCAAATGTTTCTCTCATCTAATAAGTTATTAAAGCAATGCTTTATGGGACATACATTCATTTCAGTTTCTTTCTAAGACTGAGATATGAACATCGATGCTCATCTAATGTTTGTGTGTTAAGTACAGAGCTGGAATCTGGACGTGGTTGTCTTTGGTTCACATAAAGTTGAATAGCAGGGGAAAACCTCTGACCTGGCTTTCTACAAAGTCCAGCTTTGGATGGAAACACAACACCCGGGCGAACACGTTCCTTTTCACCCCTTCTCCTGCTGCACCGTCTCTCAGAGCACAGACACAGACCTGTCACCTCTCAGACCAGAAACAGCTACGCAGCAGCCACAAATTTTTAACACCGAATCACCTGGAGCGTCTCACACGGAGGCGCCGACGCGTCACTTCCACACTTTCGACGCGACAGATCAGTTTTAGCACTTTGCAGGGAAGCTAATCAGCTCAGTCTTTGTCCACTGCATCCGTGGATCCTTTGTAAGTGCAAGTGATGACTTCGCTCCTCACAGTTGTGTGTGTCCTCAAAAGGCAAACTCGGCTGGCACCGGAAAAGGGGTCAGTCGGGTTTTATTAGTGGGTTTAGAGTTTAGAGTGAAAAAAACCAGTGCATACCTGCAAATTTAAATCAAATCGAATTTTATCTATATGGCGCCAAATCATAACAAAGTTACCTCAAGGCACTTTACATATAGAGCAGGTCTAGACCAAACTCTTTATAGAATTATTTAAAGGCACCCAACAAATCCCAGAAAGAAAGAAAACATCTTTTCTACACTTCTAGCCAACTCAGGTTGAGTTGAACTCTGAGTCTCCCTCTTTTTCTTACCTTACACTGAACCACGTCGGACAACATCTGTTTCCACGGAGGAAACGCAGCCATAGGTGGTGGTCACTGAGTTCACTTTTACTCCACTGATCTCAGAAGACTTAACAAGTTTAAAATGTTTTGAATAAGGTAGCTGCATTCTCATTGCCCTCAGTGTGTCTCTGCTCTCGCTTTGCTCCCTGTCACCTGATGGGCCCGCAGCCTGCTTTCACAGCTGCACGGCTTATTAGTCTGTCTGTTTAAAGGCAACGCAGGCGATGCCACCACATTCACACCCCCGTCAGGTGAGAAGAATCATGGCTGGGAGTGGAATCCATCTTCCTTTGTTCTTTCTAACTCACCTGCCTCGCTCTCACTGTTTGTTGCGGTTGTGATTTCTGTAAGATATAGATTAAACAGTTTCTCTCCTATTAGTGCAGCTAACATTTAACGTTCAACTGGCAGCAGTGATCTAAACTCCATGACCTTCAATTAGGCTCTGAGCTTCCTTGTTCTTTCCCTGGCAGAATCTTACACTGTGCACACAGTATATCTATATTTATATATATTAATGATGCTTTTAAAAAGTGACAGGGACATAATTACACACACACACACACACACACACACACACACACACACACACAAACTGATGGGTCTGAGACCACTTTCCCTCTGTGTCCCCACTGGATTGCAAATCCCCTGTTTTAGTAGTCAGGGACAAAGCAGAGGCAGCATTAATGATAATCTACTTGCTGCTTGCGCTGTCATGAAAGTTCACTGTATAAAATAAGAACAACAGCTGTTCTCCTGTGAAACCAACCAGATGAAAGTTGTAAATCTTTGCTACCTTATTATATTAGCCCACTTCTAGAGCTACAAACACAGGCGCAGGAAACCACCTGTCTACCACCTGTGTCGAACCCATCTACATCTTCACGGACAGACATAACGGGGTTTAACAGATAAAGATAATAACGACCCGCAGCTCTCATCTGGTAGGTCGAGCTGACGTGAAGGGCCAGCTGACTAAAGCCCATACCAAGATCGTGTTTAATATCCACAGTAACATTTTTTAAAAATTGTTTCAAAGGTTACTTTGCCAGTGAGTCAAATGTGGTAATGCAGCACTACAATGTAGCCCCCTGTAAAATAGTGTAAATATGATAATGCAAGTTTGTCCTGTGTATTAATGTTTGTGTCCCAAAGCGAAGCATTCACACAAACACTGTCCAGTGAGGTTTGATAAACCCAGATTGTTTAATAGCACCTCCTGCTCTTCTGAATCACCCTCAAAGACTCTATCTGGACGATGGAAAAATATTCGGCCTGCAACATGTTGACAGATTTCCAAACACCTCCCAGTTGGGCCTTTATTTCCTAATCCAAACAAAAATGACAAAATGAGTCTCTGTTTAAACCGCTGTCCTTTTTTTCGCGATAACACTAATGACTGACCCTCCACTCTGCCCCAGGAAAGTATTATCACCTGCATTGGCTCACCCTAACAAGTAAATGTGACAAGGTGACACAGGACTAACTGAAACACTGATTCACCATCTCTCGCCTGTTTCCCAGAGTCTGCAAAGTACTTGTAGTGCTTTCATTACCTCTGTTTCTATCTGGCTTTCTGAACTTGTTCTCTATAAATCACATTGTGACAAACCTGTTAGTTTAAAGACTTAAATAAATAAATAAAACTGACCTACACTGTGTACACAGATATATAGGGTCATAAAGCGCAAACAACCGAAAGGAATATGTTCTGACAGCAGATTATGGTTACATTGCATGGAACTATTTCTATGTAAATAGGGGTGTGTTGACTAATCCTGGAGAGAGCAGTGATGCTGAGAAGAAGCCGGCAGTTTAATGCCCGTATACTGAGAGAAGTAACGAGATGTGTCTAAGTCACAGTACAAAGGCAAAGACCAGTGTGTGGCCAGTTAACCTGTACAGTAACTGTGCTGGTGGGACTCGGAGGCTGATGGTCTTCATTCAGAGAGAGACTATCCTTGGTAGGTATAGGACGCGTGCACTTTATTCCTCTTTAAAATAACGGACGCCGCACCACTGGGTGTAAAGGACACCAGATGTGCACCAGATGTTACACCTTTTTTCTTCATTTCCATTTTTATTTGTTCCTTTTTTTTTTCAAACTTCTACCCCTGTCATCTTAGTCACACTTCTTATGAAAAGTATAACCAAATAGCAACATGTGTATCTTGTGTATGTGTATAAAGTGGAATTAAATACTATATATTATAAAAGTCATATGAAGCACTGGACTGTAGGCAGTGCGTCCAAAATAATCAAATCCTTCATACCTCTCTGGGTCTGTGTAATTTAAACATTTTAACACATTTGCAAAATGGAAAGACAGCTTTCACTCAGAACCAACCCCTTACCTGCACCTACCTCAGACCCGGGCTCCAACTGGCCCCAACAGTGAGTCAGTCCACATAGACTCCCATGTTAAAATGTGGCAGGAGAAATAAACATGCAAACATAGCTCTACAACTATAGAGACCAAAATAACTTATTTGGTCTCTATAGGTGTTTTTCTACCTTCATGACATAACTCGTCTGTTTACATTTCATTAAGGCTGAAAGGTAATAATCGAGGCCGTGGCAGCTTTGAGTGACAGCTGACTTGCTGTCTGCTCAGCGTCCCCTCAGCTAATTCCAGTCACTGAATGTGACCTCTCGGATCTGTTTGCTGTTGCCCCTTTTTGAGGAGTTGTTCTGCAGTTAATAGACTAAGAGAATGTGAGGAAGTCGTCCTGTTTTCTTTATGTTAGCACATCTGGCTTGTGTGAATGAATGAATTAGCTTTGTGTCAGCCTTTGACAAAGACCCACACTCTAGTTGTGCTAACTAGGTGATAATTAGCACAACTAGGGGATATTTGGTGCGTATGTTTGCCGCAGTTATTAAACTAGCATCCACCAAAGTCTCTGCTCCACACAGGCCTCTCTTCTTTGCACATTTTTGGATTAGCTGGAAGTTAGGAGGAATCAAGCCCTGCCAAGATGGTGACAGCAGAGGAGCTCTCTCCCGAGCTTTAAAACTCTTTAACTGTGGGTGAGGTCACAAAGGCCATGTCCATCTTTATTTACTGTCTATGGGAAATACAGGCGAAGACTGTGGGGGCACACATCAAGCAACTGTTAAAAAAAGAAAGAACACCAGAAGCTGGGGAAATACCGAGGGCTGAAAAAAGAGCAAGAAAAGATGTGGAAAGTGAAGGCAACAGTGGTCCTAGTGGTAATCTGAACACTCAGGGCTGTGACCCCAAAACTGGGAGAGTGGCCCCTGCAAGAAACAGGAAATACACAGAAGGCCAGCAGAGAGCATGGAAATTTTTTTTTTTTTTTTTTTTTTAGACCAAGTTGATGGCACAGAATAAACTCACTCACACATCTCCAAGACTAACTTACATCCATGGACAGCTTCATTAATTATTTCAATCTTCTGACACAACACCAGGGTGTAACTGTTAACTGACCTTGTCTTCCTGTCTGACAGTGGGAAGTTGTTGCGAAGGATTCAGAGACTCATGAACACAGTGAGATCATTTGATGAGCAGAGACAGACCAGCAGATCTCTGAGAATATGATTTTGTTTTAAAAAAAATTAGGGACTGTTTCAGTAAAAGGGGGGGGGTATGGAGTTCAGCATGTATTAACTGTACAGTTTTCAGAATTACAACCGGCGCCAGCATCATAATACCAGATGTTAAGTGAACCACTTAGGCGTCATAAAAATTGATCATGTATCAGTGTGTGTCTGTGTCTCAGAGTGTATTGTGTAAAGCTGGGCAGACGCTGTTAATCTATTGATCCTGTAGATTGTATTAAGTCACTCTGCACATTATAATCTGCCTTTCAGCATCAGCAACTCAGGGCTAAAACCTGAACCCAGTGTCCGTGTCAGTGCAGAGGGTAACGACTCCAGAACAACAGAGATTTAACAGCAAGATGCAGCCATTCTTATGGTTCTCCCTCATCCTCAGCCCACGTTTTGTCTCGAGTGGACTCAAAGCTCACCTCATACTTTTTACTGAGCTGGGTTCTTTCCAGCTTTCTCAGAAGTGTGATAACTACGGGCCCCGATGACTCTGCTGCCTTAAGCTACAACATTTCAACCTCATCAAACACTGGGAACGATCTGCACTTGTTACATTTTTTAAGACTCCAGGTTTTTTTCAGAATAGTTTGACATGTGGGAAATCTACCTATTCGCTTTCTTGCGTTAAATGAGTTAAAAAGAATTAAGTGAGAGGATCAGTATCAACCATCTGTCCGGTAAACATAACACTACAGGCGGCAGCTTTGCTGAACTCATCATTCAGAGTGGAAGCAGCAGGAAAAAGCTCTGTGTGAAGTTACAACATCTATCCATCCTATCAGACCCTCTACGGCTCATGAAGGTCCATGTTGTGTCTTAAGACTCACAAGGTCACCGGAGAGTTAGGAAGTTAGGCAGCTTCTTAAATAGATTTACAAAGGTCTAAAGGTGCTTCAAATGGTTAAACCTTTGCCAATATTGAGATTCATTATTAATATTCTGTAAACCAGCAGATCACAAAAATCTTCATAATCTTATTCCAGGTTATGAACATCGTCATCAGGAGTCCATTTCAGACGGAGAGCGACTTTATTCATAACAGTTCATCCATTTCTCTCCTTCGTGCTGCCACGTTGTTACCTGTGTCACAGGCTGTGTTTGTGTCCGTTAGCTTCCTGGCTACAAAATGGAGGTGTCCGTGTTCAGATCTCACTCCAGGAGGGGGGGCCAGGTGAGGACAGCGAGCACACCCAAGTCAGTCGGAGAAAGCATGTGGCCTGTGAGACCAACGAGACCAGAACAACAAGGTTCCACACTGGAACTTTTGAATGATATGAAGAGTTTTCAGGCATCAAAATGTTTCAGTTTGTTCAGTATATTGTTTCAGATTAAATAATTAAAGTTTTCCACTGCTTTACTTGTAGAGAGGTTTATAGACACCAGTGAAGTACAAGGTCAAGTCCAGAGGTCTGATGGTTTTGACAAGTTGCAGAAGGAATAAAATGGTTTTCATAGTTCTTGAAGTGTGTCGCAGTTATGGTTCATCAAATATGACAAGAATTTATGACAAATAAATACCACGTATGAACTGAGAGTTGAAGTTGGGTTTTAGTCACAAGCTAAATAAGAACATTCTCAGAAAATAGAAGAGGTTACCTTTCAGATGTCTCATAAACACCTTTTCAGTCCTTTTCTTTTTAATTACATATCCAAGTTAGTCAAAAAAACAGGTGGGTGGAGGTTTTAAGATTTGTTTTAAATTTAGAGATTATGATTTTAATAGCTGGATTATGCATGAAGGTTTATTATCAGAATAAAAGTGTTGTGTTCAGTAGTGATTTACATCAGTTAGAGGCTGAATACACTTTATGTCATTCATGAACAGAACCTATGATCATTCTGTCAACATTATGAACATTACTGATTTAATTCTTGATGGAAGTGACACAAACGTGTCCTGACAGATAAATAATGAACTCTATTGTCTTGTGTTTCTGCTTGGCTCTCCCTGTGGATTTTCACTCACCGCATTTGCATTTATGCAGGTTTAAGGTCACTGTGGCGTCACATCTGTCCCATTCCTGTAATCCTGATATCTCCACCTGTAGGGAATTTACCACCAACATTCACTTGAAATCAAGGATGAACTGATTAGATTTTTATGTCACCGTGAGCTCACATCCACCTTATTTCCTGTGAATGTGATACATCGAGAAAAGCAGCTTTTAGCCCCCAACCTGCCCGCTGTTGTCCGCTTTCCAGGCAAGACGCAGTTTGTCTTCCTACTTTTATATTTCCCTTGTTTTACCTTACTTTGATTAATACGGGCCCCTACACACAGTCTGACACATAGACTGTGTCTAAAAGACGCAGACTCTGTGTCTGAAAAGAGCCTTAGGCCTGCGTTCTATCTAATGATCATCGGAGGGTGACTTCACAGGTTGATTGTATTGAAGTCAATGGGGAAATGTTCCTACTTCTCACTAGATTTGCCTCAGTAAACAATTTCCTAATGAGTTTATGGTCTCAGTCTCTAGTTTCAAGTTCATGTTGTTCATTTTTTAGATGATGGTCCATTTAGAGGAAAATAGACCATAAAGCAGGGGATGGAGAGCAGAGCAGGTCAGATCCATCCCTCACTCCTCCAAATATGGTTCCTTCTGGTTTAAAAAAAAAAAAAAAAAGAAAACAAGATGGCGACAGACAAATTACAAACTGGAGGCTTCAAAATGTCAGCTCAGGGTCCAATTCTGCCTCGTATCTCAAGTGTGGTATCTCAAGCAAACAGCTGTTGTTCCTGCTGATGATGTCCAGTGCAGCCCATCACCTCCTGAACACCAGCTGATTGTTCTGTAATCTATAATAGAACTATGGATTTTACAGAAACATCTCCATTTGTTTATTGTGTGTAAGGTTACTGTGAGATTACCTGTCATGGTTGAGCAGCGCTTTTATGAACACACACTGACGGGGAGACCATCTAATGCGACTGCAGGCACCTCCTCCTGTCATCTCCACACGCTTGTCCTCCCTCATTTACACTTCTAAAGGAAGCCTACCTGCCTGTCTGAGGGAAATACTTCCAGTGTGTGTAGGTGAGCGTAGGCATGCCTGTGTGATGATAATTAGAAGAAACTATCCGTCTTTAGACCCTTGAGGTTTATTTTTTACGAGCTAGAAACAGTGATGTCAATAAAATTTCGCAGCACCTTTATGACTCTCCCAGCACCCATTTTCATTTAAGGTGTAGAATCGATATGGGACAGTTGATAAACTGTGGCCCCGCTGTGTGTTTGACCTGTCACAGCAAAGGCAGTGAGGAAGCATTCACACACACACACACACACACTGCTGCTTAAGGCGGACAGAAATAGATCTTCAGGTATTGCGGAACTTGCTGCTGAGACAACAGGGTCATCCTCTCTCAATCCTAGTCTGCGTCTGAAGATCTCTTTATCCATGACAGACTCTCTGAGGGGCGGTTTATAAAAAATGAGCGATGAATAGGGACAGGAGGAGGAGGAGGAGGAGGAGGAGGAGGAGGAGAGCGAGTGAAGGGAGGTAAACAAGGACTGTCACCAAACAGCCCAAGAGCTCTTTGTCACTTTGAGAAAGAGAGCAAACAGTTCTGGCAGAGCGAGGACGGAGGTGTGTGTTTGTGTCAGCAACTCTGCATTAAGTGCGTGTGTTTGTGTGTGAGTGTGTATCTGCGAGTCTGAATGTATCTTTGTGCCTGTGATTGAAAAGGAAGGTAGGAATTATGGGAAGCCGTGGGAGGATACGAGGAGCGTTGCATCATGGGAGGCAGGGTCAAATAAAGTTCAACGCGGAGCGGGTTGACCCAGAAGCATTGTTAGGATAACACGCGCACACACACACACACACACACACACATACACACAGGGTAATGACTGAGTCCAAAATTTTGTATCTTGGGGGCATAAAGCCCCTGGTGCCTTAGAGGCTGTCTACTTAAACACACACACACAAACACACACACACAAACACACACACAAACAAGCATACAGTGGATGAGCTTATCGTGCCTGAATGTAGTCTATTCATTTGTTTGCCAAGAGTGCAGATAAAGCAGACGGACAAAGACACCAGACACTGTAAATCCATTTATGTGTGATGTGTGAGAGAAATGTGTGTGTGTGCGTTTGTGTGCGTGTGTGTAACTGGCTAACGTCCATCTGCGTGGTCAAGTTATCAACTGATTAGGCTGAAGCTGAAAGCTCCTCACTGTTCAGTGTCAATCCACTGGTTAAATGACACAGGAAGCCGGAGCGCATCTGTATTCAGCGTCCTTCCTGCAGTGGTGACTTGGAATCATTGAGCAGCTTCTCCTGATCAGCTCATTAATGGAAATACGTGAGGCAAACTGAAGCAGGACTCTTGTTTTAATATGCGTGATAAAAGCTGAGCATTTCTTATTTCACGACTGACTTCTTATTTCACTGTTTGTTAATTTTCCTCTAAGATGACACACAGTTGCACTCCCCCGTGGATGGAGTGTGTCTCTCTGCTTGTTTTCAGTTCAGCGGGATCATGTCTCTGCTTTCAAAACCAAGATCACCTCTGCTCAAAAAGATCACAGCTGACAATAGTCACTGTGGAGACGCTGCACTAAACTGTAGATGAAGACAACGGATTTCCTTGAGAGGAAGTTTTGTTGGTTTTAGGTTATTTTTATTATTTTTTTTTATTATTATAACAGTGCAAGTGTGTGATCTAAGGTATTTCAGTGTGTATTGCAGGGGTGGAGGAGCATTTTGTTGTCCTTAATGTAAGGCTGAACTCATCCTTGCACAGTTGTAAAAATATAACCAAAAAAAAAAAATCAACTTCATTAAATGTGCATGGTATGCTGCGTCACAGCCCGGCGACTCTTTGCCAAACCCAATAGAGGTGGATTGCGTGGGTGTTTTCCAGAGAGAGCTCTGAATTCAAAAGAGGAGAAAAGGAAAAACAGAGAATTTAATAGTGCGTAGACAGATTTATTTATTGGCGTTCACCATCACTACCCCCGGCTCACCAGAATGTTTGATCACATCTCCAAACTCCACCACTGCTGCTAGTTGGGTGGCAGCTCAGGAGATGAGATAGTCAGGCGAGGAAAGCTGTTCACAGACAGTGAATACATGAGAGGAGCGTTTATTAAAGTATCAGAGCAGCTATTCTCAGACTTCACAAATAAAACTGACATAGCTTAGAAAAACACTGTTAAAGCCAGGACTGCACAAATGGCAAACTAACTATGCCACTTATCCTTTGATGCCCATGGGGGGCTGGAGCAAAACCTGGCTGAGACAGGGTCAGAGGCAGGGTGCACCCTGGACAGATCTATCACAGGGCTGACATATACAGACAAACCACCATTGACACTCACATTCACACCAATAGGCAATGTAGTCGCTAATTTACCTAATGTGCATGTCTTTAGACTGTGGGAGAAAGCTGGAGAACGTGAAAGGGAACTCACACAGGCACAGGCCTATTAGTGATGTTGGTGCGATCATTCAGACTAATAGGCTGTGGTACCTACATTTAAAGGGCTATTTTTTGCTACTCAACCCACTGTGACGTCACCTGCTGGTTTGTGAGCTTTGAAGCCTCCAGTTTGTAATGTGTCCGTCGGCCATCTTGTTTTTTTGTTTTTTTTTAACCAGAAGAAACCACATTTGGAGGAGAAGGTGGAGCTGAGGAGGAGTGAGGGGTGGATCTGACCTGCTCTGTCCTCTGTCCTGATTGTCTGTGTGAGGTAAAGTCTGTCAATCATGTCCTCATGCATACCATGCTTTACATTAACATTGACTCATTTGGCAGACGCTTTTATCCAAACTGACTTATAATGAGGGACTTCAGTGCAGCTTCAGTGCAGTAGAGGGTCTTGGTGTAAGTGCAACATCTATTAAATAAGTGCATCATATAAGTGAAGAAAAGTGCTAGTTAGAAATCTGTTTTTCTTGAAGATAGAGGGGGAGATGGTGCAGACGTCACCCTGAAGGCAGCGCTAGTGACTTGAACTTCAGGCGACCATGGGTAGCCAGTGAAGGTCAATGAGTAGTGGAGTGTGTGAAGACCAGACGGACTGCTGCAATCTGGACCATCTGTGAGCCAAAAATTAAAAGGTGGCCGAACGCTGGTCTATTGGTTTATTCTGACAATAATGGGATCATGCGATTTCATCAAATGGTTTTAAAATAAAACTAAAAGCTATAATGTGATTCATATGCTGCTCCCATTATAAATCAACTTTAATAGTTTAGTTTTCAACTTCCTGTGTCCACCTTGTGCATATGTTGCCTCTGCTGGGTTGCAGGTTCGAAGATAGTGAAGGACAATGTTAATTTCAGCCATATTTCTGTGGGCCAGCAGCGGCCATATTTGATTTAAAGTCACTGCATGGAGAATCGGCTTGCTAAAATGGGCTTTTCTTTCATTAGGCTTTAAGAGACAAAGCAACGAGAGCCACCGCTACAGAGCATGTGGCTGCATCCACAATCACCCCTCAAAGTGTGTGTGGCTTTGAGAGATAGTTTGGCGTATCAGGTGAGAAATTTCAAATTGCATATTGTCTAACACTTCAAAGGTCAAGTTATGCGTGGCCATGATAATGCACACTCATAAGTGGCCATGTTACATGGTCATTATCCACAGTTTTTCACCAATTGTTTTGGTGAGAGACTGTCTCAAATGGTAATGAGGCTAGAAACATCCACATGAAATTCAAATTATTATTACATACTGGTGTTTACTTCGCAATCTCATAAGAAATGAAACAGATTAGATGGAGCAATATTTTATTCAGAGTGACATAAAAGAGAGACTTTGTAAAGAGGCGATGACTTTCTTGCAGTTTGTTGTCTTTTTTTTTTTTATCTCAACTTTAAGGCGTGAAAACACATCCACATCCACAAGAGTTGGGAATGTTTCAACTTCAGGAAAAAAATTGTGTGTATCCTTGAGTTTAGACACGTACAAGAGGAAAGAGTGAAGATAGGGGAGGAAAATAAAAAAGCTGGCGTTTCTGGTTAGTTTTGACTTCTCTCGCAAACAAACAAGCTCTACCACACATAGTTGACGCATCCATCGCTAGCTATCTCACAGCTAACATCTGTGCAGTTAGTACACTGCTGTTCTGTCTGAACACACCCACAAGCAAGTAGTGTTGATCAGTGTTTGGGGGAAATCACTGTCCTCCCTACTCATTCACATCCCTTATTCTGTCTTCTCTCCTTTGCCTCTGCAGCTGCTGATCACTGAGCTGGTGGTTCAGACAAGTGTGGCTCTGAAACAGTGGGTGGACTGTCAGTCAGGTGAGGACCCAAGGGGACTGGAGGTGCTTCAGGTTGCTCGGGGTAAAATGCTGCAGTTACAGCTCTCTGAATTACATATGACTTCTTTCTAGCCTGAAATGCTTCCAGTTTAGACAGTCAGGTGCACAGGTAGATAGACATCTGAGCTGTGAAGGGGCACATCGTACAATGTCTCATGTCTGACGGCAAAAATATTAATACCAGCTCTCAACAGTCACAATTAAAAGCTAGGGGAAAAGGCTACTATCATACGGTGGGATTGTGTGTGTGTGTGTGTGTGTGTGTGTGTGTGTGTGTGTGTGTGTGTGAAGCAACTAAGTGCAATGGAAACACTCCTGGTGAATGAATCAGGATGTATATGAAGCATTTAGGGCTTCAAAACACCTTCACAAAAGAACAGTGGTGTGTTTGGATTCAATGAAATTGTTTTTATTTGATTTGATTAAAGGTCCTATATAGTATAAAATAGACATCCAAGTCGTCTTTGATTATAAATCAGGTCTGGGTTTTATATTAATACAGTGAAAGTATCAAAGGTCTCAGTCCACAGAAATGCTCACAGCCTGTTTTCAGAAACTGAGCCTTAAAACCAGCCGTCAGGACTTCTGGAACTTTATGATGTCACAACAAAGCAGGGACTGTACTCAGCCACGGCCCCGAACTCCACCCACCTGGACCCACCATCCAACCTTACAGGATTTGGTTTCTCTGAGTGGTTACCTGAAATTTGTTATATTTTTATTGGCTCACTCAAAAAACAGCCAGGCTCAGATCCTCTCTTCTGATTGGCTCACCAACCTGTAGTAACTGGAGCTTCAGAGAGAAGTCTGAGAGAGGAGATGCAAAACTATGTTAAGATGGTTTTTGGTTCTCAAAACCACAAATATATCTTCTTCCGGATATCAACACTTCAAATGAAGCCTTTAAGACCTTTAAGCTAAAATAACTTCAATTTAGTAAATGTTTGGTTAAAAGTTGTGTTGCTCTCTCATCTTTGTCCTAATCTTGGATCAGGTTGTGATGTCATCTCAAAATATTCAAATTTTAATCTGGCTCCCCCTGATTTTCCCCCCTTAGTTGCCTCGACACTCATTTGTGAGAGACAAACAGTGGAGCAGACACAGAACTGTTGCAGCAAAATAGCAATTATCTTTGTGGGTTCAATCAAGGCCAACACCAGCTCCTACATGGTCCCACATGTACATGCAACCACGGTGTGTAGTGTATATGGATGTGTTTGTGTGTGTAATCAGGAACAGTAGAGTAATGTTCCCCAGTACACAGCTGCTAAGTGACAACAAAAGGCCTGTCAGTGTGATTAATGACAAGGGAAGTGTCCCTGCATGCTTCCTGTGTGCACTACTGTAGCAGCAGCTCTGAATGGAGCCGTCTGCACTCAGGGGCAGGCGTGCATGTGCATCTCTGTTGGTCTCTTTCTGTCTCATTCCACGAGTTAATACCTCCACTTATCTCCGACCTTGTACACTCGCAGCAGCTTTGCTTCTCTCCTGCAGGTCTTGCCCACCAGACCTGATGTTTTTGGCTCAGGAGAGGAAAGAGGTGGAGGAGTAGAAGGAGGAGGACATGGTGCCAGGTTTGAAGAAAACACAGTGTCACAACACGACATATTCACCAAGGTGCTGCAGAGACTACAGGGCTTTGATGCCAGTTGTTGCAACGCCTCCCTCCATGTCAGCGAGGGTGGGCTGCTCTTTTGTTTGCTTGCTTTTATGGTGAAAGAGACAGGGGGTGTCGGAGAGAGAGGGCAAGAGCCTATTGATTATCGTTTCTGATTCTCCCATCAGGAAGCAAGCACCAAACCCAGCTGGGGTAAATCACATCATCCACGGGTGCAAAATTGACAGAACAACTCTATGGAAAAAATCCATACTTTAAGGTTTATTCCAGCCATTGGGATGCACCGCACAGTAGTGCACCACATGGGACTAAGAAGAAGACAAACGAAAAAAAGAAAGAGTGATGTTGCAGCTGTGTGAACCCAGAGCACCTCTTTGTTTAACGTCATTTTAGAGTTCTTCTGTCCCCATTTATGCAACTTTTGCTTAAAGGTTGATGATAGATGATGATGAACAAACGAGGAAGTGTTCAAATATAAAATGATTATTGGTGAAATCAACACACCCATTTTAATTAAAGGCCAGTTTATAAGCTTAAATAACTTTATTTACACTGGTGATCTTTTGATTATATCTTCAGCTGTGAAGTAGCTGATAATATGAGCACTATCAATCATCATTGAGATGTATTATATTAATAATGGTTGTGATGTCGCTGAGATCATGGCTTACAGGTACACGTGATATGGTATTGATGCTAGAAACAGCCACAGCGGTGTGTAATGGTGATGTACAGTATAATGACAGCTCTTCACTGTGACACACTAGTCAGCAGGGGGTCACATACCCTCAGACTCCGAACAAAACAATGTGATTCCTGCTCAGGGAACAGCCACACTACTCTTTTGTTATGTTTACGCCCGGGGTCCACACCAGTCTGACGTTTTCAGGCACCTAAAAACTGAGACTTTCTGGACGCATTTTATTCTGAAAACTCCAGGGTTACGTTGTAGCTCGGACAGACAGAAACCGAGACCTTGAGAAAAGGATGACATAGATGCCCGTGGTCACTCCCTGGTGAAAACAACATGGAGAATGAATTCTTAAGAAATGCTGCTGACCTTGTTTTTGTAGAGGCTTATCGTTTGTAGAGTTTTGTTCAACTGATCAACTGCAGAGTAGACAATCTGCTTCCTGTTCACACCGGCACACACCTCCCTGAATGGTCATGGACATGAATATATTCAAGGTGTGTTAGTATGGACAGAGATAGTTCAGCACCTAGCAGTATGGGTGGAGTCTCAGCATAGCATGTAAGGTGATGGAGGTGATGGAAAGTGTGTCCCCCCTTGTTTTGGGGGGAGGCTGACCTTCCTTTTAGCTAACCAGGTTTGGATGAGCCTGCTTGATAAACTCACAGAGCCAGAACTGATATCAACCTCCCATCTAACTATGAGTTTAACAGGAAACAGACATTATTATTATTATTATTACATTATAATACATTCCTGTAATGTGTTAAGTGTTAATGTGCGGCTTTACAACAGAGGGAATTGGAGTAAAAAGTACATAAAAGTTTAAATAAAATGTTCCTTGATCTGATTGCCACAAACTATATTTTCACGTGTACTGTATAAGATACTGTGACCTGTTTACATGCTCCACAGCAAACAATCAGAAGAGAAAGCTTTTGTCAAGCTGCCATTTTTGAGATTCTCAGTTTTTACTGTGAAGGAGGATTTGTCACTTCCTGTTTTCACTGCGGCCACGCCGAGAATAAAACCCTCAGAATTCACTGAGCACTCTTTAAGCAGAGGACGCAAGAACACAGCCCCGGACAACAGCAACACTTGACTATGCTCTTGAACAGAGCTCTGCACGGCGCCCGTGGGCAGGCGCACCAACGAAGCCGTGATGCTGCTTGACGTCCTCCATCTCACAGTCCTCTCCCTGAATGCTAGAGACAAACACAAGGGGAAGCGAACTGTCTCATACCCTCCCAGATGGACTCATTATCTGAATAATGAATCTCTCTCTCCCTCACACACAACACACACACACACACACACACACACACTGTCTTTTTCTTGTTCACCCATCTCACAGACTCACACTCGTCTCTCGTGAGCACATCAAACAAAAGGCGAGCGAGAAGTACAGCAAGACAGACAAGAGGAAAGTTTTTCTTGACACACTTCTCTCCTCCTGATGAAATACGCTTGGATTTTTTCCACCTGATTGATTTGCAGTTTGCTCCCTTTGAACGCGGTTAAAGACGACCCACTGAGGACCAGGTTCCTCTTTCTGGAAATGAGCTAAAAGAAGTCAATTTAAAAAAAAAAAAAAAAAAAAAAAAAAGATTATTTAGATTTTGGTTGAATGCGTTGCCGGCGCTTGTTTGGCCAGCGGTGATTTGCTGGCCACTGAATTTTGACTTGGCAGAGGTGCCAAGTTCTGAAGACTCAATGAACACACACTCTTAAACATCCTGTGTGCAAACAAATACACACACACACATTATGGGACAGAGCCACACAGGGGTGGCAGTGGTACGGCTGCACATAATGGCTGCTGTTGTTGTGATTGTTGACAGTTTGGCTGCCATCATCATCAAACGTAGTGTGCGCGTGAGTCATTGTGGCTTAACGTTTATGTGTTATTGTGTGGAGCAGAAAAGAGCATGCTGATCAACACAACAGTGCCTCGGCGCCTCTATTGGCCCCTGCAAACACCAGGGACTCTGGGCACAATTAAAACAAGCCAGCTGCAATTATTAGCCGCCTCTCGTCCTCCTCCTCCTCCTCCTCCTCCTCCTCCTCAATGCCCCCCCCCTTTTTCTCTTCTCCTTTAAAGCAGAGAGATAAAGCCAGGCCTCCTATGACTACAATCTTGGGCCTCGCTGCTTTCCCTCATGGAAACGCTGCAAACGGAAGAAAGGGAGGGACTGAAAATTTGGAGCAACCCAAAATAGCCTGTGTGTGTTCTGTAAGCATCTGGAGTATATGTGAAATTAGGTATGCATGTAAGAGTGTGTGGGAGTGCAATTGCTGTGGTTGAAGAAGTAAAAGCAGAAATAAAATAGAAACAAAACAATGTAAAATGCTCCATTACAGCCCTTGGTGGCAGACATGCTTGACGCAATTAGCATCAGCAACAAATCCTCAAAAAACAAACAATGAAACTTTGATAAACTGCTGACTGGGCAAATTGTGTGACAGTTACACTCGAGAAACAAAATTATTTCTGACCAATCATATGACCATCCTTTAGGAAACAAATGACCCACTTCCCAAAATAGGTAACACATGGTCGAGTTAGCTGAACACTACAATTTTGGACCCTGCGCTGGTGAAAAGTCACGTCCAAAATCAGAAGAGCAAAAGTATAAGGAGTGGTTGAAACAGTAATAGCAGCGACAGCACAGTAAAAGCAAAGGCCTATTATTAGATTTCAATTTATGTTTGAACAGGCCTCATTCAGGACTGTCATGGTGTTGTGTAGAGTTTTATAGGCTAATGTTAGCTCTTTGTTGAATTTGGGGAAATTTCCTCAGTCAAACCTGTTACTTGAGACCTGAGCGTTACTCCTCACCATTAAAGACTTTACCTCAACTTATTGTTTCAAACAGGAACATCATGTTATAATCTCAGTCTACCTAAGTCTAAAATCAAAGGCACCCGTGTTTTATCATGCATTTCAAGTTGTCTTTGTAACCTGCCTATGTACTGTGGTGGGTGTAGCAACATTAAATAAATTGATCAAGGATTAGTGAATGGTCAACAAGACCCACCTATGTTTTTTTATTCATTGAAATTGATTTTTTTCTGTTTTCAGGTTCTGAAGCTACCTCCAAGGGATTTTAAGCCTAAAGAGCCACTTAACACAGACTGAGAGTCATTTCCACTGAGCACCAGTGGTTTGATATGTCACCTTGCTGCAGTGGGAGTTGTATCAGTGGGTGTACAATGGCTGCAGGTGTTGAGCTACTCTTTAAATTAATCTTTATGCATAACATTTCAACAAAGTTAATGTTGTCATTGAGCAGGGTACCCTATTTTTGTTTTAATACATTATTTGATTATTAGAAGTGATGTATTAATTGACTAAAGGCATTTTCTGTTGCAGTTACTACTAACAACACTACAAACTAACACAACATCATGTACAGAGGCCCAAAACCATGAGAAGTAAGCACTTGGCAACAGTGGCAAGGAAAAAACCTTTTAATGAAGAAACCTCAAGTCAGACTGTGTGGGTAGCCATCTACCTGGAATGGTTGGTGAGAGAGAGAGAGAGAGAGACAGAGAACAGGAGGTACATAGCAGAATAATAATAACAATAATAGTTGTAACTGTAGCAGTGGGTGCGGTGCAGGATCATAGATCACAGATTCAGGCTCTACAGCTCCAGAGGCAGAAATACCTGCAGAAAGCAACAGTAGAGAGGAGACGCAGAGTTAGTAACATGCATTAATGGGATATGAATGCATACAGATGGAGAGGGACAGGAAGAGAGAGGAGCTCAGCACATCATGGGAAGTCCCCTGGCAGTCAAGGACTATAGCAACATAGCTAGGGGATTGTTGAAGGGAAGACTGAGCCAGCCTGAACTGTAAGCTTTATCAAAGAGGAAAGTTTTAAACCTACTCCCCGACCCAGCCTGACAACTGAAGGCTCTGCCCACTGTTCTACTTTAGGAGACTGTAGGAGCCACAGGTTAACCTGCATTGTGTCAGCGCAGTGTTCAGTGTGGAGTAATTTGTCTTTTTTATGGTTTAATGGCAGAAAATTGCAGGTAATCCAGTTCTTAAGGGATGGTTGAGGTTTAGCAAGCTAGTTTCATCTGATAAATATATTTTGGTATTATCCAAAAAACAATGAAAGTTAGTGGTGTGTTTCCTCATAATATTTCCTAAAGGAGGTGTATATAACGTGAATAGTATTGGTCCAAGCACAGAGTCTTGTGGAACTCCATGATTAACTTTTTCATGTGTGGAGGATTCAACCATAACATGGCAAACTGAAATCAACTTAAACCAGTTTAGTGTGGTCTCTAGTGTTTTGATTGGGTAACTGTTCTAATGGAAGAGCAGAGAAGTGTGTAGGTCTCAGTTCTGGGCTGTCATGATTTTTTACTCTTTCTACCTTTGAGAACTGCTCCATCCAAAGTATACTATCTATTCAGTCCACCTATTTGACTCGAGCTGCAAAATAAATAGTGAAAAGTACAATATTTAAAACTTAACTTAAAAGTACCAAGTGGCAGAAAACGGAAGCTCTCCAGTAAAGTAGAAGGACCTCAAAAATTAGTACAGTAGTTCAGTGAATAAACTTGTGTGCTTCCCAACACAGCTCATATGGCCGTGCATGTGTGTGTGTGTGTGTGTGTGTGTGTGTGTGTGTGTGTACAATTTCCACAGGGTTTGCTCAGGGGGTGGGTGTTCCTAATCCAAGCTGGCGGCCTTCATCTCTGTCGATCTCACACTGTTTAGGAGAGCTTTATGTCGAACTCCAGCTTAGATTCTGTATAACACCAACAGACTTCACACACATACACACACACACACACACACACCTGCACCTAGAGTTCCCACCGCGACTCTGCAAAGACGGCAGAAGAAGCAGACAGTGAAGGAGGGCAGGTCACCGATGCATGGACAAGACCGGGCGAAGATGTCATGATAGAAATGAAGTGAGTTTCTAGACATGAGGCTGTGAGGAAAAAAAAAGAAGCAGCAAAAGGAACAGCAGGGTCAGAGTCAAACCCCCACGGAGGAGCCCCGACTCTCTGCTCTCCCCTATTGACTCGCCCCCTCTCTCCATCCCCACCTATCGCCCTCCTCTCGCTCTGTTCTCCTTTCCTCTCCTCTATTTGACATGCCGAGTCTCTGTCCTAACCTCACCCAGCTTAACCCCGTCTTCTTCTCCAGCCTCCTCCTCATGCTCGGCCCTCCTCCTTCATCCACTCCTCGACCCGTCCCTCACCCTCCTCTTCACTTCTTTTTATTTTTTCCTCCCCTCCCATACTGTCACCCTGGAAAGCATTCAGGATGGCTTATGCTACGCTGCCTTGCCGTCTTTGCTCACTAATGCAAGTATTCAGCGGATTAAAGGGAGAATGTGTTGACTGTGCCATAAACCATTTCCATGGCTCTTGATCAGAAAGTGGAGCTGAGTCCTGACTACAGCGCTAGACAAAAAACCAAAAACACATGACAACCTCATTACTAATTCAGCCAGTATTGATGAAATACATTTAAATATACACACCCTCAGTATACCCTGGTTCCCATCCTGGTTCAGGGACTGAGCCCAGTTCATTAGTTCAGCTTACATAAGTATGCTAACGAGGCACTGATTTTATTGGCCTCATTACACCGCAGGGAATTGGCCTGATAAAACAGGGGTTATGTAAGAGAGGAGAGGACCAGAGTTTAACATCTGCCCCTTCATGGCATCGAGCCCGCCAGGCACCAATCACCAGCACCAAGCTGTCTTTACACTGATAGAGAGACAGCGAGGGCGACTTAGAGAGAGAGACAGATCCCTGGCCAAATTCAAATTTGGCAGGCGTGCATGTGGGAGGGTGTATGAGTGTCTGCGTGTGTTTGTGCGATTTGTTTTTGTCTCTGCATTTTGTGCCTGCTTCATTGCCAGAGCAGAAATTTCATGGCTGGGGACTATCAGAGGTGATTCTGAGTGCAAAGCTGATTTCTTTTTGTGTCTGATATAAGCGCCTTGGGACATACGAGCGTGCGCGCGTGTGTGAGTGTCGTGGATGTGCGAGTTTCAAGTGTTCTCGCACCTCGCAGATCTGTCTCCTAAAAAAAATTTTGTCAGGCGTGTGTGTTCTCGTTTCAGTGTATCAATGAGCATGAAAGAGTGCCTGCTGTGAAAGAGAGCTACCCATTTCTCTCGCATGTGGGTCTAGAAGCTGTCTGCTCCGATCCCACGCCTCCACCAGGCGAGATGATTCAGCGGCTAGCTAAGAGCTGCTACTTTTGTACTGTGACGCCGATTATCACCAGATATTATCCAGGACCTTTTGAAGCACTCTGGATAATAGAGAGATTGGTTTAAATAATAGTAAATGAAGTTGACTCCAATATTACAGAGAACCGGGTTTCATCCGAAAGTCACCCTGCAGCTGAAGAAGTAATTACCTGCTAAGATGAAGCCGTGGCACGACTGTCTCTGTGATTTGCAGTAAAGCTCTCCACACATTTCCAGTCAAGCACGAAGCTAAGCTGTGAGGTCACATACGTACGACCCCTGTGAGTGGTTCATCCAACAAGAATAGCACAGGACTCACAGGACAAATGTTCTTGCTGAAAGCACTTGACGACATGAACATGATTTCAACAAAGTCCCACAGCCAAAGTGTAATTGATTATACAGTTGATCAGTTGGTTCCATAATATCACTTTATGTGCATTTTGTAAATATACTCCAGCAGTCCCGGTGCATTAATGGTAAAAAGTAGCTGCTCAAAGTGCTTCACACTACACGCCACATTCACCTGTTCACTCACACATGCATATGACACCGTTTACTATCCCCTCACACTCACACACATTCACAAACTAATGATACATCAGGGGCAAGTTGTAGCTCAGTATTTTGCACCAGGACGCTTCAAAATGCAGACCCGAGCAGGAGCTGGTGATCGAACCATCGCCCTTCTGATTAGTGGACAATGAATGGCCAACCCACTCTACCTCCTGAGCCACAGCATTGATTTGGAGTCATGTTTCCGTCCACTATATACATGTGAATCCAAAGGTGGCTCTGTGTATCCTGTCTTTAGCTTCCAGCTAGGCCAACTGCTTAACCTCTGCTTTTTATGCTAAGCTAATCACCACGGCACATGTTAGACAGTAGCATCTATTCCTCAAGATACTGGACTATTCCTTTAAAGCTGTATTATTCTGACCATCGCCCCATTCAGTTCATTTGGCAAACATGTTTGCAAACAGTTGTCTATTGACACATCCAGCAGGCACAAAAATGTGTACTCAGTTGGTGTTTTCTGGCTACTTCCCCACTATCACTATTATTTAGAATATTTACTCTCCTTTTAGCTCTGTTTTGGTCTTTAACATCTCCTGAGAAAATCTGGCTCCTCAGCTGCTAAATGTCCAAATTCATTCACCACTGCTGTGTAAATGTTCTGCTGTTTGATGCCAGACAGATGGAGTGGAGATACAGTGGAGTATTAAAGCTCCCATATTTAACACTTTTCCAGTCTTTTACTTGAAATATTCATTTCCCTACAAGATATATTTGTGGTTTTCAGTGCCAAAAGCCATCTCAATGTAGTTTTGCATTGAAATGGTTTTACATTTTACTTCCTCTCTGTCTTCTCTCTGCAACTCGACAGGGGCTCTGAGCCTCTCCTCTGATTGGTAGAAAATCTAGCAGATTTCAGGAAAACACTAAGAAACCTAATCCTGCAAAGTTGGATGGTGGGTCCAGGTGGGTGGGGTTAGGAGCATGACTGAGGGCAGTGACTGCTTTGTTGTGACATCACAAAGTCCCAGAAGTCCTGACAGCTGGTTTTAAGGCTCAGTTTCTGAAAACAGGCTGTGAGCATTTCTCTGTGGACTGAGACCTTTGATACTTTCACTGTATTAATACAAAACCTAGACCTGATTTATATTCCAAGACTACAGTGTGATTATAATGTCTTTTCTCTTTAAACAATAGGGACCTTTAAAGCTTCTTGCTGCAGATCACCATCATATTACACATGGTCATTTCATTTCTGCGTTACGATGTGACATGACCATGGGAGCCCACCTTTCTTTACCAAGAGGGGAATGCATGTCATTTTAGGGATTGAGCTGGCTGGTGATCAAGACTGGCTTGGTGTTCCTGTGGAGGTGGTGGTTAGTCCCACTACCAGGAAGTGAGAAGGGAGAAGCTTCTGGTATGGTGACTGCTGGTCCTGCTACCTGTCAGCCTGGGTCATTGTATTGCTGTTGTGCTCTGATGCTCTTCAATGAGTGTCCTTGTTCTTTTTATACATATGATAATAAACTCTATAGCCTTAGGCTGCAACAAACCCTGGTCTGATTGTGACTAACATCAGTGTACATGTATGTGAGCAGAAAGTATGAACCTGCAGCTTTTTGTGAAAATGTCACTCTCAGCCTTTCCACATTTTCTGTTTTCTGCTCTCCACAGACTCCAGAGTCTCAAACCCCCTCCTGTTCCCTCCACAGTAAATGTGGTAAAAGCTGCCTGTCAAATGCATTATGCGATGTAAAGTGAAACTGAGAGTAAGAATGAATGCATAGATAATGGAAAGAGCGGTACATACATGATTCATTCCAAGCGGTGCAATGGAAAGAAGTGCCAGATTTACTGCAGTTATTCAAGACTTCATAAAGAAAATAAAGATTTCATGGACAACTCTGTGATTCTGGTCAAAATCAGTTTGTTTCCACAGAAACCAACACACACATCTGTGCTCTTAGTCAGTTCATGTTCATTTAGAATGCACAAACACTAGAGCACTTTAAGTCGCACAATAAAGAGAGGAATTAACATCATACATGGGATGGAGCGATATCTTGAGGTGAGAGTGAAAGCTGCTTCATGCTCCACAGGAAATAAAGCTGCTGTTACCGTGTAAACTATCAACCCACAACTACAGTACAGCAACAAAACAAAAACGCTCTTTTTGTTTTCAATCGTGGCGTTTAGAAATGATATACTGCAACTGTGGCTATTCAGGCTCTTTCAATCCAACAGTATCTGTTAGCTTAGATAGATAGATAGATAGATAGATAGATAGATAGATAGATAGATAGATAGATAGATAGAGTTCTCAGTTTTCCACCAACAATACCAGTCTAGACCTATTAATGTGCTGACAGGAACAGTCAGGAACAAAAGAAACAAATAAACAAAAAAACAAAAAAAGTGTATGACATTTGGACCATAAAGTCTTTTCTGAATGCTGCAGTAAAAATTTCAACATAATCCTGAAAACACCAGTTTCAGCTTCCCTTCATTGGCTCCATGTCCGATCAAACTTTAAGGGGCTTTTAATGACGTACAAAATCTCCCCCAGCCTTATCCGTGGCTTCTCAGAATACAGGGCTTCTATCTGTCCCCAGAGTTAAACAGGCGTCTGCTGGCTGCAGAGCCTGTTCCTATCGGGCCCCCTTCCTCTGGAACAACCTCCCTGCTGACATCAGACTGTCTGACTCCGCTGAGGCCTTCAAATCCAAATTTAAAACTCATCTTCATGCCTTGACTTTCAGTTAGCGCCTTATTCTTTCACTATTTCAGGGTTTTTCAATGTTGCCATGCTCCCACCGGCAGGCTGGCCTAGGTCTAGTGAGTCAGTCCAATCCAGTATATATAGTGTTAGATATAGTCTATAAGGTTATTGTAAACTATTCTTATTAAGCTTGGCCTACGATAATGACAATTGTTATGATAAATATTGTAGTTATTATTACTTTATCATCACCCAATATTAAGCAACTACTAAATGCAGTGCAACGTTGTGTATTAGCATGTCACAGCAACAGAACATGACTTGCAGACTGGGCTTTAGTTTCTGTGAAAAGTCAGTGCCCCCGCCAGTAAAGTCAGCTAACCTTTTGCTTAAGACTATAATTACTATTATTTTGGAGCGGGTGTAAAACGTATTCACATTAAAGCATGAACACTTTGCACGGGGCTAATGGATCCACACAGCTAAATTGAATGTCTTTGCAACATTTGCTGGTGATCAAAATGCTTAGTGATTTGAGGCTTGAATAAAGACTGTTGAGCAGCAGCTTGTGGTTTATAAAAAGACGTTTTCAAATATATTATTTTAACTAATTGACTTAAATTGTAGCTAACAGCCTACTAATACAAGATCATTATTTTTATTTTCCCTTACTGAAACCTGTAGCTTAAATTAACCCCCCTCCCCCGGTTATATTAAGGCTCATTCCTCGAGGCGGAGGTGGAGCTGCCATTTTCAACTCCAACCAATCAATCAACCCTAAACCCTCGGTGAGCTGAGCTCCACGGTATAACTGTCAAACCACAAATTAAAGAAAACATTAATTGCTTAGTCTGGTGAGACAGACTTCAAATATATAGAAAGGCCCTCTGTAATGCCAGAGCAGCCTATTAGTCCTTATTAATAGATCAAATGAAAACAGCCCCAGGTCTCTCTCAGCACTTTGACCCAGCCAACAAGAGTCAGGGCTGATCCATGTAGTAACAACTGCATAGACTTCTTCAATGATTAAAAAAAAAAAAAAAAAACTAAAGTCATCACCTCCTCCACAGGCACTGAATCATCTTCAAAAACAGCAGCCTTACAAACAGCTGGAAGCCAGATACATATTTAATTTTTCTCCCATCGATCTTTTGTCAAATAATTTCAATTATTTCTTTCCCCAAACGATGAGCTTGCCTCGTAGCCTCCACCCCTATTAGGCTGGTTAAGGAAGTTTTAACTGTAGTTGGCGTTCTACTATGCACCACAGTCCTTTAAAGTAACTGTAATTAAAAAGCCCGTTCTTCATTGTGGTGTTTTAGCTAACGATATCTAACCTTCCCTTGCTCTCTAGGATCCTTGAAAACACAGTCACCAATCATTTGTGTTACATGCATAACTGCATAACGGTAATTTAGTTCAGTCAGGATTTATGGTGCATCATAGCACAGAGACCACAGTGGCGAAAGTTAGAAATGATTCTTGGTGAATGTGGTTGCGTTTGATACCATTGACCGCCACATCCTGTTACAGGGACAGGAACGTTTGAGCCCTATTTATCAGACCCATTTTATTTTCCACAAGTTCCACAAGATTCTGTGCTTGGACCACTACTCACCTTGTATATGTTTCCTTTAGGCAATATTATTATGAAACTCTGTCATTGATATGCAGATTTAACCATTTGTAATTTGTAATTTTCTGCTTCTAAACTCAGACATGTATGTAAATGTAAATCTATATATTCCCCATTCTGTGGTCTCACACTCTCACACGTTCCTGACATTCAACTGGTAAAGGGACGCAAGGGTTAATTATGTTGCCTTTTTAAGCGGCTTTTGTTCAGCGAAAAGTATTTGCAGCTAAACACCCCAGGTCTGGTATTTGCTGACAGGTACAGTATGGTGGCGCTCAGGGGAACTGTCTCATATTACAGAATAACAGTGACCTTTAAAACATCCCATCAGGCACCCTGGGTGTTCTCGGTAAAACATCTGTTACTGTAGCGCAAACCCACCCACAGCCACCAACACCAGAACGCAGTGTCCCGCTCTGCTCAGTTCAGTTCTGCTCTAAAAACCTCACACAACTTTTTGAGGGGACTGCAGGATTTTGCATAATACATAGCATGACAGAGGCCATACTCTTCTTTACTGTCTGCTGGACTTGGATGGCTTGGTTTCTCTTGGAGATTGGATTCAGCAATCAGACTGCCTGCCATTTTCAAACACATTTTTTTGCCCACGGCTGATAAGTTTGATATTTCTGTTCCGCGTATACATCTCAACTGAAGGCAGCTAGTTTGTTTACAGTGTAAAATCAGGATTACAGACCATGAGACTTTCGGCCCACTGGCCTCGCTGTGACTCTGTCCGCATGCGGGGCTGAACAAAAACAGGCTTTGTCCCAGAAACGTAGTTTGGAACAGTGCTGCCCCCGATTTGGCCACTGTGAGAAACATCAAAACAATTGCACTGAGGCGAATGGCTTCAGACACTGCAAGAAGTTTCTACTCCAAATATGCAAAAGTGCTGTGTTATGGAAAGCTGTGGAACTTCAGATAGCACCTTTGAGTATTTGTCTGAGAGCAAAGGGAACAGCAGGTATAACAGGATAGTTCCAGTTTATTACACCTTGACAGTCATCATTTGTGTCTGTTTCTTCACTGAAATCTACACCTTCTAAAAAGTAAATGATGATGATGATAAGAGAAAGAATTGGTTGTTATTAGTTTATAATAATGAATGTGTTTCACTCAACTTTTAATAGTAAACAATTAAAATAGAGTACACACCTCTATTTAAGGGTAAATCACCAAATTCACACATTATTACTATGGTAACCAAACAACCTTATATACAGATTTTCTCTTCCAAGTACGTTTGATGTTCAACCACTTATTTTCTGATGTCACTGTTCCAGATCACTGCATTTAACATGGATATTATATATTATAATGTAATAAAAAAAAACAATCAATGAAATCAATGAAACTGAATAGTAGAGAAAAAAATGGATATGAAATGTCTTTTCTTTGTTTTGTCACAATAGTTATTTGAGTTAAATTGTGTCACGATTAACATCTAAATATAAATTTAGGCAAAAAACATGTTTTGTGAGGTCGCCGTGACCTTTGACCTTTGACGAGCGGAGTCTGATCAGTGCAACCTTGACATGTAATGAAATTCCCTCTTGGCAATTCTCGCATATTGTATTCACAAGAACATGAGGTCACCATCACCTTGAACTTTGACCTCTGACCACTGACATCTAATCAGTCCAAATGAATTTCTGCGCCAAATTTGAAAGAGATATCGCGTTCATAAGAAGGGACAGTCACAATGACAGCAGGGAGGGAGGCATCATAAGAGTAGCATTACAGTAATTGGTTGTTTTCCTTTTTCTTACAGAAGGAATTATATTTGACAAATGTAAACAGAACACTGCTAAGGTAACACTGCCATGGAAACAATCAGCACAGTTATCCATATTTTGCCCTGAAACCACCGATGCCAAGAAACCAATCAGCCGGTTTATTGCTGCTAATTACTAATTCAGAAGAAAATATCAAAATGTCAAAATATCATGTTCTTGTCTCCTCAACTGGCACAGAATTATCTTCAAAAACAAGAGTCTTACAAACAGCTGGAAACCAAAAACATATTTAGTTTTTCTCCCATCGATCTTCATCAAACAATTTTAATGATTTCTTTCTCTAACTATCAAGCTCAGACCTATTAGGTTGGTTAAGGACGTATTAACCATAGTTGGCACTTCTTTCTACTATGTGCATCCCTGAAGTGTAATGAAATCCCCTCTGGTCTTTTCTTGATTTGACCTTTGACCACCAAAATCTAATCTGCTTCTTTTAAAAATCAATTCTAGGCAGATTTCCAGATGTTAGTCCAACGTCAGAGATATCAGTGGCAGTGGCATTTAGACATAAAGTAAGTCATAGAAATTCAAGGAGTGTGCAGCACATCTGTGTGATCAGAGCCGACTGAGTTATGAGTCTGGGAGGAAGATGTGAAATTTTGTTGTATATTGTGTCAGACTGGTTCAGCCATTGTCCAGAGTGCTGCTGATATCACAACGGTCAACACAACAATTTAAAATAGCAGAAACTGAGGTTAGAGCAGCTGCACATATCAGGGCCGTGCTTATTTACAGATTTTACAGATTTAAATCAAATCCTTGAAAGCAGTGGGGAAATATGGAGCTGTCTTTTATGTGGTTCCTAATAAGACCTCATTTTTCACAATTTTTGACCAAACACAGAAAAGCTCACGTGGCCTGACTGCCCCCAATAAAGTGATAAAGGATAGGATAAAGGATAACACAGATGTCTGTTCTTGACTGTTCAAAGTCCAGGTACAATATTTTGAGTCGGCTCTGACCAAATAGAGTTTGTCCCAAATTTCATATGGTGACTTAGTGATTAGCTAGTCACATTTGATTGGATACATTTACGTCTTAATTTAAATCTATTTTTGATACAAAGACACAATTTTTTTGACACATATTTGGCGCGTAACAATTGATACAACAATGAACACAGAGACACAGGATTAGAGTCTGGGAAATGTGTTTTTCCTTTCACAGCGTCTTAAAAGACAGAGACAAACGTGCCTTCAGCAATCTGTTAAAATGCACTGACAGCCACAGCAAGCAGCAGTTTGGCAAGTGTTTAATGGTCGACTCAACATGGAGGCCTGTGTGTAGGAATTAGGAACGTCAGTCAATGAGATGTGAGAAAAAACAAATCTTTTTAGACCAGGCAGAGCAGTCGGGATGTGAAGAGGAAAGCAGTTAAAAAGGAAAAATTCAACCTCCTCGGTTCTTCATGTTCGCTTTTTTTTGCTAATTTCTCCCCTTAAATTTCAGCCCTCTTCTCCTTTCTTTTCATGCTAATTCTTGAGGGGTAAACCACCAACGCCGGCTGTCCCGCTGATCATCTTTGGCACTTAAACAATCATTATTCTTTTCCTTGTGTGAGCCTGAAAATTATACTTCTAACACTGACCAAGCTGTTTTTCCCCCCTGAGTTCTCCAGTTCTCACAATTATCGATCAAATCAAAAAAGCCTAAATGCCAGCGGGGATTGTACACTCCAGCAGACAGATTTATCAAAGGTTGGCTGTTAATGAAGTCACACCGGGCAGACAGAGTAAAAAAAAAAAAAAAAAACGTCAAAAGTGACATGCAAGGGTTTTAACCAAAAGACTAAAAATGTTGTGAATTAATTGGTGCCCTCGTGATTTGCTTTGACAACCGTTTTAATGTCGCCATCGTCCTACTTTGCTTACGGAACATTTACACAAATTTTTATTGTCGTGAAAATTTCCGTGCAGACTGTGTTCGTGATTCAGTGGGTTAGATGAAAAGACCAAAAGACCTTGTCAGATCAGGACAGCCTCTGGCAGAGTTTCCTGTCTCGCGCTGGTAGACTGGCGAGAGTGTTTTCAGCCTCCCAGTCACGGAATTTGGACGACTTTTACTTTTCTGCTGCGATCCTGTGCTGGTGCACGTCCCCTGCATAACACACCAGTCAGCATGTGTGCCTTTCTTCACTGTGACTGTGTGCGTTATTTCTGCGTGCTTGCATGTGTGCATATACTGCACGCGTAAGCAGGTATACATGTCTGTGTTTCTGTGTGTGTGTGTGGTGGTGGCGTGAGCAGCAGTGTATGTTTTCAGTGCTTCCGTGACTTGCCAGGAAGCCCCCTGCTGTGCTGCTGAGTGCCTCCCCCTTCAGACGCATTAAAATAAGATGAGTGTGTGTCTGTGTGTATGTGTGTGGCCGTGCAAGTGTGTTTGTGAACTAGATAGAGATAGTAAAAGAACAGAGAGAGTTAGAGGAGAGATTAAAGGATTGCAAACACACACCGTGAGGTGGATCTCACACTGCACACATGCAAACATGCCTGTGTGTGTGTGTGTGTGTGTGTGTGTGTGTGTGTGTGTGTGTGTGTGTGTGTGTGCAGGAATGTGTGTGTTGTAGTCCCTGTGGGCCATTAAACTAAGATGAGTGCCATGTTGGATAGCAGAGAGGGAGAGATAGCGGAGGAAGAGGGAGGAGGAGGAGGAGATGTGTACATGGTGGGTAATTGGCTCTTAAGTGCAGCACACGTCTTTACCCAAGAGCCTCTCCTCTCCGCTCCTCTCATGGCTGCTGTTTGTTGGGCTGCAAACTCTGTCCACTTATCTCCTCAGCCAGCAATCACTACAACCTTAAACACACACACTCTTTATCACTGACTTGCATGTTTTCTTCCGCTCCTCCATTCTGTCTGCTTCTATTCTTACTCCTGCTCACATACACACACATTTACCAGAGCAGCAGCAGAGAACAGGACAGCAAAGTGAATATGTTGATATTTTAATTTTTACTATAGTAAAATTCTTCATTATTTCCTCATTTTAACCTGTAGCTGGGATTATGTTTATGACAAACATTCAAATCATTTTAATCTCTGTTTTCCTCTCTGATCATTAAAGGGCCATTCCACCAGTTTCAGGGGTGAAGCTATGTTTTCGTCAGTGAACTAGTGGTACGTTGTCGACTGTGTGTGTTTGTGAATGAGGTAATGCGCATATTTTAATATCCAGGGCAGAAACCCTGTCACTGTGGGGTAGTGTGATGGACTCATGGCTCGCCCAATCTTGTCCTTCTGTTATGGCTGGTACTGACCATGAGGGGGCGACGCCACTGTTTGTAAAAAGAAGTCAGATTATATTGAAATCTATGTGAAAATAACCCTACTTCTCACTTGATTTATTAGCTTAGTTAAGGTTTTCCTAATGAGTTTATGGTCTCAGGTTTTGTTTTAAGCGTAATATCTTATTGTCCATTAGTGGACAAGTAATAGTAGTAGTAATACTGACATTAAAATTATAAAAGGTTGAATTTGTAGAGAAAATAATGATTGATAAGTTTATAATGTCTCAATAATATATAATAATATAATTTTGCACTATTTAACAAATGCTTTTACAAAATCAGTAGGGACACAATACTTTTACTACTATTTCTAACCACTTCTAGTGGTTCGTATTGACAACCAAAGAAATATTTAATCATTTAGTGGAGACAAATTATACTTGAATATATTAATGCTCAAATATAGCTTCCTGAATAACACCTTTTTGAGGGGGTAACCTCCTTGTTATTATTGTTACCATGACAACTAAGGTCACCCACTGTGCTATTTCTAGAGACATCCCTATGGTTTGTATCAAACATAGACTAGTTTATAAAAGTGGATGTGGACTGAAGTGGATTGAAGTCTAAGTGAAAATGTCCTTAAAATGAGTTTATGGTCTCAGTCTCTAGTTTCAAGTCTTCAGTGCAACTTGATGTTCATTTATAAATGATGGTCCATTTAGAGGAAAATAGACCATAAAGCAGGGGGTGGGTTAGGGGGCGTGGCTACCGTGTGATTGACAGACTGTACAATTGGGATAAAGATGGAAACCGCTGGTCTAAAAATAATCCTGATGTGACATCAAAATTACAAAAAAAAAGTCATCAAACCACAGAAGTGAAGTTGATAAATTTGGTGTTAGCAAGTTGCACTATGGGAATTATAGGATACGGTGTTTTTGGATCCCATACCAGGAACTAAATATCAGCGTACCTCAGTATCTGCTGCATCTTTTCTTTTTTTTTTTTAATTTGTCTTTTATGATTCCCCTCGCTTTATTTATTATTGATCAGGCAGAGGTAGACACAGCTGAGTCGATTATCAGAGCAACACTGCCTCAAATAAAATGTCTATCATGTGTATCAAATTAATTGACACTTTTATCCATTTTTCAAGTCACATGCATTTCATCACTTCCTGCATTAATTTGTAAGCATTTTCATCACTTTCAGATTTATTAATTATTTGTCATTTCTTCCACACTTGAAGCCAATTTTCCTGAAGTGATAAAAGGCAAACTGTGTGTAGAGAATGATGAATGCGAGACAAGGATGATAATGAAACTGTTTTGGTCGTTTTCATATCACGACTGGTTTAATCATTTCTGCCTGAAACTGATCAAATCATTTGATAATTTATCCATTTTTCATTTCACATCTGCATTTTTCAATTTACATGTGTTTTCATCACCTCAGTTTTTATCTGTTCATTTTTGTTACTCTCGCCCCTCAGATATGACATGACCCCCATCTTTGATTATTTTTAAGTCTTGGTTTGATTTTATGACAAGATAGCGCAGCATACACTTCTGTAACACACACAAAAAGTTTGAGTTCCCCTTCTGATCCGGATCAGCTTCTCAATCAAGATTCAGGTGTCTTAAAGCTAGTTTGAAGCAAAGTCAAATGACCTCAAACATTTACTGACTGGTAATAAAATGATGTAAAAACCTTTGGAAAGAGGCAGGAATGTAAAGCTGCTAATGATTTGTGAGTCATTCAGACATGCAGGACAATGTGATACGGTCTGATTTTGTTGTGTTCTTATCACATTCAAGTGCAAAAAGGCTTTCCCAGTGCACCAACCCTATCACTCAATCACTGTGCAATAGTTTTGCAATAGCTACATTGTCTTTGCAACAGCTGTGCAACTGGATGTTTTTATTATTGTTGCACATAAATCTTTGCTCACTCATCACGATCACCACCCTGTATGTGTAGTAGGGGTTACAACACAGGTCAGTTGTGACAATTTCTCCAATAAGGAACAAGGTACAAATCACCCACTGTGGCATCACCCATCGGTTTGTGAGCTGCTGTTTTGAGGGCTTCAGTTTATAATTTGTCTGTTGGCCATCTTGGTTTTTTTGAAACCAGAAGAAATCATATTAGAAGGTGGAGCTGGGGTGGATCTGACCTGATCTGTCCTCTATCCTGATTATCAGTCAAGTCGCTGTGTGTGGTACAGTCTGTCAATTACATTGTAACCATGCCCCCAATCCATCCCCTGCTTTATGGTCTATTTTCCTCTAAATGGACCATCATTTAAAAAATGAACATCATGATGTATTCAAGATTTGAAACTAGAGATTGAGACCATAAACTCATTAGGAAAACGTTTACTGAGCTAATAAATCAAGGGAGAAGTAGGGACATTTTCCCATAGACTTCAATACAGTCTGACTTCTTTAACAAGCAGTGGAGTCGCCCCCTGATGGACATTAGAGAGTCAACATTCACTTTTATAGACATTCTGTGGATTCACTCAAAACATTTAGTTTTGGATTTGGATTTAATAACATGTTCCATAGAGTTGATTTTACCCAGGTTCATTGAGCATTGAGGTTTATTAATTCCATGTATTTAGGCAGCAAGGTGCCGAAATATAACTTCCATTAGACACAACGCCACCAATGTAGGTCACCTGACAACGTAAACTGACAAGATGACTTATCTGCCCACAAGCAGCTGATTGCAGGAGGCGTAGGAGGCAAACTGGCCACAGTCCGTCTGGCTAAGACCTCCACCTGGTCGTCCTGGAGCATTATGGATTTGATTCTGGTCCATGACCTTTCTCACGTCATCCCCTCCACGTCTGCCATCATTTCACATGTGCTAATGAAGCAGACATGGAATAAAAGCGCTGCAAGGAGAGATAATTTAGTGCACCTCCGCTCTGTTCCAAAACAGAAATAAACCTTTAGCATGCTCCATATTGCCTGGGATTCACACCAGGTATCATGAGGTGCACACATACACACACACACACACAGACACACACACCAGAAACATTCCAGAGTGATTTATTTATGCAGCAGCAAATTTCTGTTTCCGAATCCGTAGCTCACCTGAGTACAGTAAGTTACAGATTTAACCTGAAATCCTGAACTTAGTTATTTTTCCTCAGTAGACACAATGTGTTGGCAAAGAGTTTTTGTCTCCTTGGTGCCTTAAATAACATCTGTTTAGCACTGTTGGCAAAAACCAGGGGACCCAACAAGCTGAAACTTTTGTGTCCTTTTCTGAAATTAAAAACCCAAATTACCAGTTTATTCCTTTTCAGCATCGCGTGCCCTTGCGTCAGATCATCCCAAGTGTGCAGCGATGGACGTGTCAAGATAACACGAGCGCGTGTTAATGCGTGACTTCCGTGTCTCAGGGTTGTCAGACCTTTGCATTACAATATCATGACACATCAGAGTCATGAATGATTGAAGAGAAAAGCAAGCGGCACATGCGAGGCTAATTTAACCCATCTAAAAGTCCCATCATCCCCCTGTCCCTGTTTCCCCCGTTGGTAATAAAAGCACCAGACTCCCGACTTAAAGTATTCACAGAGGAGAGATAAGCCGCTCTGCTCTGGGAAAAAAAAAAAGAAGAAGAAAAAAAACAACCGTGCAATGATAAACAGCTGCTGGAAAAAATAATATTCTTCAACAGAGTGAAAGAAAAGGCTTATGTTTATGATTTCTCAAAACAACTTTATTTCTGACCTCTCCATAATCCCCAGAAAGTCTTTCAATTAGAGAATGGTTGAGATTCCCCCTATTACTGAGCGCCCTGCTCCCAGACAGACTGGGGAGAGGGGAGATAATTGGCCAATAAAAATGTAAATAGGGTGGTGGAGCAAACCAGCATGTGATGTGGAAGAGGGGGTAGTGCTGCTGGGGGACGGAGGGGAGGTTCGGGATAATCCACTGTGACAGGTTGTGTTGGTTTTGTTGCCTGCTAATTGGATGCTCGCGGAGTTCTCTTCTGCACAAATGCCATAATACCACACGGGCGCGATTACTGACGGCGGTCCAACCACAGAGGAGTTTGTTCAGACCCCCCTTCCTCCTCCTCCTCCTCCCCCACCTGACCTCCAGGTTGATGGCTTTGGCTAACAGGTGAAGCTCTGTGGAATGACATGATGTGATTTTTTTTTTTTTTTTTTTCAAACTAGGGTTAGACCTGTAATTTGCTTTGACGGCAGGCGATCTAGGCATTTAATTAAAATTCAGATATAATCTATATAATCTGATGAAGCCTGGCTCCAGTATTATGGATGTAAATTTGTGGAGTGTGAACAATTACATATTTATTTTTGAATTTATAACTTATTTTATCATCCACATGACATAAGCCAGCTTTAGACATATTTTAATCATATTTAAAGAAGCATTGTTAATATGTTTTATTTTAGTTATTATAGTTATTAAAGCCTTTACTGTTTGTCTCAGTCTCACTACTCTGATCAACAACAACAACAGGCAGCTGTTTTTAGTAGACATCGCAGATGAAGTGACTGTAAATCACCTGACCACCACCAAACAGCAGATAGCTCAGTTAGCAACTAACTAGAGAAGCGGGTCAAGCATTTAGCAGCTGAAAAGCCAGATATCATACTCATGACTTGATAAGGACTGAAGCTAGAGCAAAGTTAAAAGCAGTCGAACACAGCTTTAAATAAATGTTAACATTGCCCTGTAGGAAAAAATATAAATAATATAAAACAAAATGTGTTAAATGAATGAGTTTAAGCTTGCATGTGAAGTATTGCCCCCAAGGAAAAGAGAGTAAACAAGCATGGGTGGGTCTAGAAAATTTTAATGGGGGGCCCGGCTGGGGCACAGAGAAGGTGGCAGATTTAAATAACGTATAAAAAACAAATCAAACAGTAAAATTACAGCCCTATTGTTATATACCAAGGGAGTTGTTAGCTGCTGTGCAGACTCTCAGCCCCAGGTTGGAGCTCCTTGAAGCCTCCATGTGAGACACTTCAATTGGTGATTGTGTTTGTGAAATATATTTTGGGGCTGCAGCTCCGTCTTGGAGGCCGTGGCGCAGTGTAGCCATGACACCGTAGTGCTTTGACCAGTGGAAAAGGGGCTTAACTGATTATTATTAACTGCTAGTGTTAATTTTTCGAACACGACACAGAATTTTCTCATTTTTTAAATACTGGCATGGTGTGGTGCGTAATTAAGAAAAAACATAGTTCCCTTAACCTCTCAGCCTGGTGCTAACATGCCAACTTTTAACTTAACCGCTAGCGTTAGCTGTCCCACTAAGACCCGCCACTAAGACCCGTAACATGTCTAAGACCCTGTCTAGACAGCGGGTCTTAGTGGACACTACATATACCAGACATAAGTTTACTTCCAAATGCCTTTGTCCTCCTTTCTTCCTGCACCATCAAATGCATCTAAATAAACCCAGTTTAAGGCAGCTCCAGCCCAATAGTATCACTGTGTTGCCACCTTAGTGTGTGCAGCTTATTTATTCCACTAACATTGCATCACTGGTACAGTGGTTCCTCCCCGAAGCAGAGTTACATCAGGTGCACCACAACCACACCACAAACACAACGATCACAGGGATGAGTGTGAAGCGTGAATGTCACGCTGCATGCATCGAAATAAATATAAATAATTTGGCCGACATCACATCGGTGCTATGCTTTGGTTAAGAAAACAATTCTACTTGTCCATAATCAATACCGACAAGCCTAACACCCTATACATTCTGACTGTGATGGGGGGGGCACTTGAGGTGGCAAATGAGATTCTAGAGGTAGCCTGTGCCACCCCCAGCCACACCTTTGGCCCCGCCCCTGCACACAAATGAAAAAAAAAAAAAAACATTGTGAATATTAATGAGGTTTGAAGATGGTTGGATATTTGTTTAACTGGGGACAGAGCTGCGTTAACCCTAACCCTGTATGGTCTTTATGCTAACTTGACTCTCAGCTCAAGCTGCGTAATTGAAGCGAAGACACGAGAGCTGTAGTGATCTCGTACTACTTGGTGGGTCACATTGCAGTGGGTTGTGCAGTGGACGTGGTCGGAGTGGTCCACCACCACAAGTGTCATTTGAAACATTGGTGATATACACGTATTAGTCAATGGGGCTTTAAGAGGTTGTCAGTCAAATGATCATTTAATGTCAAAGAGAATGATGGAGTTAAACAGAGTCAAACCAAGACAAGCAAACAAAAAAGAGAAACAGAGGAAAAAGGTAAAAAAAAAAAAAAAAAATTAGGCAAACAAATCAATTCCACATCCATTGTGTATTTTCAAAAATGCACTGCATATTATTTCCTCATTTCATGAAAGCAGATAGAGCCAAATGGACAAATACAAAATGGAAAAACCTTTCAGAAAGACTGGAGCAAATTAGTTTTTCTCTCCCACCATGTGAAGGGACATCCCTCGGTCACCAGGCTGAGGATTTTGTGCATGCGTGTGTGTGTGTGTGTGTGTGTGTGTGTGTGTGTGTGTGTGTGTGTGCTCATATACAACTGTGCAAATGTGTGTATTTAGGCCCTTGTCAGATGGGAAGAGCTCTTCATTAAGGCGTTGAGCTGAGGGAGAGCCTTTCCTTTCCAGCTCCAGCCCTCTCTGTTGGTCCTGTTGACAATTCACTCAAAAACTCACTCACAAGTGGCAGAACGCGCAACTGAACTGACTTTAATCACTGATCTCATCGTATTTACTCAAGCCTTCGTCTCTCACAGATCTCCCAGCATGCCACTTTGATATATTTCATCACTCAGGAGAAACGGAGAAGTCGGCATACTTTGAAATCATAAAGAAAGGGAGAGCACCAGACAGTTCTTTTTGAAAAACAAAGATGCGTGGTAGGGGATGGAGAGGCAGACAAATAGCTGGTAAAACAAATAGCACTCCCTCACATATTCCCCAACAAAGGCGTCGTAATCCTTTACAAAATTCAGAAGAAATCCCCTCTGAATCAAAGGATCTGTTTCTAAAACCAGGACCTGCATCTCACGTGCTACGTTCCCATTTCTCTAGAGACTCATAAACATTTTCACCAACTGATATAAAAAGTGAGATGACAGGAGCAGAAACAAAATAACAATTTAATAAGAGGTATGTGAGCAAGTGGACCTTGAGTTGAAAATGTTGCTTGCTTTTGAGGTCAAGAACAAACCGTCGAGTTCAAACTATATTCAATTTTCTCATGTAGTTATGAGGAAGAAAACCAGCTGACACCTCATCTCATCACAGATGTAGATCTGTCGGGCCTTCTCCTTCAACCCATAATCCTTCAGTGTTGCAGGGATTAGGCTGAGGTCTGAGAGGGGTCTGTCTGCAGACTGCAAGAGACAGGGGGGTAACTGCAAGTAGTGGGCATGACTTTAAGTTGTTCAAATCACACAGAACCTCAAGAGACGTCAAAACAGATGTGAAGACAACAGTATCTGGACACAATTCATTATCGCTACTGATTGGTTGAGCCCCTGGGGAGGCAGATGCAACGCTCAAGAGGAGGCATTTCAAAAGACCAATTGTGTTTGTACAAGTTTTCCCTTTCCTATTTGTGTTATACAGATCTTTGTTAATGTAACAAAACAATTTGGTCAACAGAGTTGCAAGGTTCAAAGTATCTAACAAAATGGAGAAACGATCAGGACAACAAACATTTTTCTAATTTTCATAAACCTCCTTGTTGGGGATCCATGCCTATTGACATCAATATGCAGTAAAACAATATATAACTACTTAAAATGAAGGTTTGGGAGTCATTCCAAAAAACACTGTGTCCTCAGTTGTATGAGAAATCTACTCTCTTTGAACCACAAAGACCTCAGTGTCTGGATTCATTTTTACCATGGTTCCCTCCATTGTGCTATCCATGAGCCCAGCTCTTCAAGGAGTGGTTCAAAAACCACACACAGCACGGCAAAGATAGACTAAATATGTCAATACTGACATGCTATATCGTCTTAGTGCTGATAAATTATCCATAATTTAACCATTCAGTTAATTTTTCAGTGACAGTGAGCACGAAAGAATAATTAATTCAGATTTACCTGCATCGTGAACCAGCAAAGTGAAGCAGTGGTGACTCTTTGAATCGGTCCCGAAGTCTGATTGTTTGTACAATTCTTGATTATTATATATATAGAACAAATAACTTTTCATAAACATTTTCTGTCTTATGAATATAGTCATATGAAGTCCACTCCAGTCTGCTGAGAGACTTTATTTGAAGCACTTCTTTCTAAAGTTCTGCCTTTAAAAAAACTACAAAATAATAAGCATTTGATTGGTGGGTGGCAAAGCTAGAAGTGAGAGAGCCAAGACCCAATATGACAGTACATGTTGTTTATTTAAGGTTAAACATTTTTACCCTCATCTACAGAAAGGTAAAAAGAAACCAAACACTGTATGTTAGTTATGTGTTAGCAGCAGTTTTTTGGTATTCAGCTGCTCATGCTCGCAAATACTGAATTCATCCACGCTGTGACTGTGTGTCAGTATTTGTATCCTAAATGAGAAAGCTGCATACACCCACACTCACATGGGTGGTGAAGCTGCAAACCCTATTCCTATTCCTTATTATTATTATGGAGATATTGCAGTGGCCTTTCAGCCACCAATCAGTGAATAATGGATCATATGGATTCCACTTAGCAAGAAAAATGCCAAGCAGGTACTCAGTCAGTCCTGCTGTTTAAGTGGTTTAAGGATAATAGTTTTCATCAAATGTAATTTCGAGCACATAATTTTCTGCATTCCATATTATTTTCAATAAAAAAAAAAATTTTATTGACTCTCTTATCCTTTTATAAATATGTGACATAAAATTGAATTCACTTCACTGAGTTGAGATGCTCCTTTTTCTAATATGGCACTGATAATAAGAATATAGCTTGCATTAATGGCCTATAGTGAAATGAACCAACAGAAAATATGTATTTCTTTACTCTGATCAACATTTCAGAGACTGGGAAGAGAAAATACGAAAGGAACCTGCTTCTTCATTATTAACATTTTTCCTTACTTAAACGTACTTATCCATAAAGGGGACATAGAAGGACAGTGGCACGTTGTGCACTTAATGACTCTACATTAAGCACACACATTTTTATGTCCCTATAACACTACCAGGTCCTATGAAAATGAAAAATACTACAGCTTGTTTTACTCTTAATATCTTCATGTCCATTACTGGTGGAGATCTCAAATACTAGCATTAAATTAATAAAAGATTCAATTTGAGAGAACATAATGATTGATACCAAATGGCTGTGAGAAAAGGTTTATAAAGTCTCAGAATCAGTCTTTTGAATTTTTGAACTTTTTTCCAAATCCAGAGTCTTTTAGAAAATCAATAGAGGTGCAGTGTAAAACTTCTAATGGAATAATACTTGAAGATATTAATACCCTATTATGGCTTCCTAAATAGAGCTTTTCTGAAAGGTTATCCACATCGTTATTGTGCAATTCCAGAAGATGCCCCTATGGTTTGTAACAAACATAGACTGTCAATAAAAGAACATGTAGACTCTGGGTCTGTAAAGTGAGGCCAACGCTGAAGAGCCTTAAATCTTCATTCTCTCTAATGACCATCAGGGGGCGACTCCACTGGTTATAAAAAGAATTCAGATTGTATTGAAGTCTATGGGAAAATGTCCCTACTTCTCCCTTGATTTATTAGCTCAGTAAATGTTTTCCTAATGAGTTTATGGTCTCAGTCTCTAGTTTCAAGTCTTCAATACAACATGATGTTCATTTTTAAAAGATGGTCCATTTAGAGGAAAATGGGCCATAAAGCAGAGTATGGATCAGGTCACGGCGACCTGCCTGACAATCAGGATAGAGGACAGAGCAGGTCAGATCCGTCCCTCACTCCTCCTCAGCTCCGCCTTCTCCTCCAAATATGTCTGGTCTATGGTTGGACAACTTGTTGCGTTGAACAGGTGTATTGTTAAAATTTTGGCTTTTTACTCTAAAAGGTTTTGTTGCACTTACACTAACAAGCATAGCCGTCATCATCTCAAGTAAAACGGCGCCCGATCGATGTGTTAGTATGTGAAGTAGCTCAGTTGTAAGAAACAGAGCAGACAAAGAGGCTGCATTTGATAATAAAATACTTTAAAACCACTAACAAGTACCAGTATAAGAACCAGTTACACTCTATGTTATCAATAATAGGCCCCTGGGGCCTGTTATATATGAGGAATAAGTGTGCATGACATAAAATTGCCACATCTTTGATTATTTTAGAGGAAATTGTGTGGAACAAGCATTGGCATCAGTTTCCTGTTTAATTGTATACAAAGTGGAGAGCAGGAACACGGTCACAACTGAAAATGACCAGTTGAGAGTCATGTAGCAACACACATACACATGCTGGAGGCCTCTATGAGTTTTTTGTCCATAATTCACTTTTGACAGAAATCTTTTCTGTAGACTGAACTCCTGGACTCTCCCCGTGAATGCAGCCGTGCACCAAGCCAACAGGGAAGGATGCGGACGATATGATACCAATGTGTGGACAGTGTTAATCTCTCCATCTTCTCCTCTCTTTACGTTTTTTAGATCTCTCATTCAGCAGGTTCACCAGACCCCTGAGAAAAGTCTAACCTCAGCATGAACCCGCATCTCACCTCAAATATGACAGCTTACAGCCTCCTCTCATCTCCCTGCTCTGCTCTCGCTCTGACACACACACACACAGGGAGACACACACACATACACTCATCTCAGTTTCCCTCTCATCTCAACACACACACGCACAAGAAAGTTTGCAACTTCTCTCTTCCTGTCTCGCTCGCTCTCTCTCTTACACACACACACCCACACACACACACACACACACATACACACACACACACAGGGAACTCAACTTTGAGAGGAGACAGTGAGAGGGAGGAGGAGATAGTGGAGGGAAGAAAGAGCTGAAGAAATGAAAGATCTTTCACTGTGACCTTTGATGGTGACAAGAGTGAGAGCTCTGCTATACAACTGCTGTCTTTACCTCTGTCGCCGCCTCTCTTCCGCTCTCTTTCTCGCTGAAATATCTGGGATGAAGAGCGACTCGTGTTTGCTTGAAGACGTGAGCGGAGTCATGTTTTGAAGTCTTTCCAACTGAAACAATTTGGTTTGTTGCACCATGTCGTGCAGTTTTCAGCACACAGCTGAAAGTAGTTGATTTTGACCAGTTCAAGATATTTGGCTGTTTTGGTATTGAACAAGAACTACATCCAAAAAAACAAAGTGAGATACAAAAAAACAACTGAAGAAAACATGCCTACTCTGAATAAACTGTATAGTTTACTTCCAGTGGTTTTTCAAACAAATGTTTTGGAGGAATGAGAACTCTGACCAGCTGGTGGCGCTAAGGTGAGGGTAGTTTAATTCATCCACACTGGACCATGAAAGTAGGACAACTTTATAAATAGCTGAGATAAAGTGTGTGAACTAACTGTTGGACTGACAGAGCCAGAAAATAAAACTCATTACCTAAAGAGAACCATTGCATTTATTTACCATTACACCCCTAGTAAAATACTGCTGGCCTATAAGAAGCATCATTAATGTCACCACTGAAGCTCCGCTCCACTCCAGACATGTTTTCAACTGCATGTGTAAAAATCCTCTGTTATGATCAATACTTTGTTTAACAGGGGTTCGCCACATAAAAACTGGAGCTGGAAGCACATATACGCTAACTTCTTCATTTTAGAAATCTGGATCAGACCTTAAGCTCCGCCCACTCTGTACACTGCTCCAGATTGACATGTGAAAGTGTGAAGATGGTTAGAGGCGGAAACATCAGAGAGACTCAGCCACATGTTTGAGCCTCCGTCAGACACAGACCCGGGGGTTTGTTGTGCATCAAAGTCAAGATGAATCAGAACAGCTAGAATAGTTAATTGGTTCTGTTACTTCCTACCTTGAACTGGTAAGGTTTGTGTGACAGGTGAAGAAGTAGAGTCATGTTGACTCTTTTAATGGAATAATAGATTATACATTAAAAATATTAATGCCAACCAAGGTCACCCACTGTACAGGTGCTTTTCAGTGGAGGCCCCTATGGTTTGTATCAAAGACGTGTGCATTATTCATCATTCATCACAGACTGTCTATTATAGTGGACGTAGACTCTGGGTCTGTAAAGTGAAGCCAACGCTGAAGAGCCTTAAACCTTCATTCTCTCTAATGACCATCAGGGGGCGACTCCACTGGTTGTTAAAGAAGTCAGATTGTATTGAAGTCTATGGGAAAATGTCCCTACTTCTCCCTTGATTTATTAGCTCAGTTAATGTAGACCATAAAGCAGGGTACGTCTGACAATCAGGACAGAGTACAGAGCAGGTCAGATCCACCCCTCACTCCTCCTCAGCTCCAACTTCTCCTCCAGCTTCTCCTGGTTTCTTCTGGTTTCAAAAAAACCAAGATGGCGACAGTCAAATTACAAACTGGAGGCTTCAAAACAGTAGGGTGGCATCACAGTGGGCAACCCACCGAGGCAGTTGAGACCAAAACCAGAGACCAGCAGACATATCAGAACTGTTAGTTAGTTAGTTTGCATCTTATTTGCTGTTTGTTAGCTTTGTTAGGATCTGTATACTGACAAGGTTTCAGGTTTATTTACCCCCGTCCTCCATCCCCACAAGTTGACAGGTTGGTTCCTGCAGTTCAAGGTGGATATACTGACTGACTGCTACTTTCACTCATAATGTGTATTAAACATGTCAACTAGGTTAAACACCTGGTTTTCAGTGTAGGGGATCTTAGACATATCTGAATCATCTGCAGTTTGAAATATTCTGCCAAACTTGAACTTCCGGATTTGATACAGCATTTTGGACTCAGTCTTTTCACCTTTTAGCTTTAAGGGGTCTTCTCCATCTTAAGTGTGTCATGTGTGGGTGTGTATATACATCCCTGCAGATGGAGAGCCCAAAATAGTGCGAACACATAGCAGTTAATGAGTGGCTTCCCTTGTCTGATTTGCTGTGATGTCTCATGCTATTTTAAGAGTAAAGCCTTTCTAACACACACACACACACACACACACACACACACACACACACACACACAGAGACATTGATGTGCAGTAGCTGATGTTGCACCTTGTCACCAATTAGTGTTTCTCCCAGTTTCTAATTCTGGCTCCAGTGTTTCCTGCTCTTCCTGTTTCCTCCTCTAATTCTCAGTGATGTTTGGTTTTCCTCTGGTGGCCTTCACAAAGTCAAAGTGAGACATACATGCAGGAAGGTTTCAGGTAAGATGACGGTGAGGTATGATGTGTGGCGTGGATGTTCACAAGAAAAACAACACAGTTTGTTCTTTGTTCAAACACGTAGAACAGCTGTTATTAAAGCTTTCCTCATTTCACTATCTCTGATGTGAGAGCAACAGAACCACTTCATGAAGAGGGGCTGGTCCAAACCTTCAATAAAACCCATTGTGAGGACGCAGCCTAACACCAGTGTTTGTGAAACCTTTTCAAACCAAGGACCTAACTCCCAAAACATCCCCAAAACCAGAAACGGAGCTTGCATGGAGCTTGCGTGGCAAATTTTCATTTGGATTATTGCATAGATCAGTGACAAAACACATTGACAATGACACATAAGATTAGGAAAGCACAGCAGCAAAGAGCAAATCAAACTGCTGTCTCAAAATAACAAGGCATATACCTTAGCTATCTATTAGCTGCTATGTTGAGCAGAGCTTATGCCTCACAGACTGCAAATTAATAAGTGGAGATCTTCATGTGGCACTGTTTTAACAGCCACGCATGTGAACACTGTCCAGATCGAAACAACACGTAGCCTGGCACTGCTCAGTAGCTCTGCGGTCCCTCTCAGACAGTTTGAAAACACTACATTAAACATGAGATTTCAATCATTTTACTTGTGGGTCACTTACAGAGCATCGGTCCATGGAGAAGAGCTGATGTCTTTAAACCATTTGTTTTATTGTTGTTGTTTTATTATACTCAGATTGTGAAAGGTTTGAATCTTTAATGCAATATTTAAAATCACTTCTGTTGCCTGTAAAGTGGTACCTTCATAGTGCAGACCCACTTTCTTCTTTCCCTTCCAAGTTGCCATCGTGAAGTTCAGCCAGAGCTGGTGTGAGGTTTCAGCTGTTTGACTTTGCCAGATCAAGTGGATAAAAAGTCTCCTTGTACAAAATTCAGTCTTTCAGCAGTGAGTCAGGCTACTGAACCTTTATGTTCACTTCAACTGAACAGAAGAAAATATTTCAACACAGAACGAGACCGTGCACTTGGTTTTGTTCCCAGTCTCTTTCGCAGCCAGGGCAAAGAGGATGAATGAGAACACATGTGGGTTGTTTTGGCAGCTGACGAAAGCTCACCATTTTTTATTCACTTATTTATTTTTAGAGATTTGTTGGAAATGGAATTCAGAAGATGCAAAGCACACATACAAAGTTTTCCATTTGTCTCATTGTCTCTACCTGCGCAGTCTCTTTCACGGTCACCGGGGCTGGCCCTGCATTTGACGGGCCTCCAGTCAAATCCCAGCTCAACACCACGTGTCAAACCTCCCTGATGTCTCCTATTCGTTTGAGAACTGCTGTTTTGAAGCCTCCAGTTTGTAATTTGGCTGTCACCATCTTGTTTTTTTGAAACCAGAAGAAACAATATTTGGAGGAGAAGATGGAGCTGAGGAGGAGTGAGGGGTGGGGCTGGGGGTGGGGGTGGTAGCCACGCTGCTTTATGGTCGATTTTCCTCTCAATGGGACCGTCATTTAAAACATCACGTTGTACTGAAAATTAGGATGAAAATTAGGAATTAGGAAAACATTTCATAAATCAAGTGAGAAGTAGGGTCATTTTCACATAGAATTCAATACAATCTGACATCTTTAACAACCAGTGAGGTTTAAGGCTCTTCAGCATCGGCTCCACTTTACAGCCATTTTTATAGACAGTTTATGAGCAACACATTTGTATTGTATATTTGAGTTGTATATTTTACAACTCAAAACCTGAAAATCTCCTGGACTTCAAACCGTAGATGTTCAAGTTCATCTATTTTGTGAGTCATTCTGCAAAAAAGACCATAAAGAATCAAAGTCCTCATGTAAATAATGTAGTTGTTGTTGTTGCTGTTGCTGTTGATTTTACTTTGTTTCCCTTACTTCTGTAAGATATCATTAATATTTATTGGAAAATGATGTCTGATGGTTCGCAAAAATAAAACAAGCTCAAGCAGAACTCACACGTGACCAGGTAACATGTTTCGCTACCTGAGTTTGTTTTGACTCAACTGTAACACAGTCCTGTTGCCTGACACACTGACTAAATGTGTATTCAGCAAAGAATGTACAATTCCCCCTGTTCTATTTTTTCTATTTGCGCTCTTTTTTATTTACTCTGTTTTCTATTTTGGCGCTGAGCAACACAGGATTGGAAAGATTGGTTTTGGTCATGTAATGAAAGACAAAATGATTTCAGTTTTATCCTTTCTCCACACAAAACTGTGTCGTTCTATTTGCCACTATCATTCATGTTCATGGCCAGTGAAGCACGACTCTTCCCATGCAATATATATTTTTGTCCTCTTTGGAAATTCTGCACATGCCTCCTCGACCCCTCTCACATCTCCACCTGCACTTCACAACCCACCTGCATCACACCTCGCAAATGTTAAACCCTCTGGGGTGCGCAGAGTGAGAGCCGGGGCCGGGGCCGGGGCCGGGGCCGGGGCCGGGGCCGGGGCCGGGCCATAATGCCCCCGTTGTTGCCGGCCTGCTGCTGGCTCCGGAGCCTGGGAATAGATTACATGCCTCCATTCCCAGTCGGCGACACTCACCCAGGCAGACCCGCATGCAAGACAATCTCCTAAGAATGTCCAGGCTCCACTAAGGAGCTGTTGTTGTTTGCTGCTTTGTCTCATGCCATTCCCAGACTGCTGCGAGGCCCGAGGCCAGACCTGTGGGAGTATTGGTTTGTCATACAGAAAAGCAGAAATACATTTTTCTTTGTTTATGTGGGAATTCTGCTGCTCAGCTTACCTCTCTCGCCTTCCTCCTTTTCTTTCATTTTTTTCCCCTGTTTCTTTCAAAGCAGTAAAGCAATGTGTGAGAGCGATGAAGGGTGAGCAGGAAGAGAGAGAGAGAGAGAAGGGGAAGCAAATACGACGGACGGAGAAATCTACTGAGAGAGCGGAGAGGTGGAGGAGAAGAAGGCAGGAGAAAAGGTGAACAGAGGAAAGAGGAGGGGGAGGGATGGAAAGATGGAGAGTGTAGATTTAGTCTCCACATCAGGGTGCTGTCAGGTTTATAAATAACAGCAATCAATGGCTCAGCTGGCTCTGTCCTCTGCACTAATTGCTTTAAGATCTTAAAAACCAGCTCATGCAGTTTTTTTTTTTTTTTTTTTTTTTTCCAGGACTCTGTGGTTACAGAGCTGCCACTGTGCCTTTGTCTCATCCACTGCTGTTTTTACTTTTGGACCAATCTGTTTCTGGACACAGTGGTCGTGTTGGGTTTGTTTGCTGCACATTGGTGTTGCGGTGCTGCGCACGGGTCAGTGGTCAGAAACATAACATTACACACATAGGACAGCCAGGATGTGGCAGCGCAACTTTATTTTCAATATCACACTCTTAGAGCTCTCCATTAGTCCAAAATCCATATCAGGAAACTGGAATGTTTTTGTGTCTTTGTTATTTTTTTTTTTTTAATTTACCCAATCTGAAAGGAAATGTAGCCGTTTACTGAATTCTGACCAATTATTCTGTACTCCCTCTCGCTGCTAGTGTTTTGTGTTGTGACTGTGTGATTAGCCACACTGGGAACACGGGTCTTTTGGGTTTCTTTCTTCTAGTGACTGTGTAGACAGGATTTCGTCCTATATAATTGTCAGTGTTCAGCACATCGTTTGTTATATTCTTGTTTTTTTGTTATTTGGCAGCATCTATTTTTGTCCTGTTCCAATCTTATTCCAAAAATATCTGGTTTCTGGTTCATACCTTTTTTCCCTAAGAGCGAGCCGGGTTGCAACAGCTCCTTTAACCCGATCTGCACTAAAACGTCATGGGCCCCTCCCCCAGTCACAGATCCAGACTCTACAGACTCAAAATCTCAGATATCAGTAGATTTATTCGATGCAGGCAGCTGCAACAGTTTTCATGAATGTTCATAGTAAAACTAAACTTTTCATGACCTCCGTCTTTTAACTGGTTTAACTGTGGACACTGGACTAGATCATCAGATTTTCATACGACGTGATTCTCACCACAGTAACAGTAACAGAGGTTAGAGACTTTCTCGTCATTTGCACATGTGTGACTTTGCGACCCCGCTTTGTAAGGAAGAAAGAAGACACCAGCACAAGTGTAAGGAATGGATTAAAACAGTGGTTCTCAACCTGAGGGCTGGGACCCCCTGGGGCGTCACAAGATTGCAGTCGTGGGAGGATTTCAAAATAAATGGACAAATGTTAAATACATTTCTAATTATGTTTTGAGTATGATTTTTCCATTATATCTCGCCTAATGTTGTAATGTCGTCATTATAAAACAGATTTTAGTGCGTTTGTGTTTTTTTTTTTCTCCCTTTAACTGTGTGTGGTTCAATCTCCTCAACTACTGTTAATAATGTATCAGCTGCATCAGTGATACACCTCCCATCAGGACTCTGCGCTCTTAGTTTCTCACACTTTTCAAGCAGTTCCGGATGAGAAGGTGGGCTAAATGCCTAAAACGTATATGTGGGAGGGGTTCGCTCAGATGTCTGGACAACACTATGACACAAACTCTTTCCAACTCTTTCCCCACAAACCTCCTTCCAAGAAAGCCTAGTGTGAGCTCAGCAGATTTAATTCATCTTCACACATACCTCCCAGCAGCATTTGGGCCTGGGACTTGTCCTATATTCCAGCTCTGCCTGGCAGGTATCCACTGTCTTTGGGCTAACAAGCACAACTCTGCCCATGAACAGAGCAGAAAAGCCAAGTTTGCTGCAGCAAATAAATTCTGATTTGTTTTTCTGAAACTCTTGTCTGCTATCATTTCTTTCTTCAGTTAGTACTGTCGAAAAGTGCTAAAATGCAGGGGACAGGTTCAATGTTTTGAGCAGTTGTGGACCCAATTGTACCTAGTTAAAGAGTAGCCTACCACTAGGGTTAGCAGAAACAGAAATAACATGCATGGGTAGTAGCGGATGCTGAAACTTATTCCCCTTTTCCACCAAAATTTGTGGGCATATGCAGGTTTTTTTTAACTTGGGTAAACCAGCTAATAAAACCTGATTGACCCCTCTTCCACTGCCAGTTGAGCTTGCCTTTTTATTTGGACTAAGGACACACAAAACTGGCAGGAGAGATGTCATCACAGGTAGTTACAGAGCACAAACAGTGAGCATCAGTGAGCTACGAGCCGCCGTGCCAACTGATGAAATCTGTCATGTCCCATTCTCAGGTTGTTGCTCCCCTTAAAGTGTTGGCGTCTCCATCAGTAATTGTGTGTTTATACTTCATGTTAGTTATTTTGACAAGTTATTTTGGAGCCTTAGTTCAGGTTTAGCCATTACAGGAGTAAAAAGGGGTGAAAATTACTGCATTCGCCCGGATGTTGTGTTTAGACCAAAACCAGTTGGAGCCAGAGCCGATAAATACCCATGTTTACTACAGAGCCATTTGACCCGGGTCTGAATTGTCAACAAAAGCCAAATGTACGCAGGTTGTAGAAGGTTTTTTGACCATTGGAAAAGCTTTAGAAACACTGCAGTTGCTTTCATGATCCATAAACGCACCAGAATCTGGATGTCACAGCTCGACCTCTAAACTCCTACCACCACTGAGTTCAACAGGATTTCACGCTCAGTGGCTGGATGTTTCTTACTGCAACGCTCCTTAAAACGTTGACCTTTCTCCAGTACACAGTCTTGTTTTTTAGACTTTTCATAAATTTTACACAGTGCTGTGGCCCATTGTTTGTTTCAGGCAGGAGAGTTTATCCAAGCCTGAATACCTCCAGCTACTATTTGCTTCAGTCTTGTAAAAATAGACTGGCAACCCTGGCTGCATGTTATAACCTCTCGCCCTACACTACTCTAATAGCAGCACTCGTAGTAGCGGTTGGGGCCAGGGGATATGGCTGGCAAGAACTAAAATCTTGATTTGTTTTTTTTTTTTTCTCATGCTAGAGTACATTTCACAATCGCAGTACTTTTTTCCTTGCAAAATTCAGAAACGTAAAGACTTAGAAAGAATAAAAATAAAGATCTACCCCAAGGTGAACTGACAGCCCAGGATGATTGAGTAATGACAAGCAGAGAAAGAAGCTTTTCAAGTCCTCTCACCACTTCCTCTGCTGCTTCTGTCTGTGTTGGCTAGCATTAGCTTCGTGGCTCTATAGAGGAGTGTTCACATGCTGTTGAGTCGATTGGGGTCACTCTCTTCCCCTCATTACGGTGACTGTAGTCTGACTCAGCAGACAACAACTACCTCTGAACCGCAACCTTCATGCTATTCAAGATGGTTTGGATTGTGCAATCACACAGCCGTTTGTGCATCTTTACGGAGCGTAATCACAGTTCCCATCTCCCCACGTGCAAAGGTTCAACCAAAAAAAGTTTCTCTCCGACGTACTGTCACTGCACCCTGGGCTCTTTGCTGCCCGAGATGATTGTGATTGGTTTAAAGAAATGCAAATGAGACAGGATGCTGTGACCCAACTGTATGTACTCATGTATGCACTGACTTACACACCAGGCATTTTCATCAGGCTGGAGCGCAATTATTTCGCCGCTGAACACACCTTCAGAACAAGCCTTTCAACACCATGGATGCTGTGAACACAGAACTCATTCCTGCTGGGGACCTCAAAAAGGAGTGAGCCTCCTGAAGCTCTGTCTCTTTGGCATGAGAGCTAACTGTCAGCAAACTGACAGGTTCTGTCGGAGAGAACCTCAAATGTCACTCTGTGATGCTTCCTCTGACTCATAGTGAATGATATGACTCATTCAGATCATAGACTTTCTGGAAACATGGACATAGACTCTGGGTCTGAAAAGTGAAGCCAACGCTGAGGAGCCTTGAACCTTCATTCTCTCTAATGACCATCAGGGGGCGACTCCACTGGTTGTTAAAAGAAGTCAGATTGCATTGAAGTCTATGTGAAAATGATCCTACTTCTCACTTGATTTAACCCTCTGAATGGCAGCAAATGCTCGCAAAAATTGCACCACACAACAATACAGTCAATACTGATACAACATACACCACACAACAATTCTGAATAAAACAGACAATAGTTCCCATTACAGAGCCAAATCTCATTTGTACTCTCTAATTAGCAGACATGCACTACTTTGATTCTAGCCCAAAATGACATTATGTTCCTATTCAAAGTGAGGGGAGACAGCGGAGGAAGGATGCTCTGAACGTGCTCACATGCATTGACGCGGAAGCAATGCTGTCCATTTTGTTTAAGTAAACGGAAGCAGAAAAAAGTTCACTTGTTATAGATCGATTCTGATGCTGAAGGAGAATATCTGCCTTTAGGAGATGATGATCAGTTGTGTGATAACAGTGATAGTGACCATGTGTCCAGTGCGATGGTGATAGTGACAGTGCATCAAAAGATTGAGTATGACCACCAGCGTGCGGTCTTTTTCTCATTTACAGTCGCCAGTTATCGCTTAACCACTTTCAAGCCCAGGCCTTTTCAAATCTTGAGGTCAAAATCCAATATTTTTCTCAATAAAACCCCAGCACTTGAAGTGTTAAGTCCTCAGTAAATGTTTTCCTAATGAGTTTAATAGTCTTCAATACAACATGATGTTCATTTTTTTTAAATAATGGTCCCACTTAGAGGAAAATAGAGAAATAAAGCAAGGTATGCATTGGGGTGTGGCTACTGTGTGACTGACAGACCACACAGAGCAGGTCAGATCCACCCCTCACTCCTCCTCAGCTCCACCTTTTCCTCCAAATATGCTTTTATCTGGTTTCAAAAACCAAGATGGCAATGGACAAATCATAAAGTGGATCCTTCAAAATGGAAGTTTGCAAACTGATGGATGACGTCACGGTGGGTTGGCACTCAGACATATTAAATAAAATAAGGTTATAATTGTTGGGTTACGACTTGATAAACATCTATGTAAGCACTGAAAAGAAGTATAATATTACAATTTCAATAAAAAAAAAGTGGATGTTGTTTGTTTATGGGAACTCAGGGACAAAGAAGGACATCTGGACACTGTATCTCTGATAGATGTGACGGTAATGTGCATAGTAAGAGCCAGCTAACTGCATGGACTCATGACAGTCCACAAAACTAAAAAAACAAGCGACAACGTATATAGCAGTTTGTGTTACTGTTGTGTACCAATTGTGTGTTGCTGTAGGTGTCATCTATATAAGTTGTTGACATATATCCAGAAACAAAAGTTGTAATTAATCAAATCAGTGTGATAATGTCACGAATGAATTGAATGAATTGGTTGCAGTAGAAGTAATCTTAGCCGTAGTAGCGCCTAGCAACAGTTTTCAGCGGTGCTACCAGCAGCAGCATCACAAGGCATTCCCATCCCATTTCACAAAACTAATTACAGTCACTTCCACACACACTGTGAGTGTGGTGTTTGTTTTGATTAGTGAAACCTGCCAAATACATAAAGAGGCAATTTCATGTTGCAAATCACAGCTTGCATGTTGGGAATCTGGTGAATATGGGTCCCAGGAAAATTAGATCAGCAGACCCATGAATTTGAAAATGCACCAGATGCCGAAACACAACACAGTGGTTTATAATGCTGATGGGTAAGAATTTTACAGCTCTGAAAAGTCATGACAGGAGCAATCATTTTGTCCAGCACAGCAACAGTCATTAAATTCAATCGTTTTTTTTTTTTGTTTGTTTGTTTCTTTGTTTGTTTGGTTTTTTTTTCTGACAAGATGAAGAGGCCCAGTCTAGAGTTTCTTCTAAAAGAAGACACTTCTTCTCTCCTCTCTAAACTACATAACAGAGCTTTGATGTTTAAGCTCAAAGCCTTTCGCACAAGCGAGTGCAATGCAGTGTATGAGTGGCAATTGATTTTTCAGTTATGTGAAGGTGAGCACTTACTTCCACAGTAGGCGCCCAACAGAGCGAATGGCTGTTCTGCTACTGATGTGTCCCGCTGTCATGGATCAAATCAAAATAAAAAAGAACCAAAGCTATGGGACATCCCAGAGGCTTAGCAGGCTAAACAACATCTCATGTCTCCGCTGTCTTTTGTTCCTCTTCTTTATTTTATTTTCTTCCTCTTATTTCCCCACCCTCTTGACCTATCCTAACCCTCCTTCCCCCTACTCTCTCAGCCCATTTCGCTCTTCTCCCTTCTCTGTTCTCTCAAAGGAAAAGTCCGGGGAAACCAGTTTCGTTTTCCAGAGCCGCTGGCAAAACTTTGTCACTCTAAGTACTGAACTATGAAAGTCATTTGAATATAATTTAAAAGAAATTTGCATATTTGCACTGAAATAGTTTTCGATTGCTACCTTTGTTCCTGCTCTGCTACTTTGTACGTCAGTCTTCATGGTGTCAAATTGAGGACAGATGGAATATAAACTGATTTTTTTATTTTTTTTTAATATGAGACCATCCAAGAACTGTACACAGCCTGGATCCATGTTGTGAATTATGTGTCAGATTTACACACACACACACACACACACACACACACACACACACACACACACACACACACTACTCACGGCCTCCTGTGCTGTAAGTAGTTTGACCAAGCCACATACTGTAATGCTGGTAAAGAACTGATGCTTTGGATTTGCAGCAATGAGGACTCAGTCATGCATGAGTGTTCTCGGTGCCTGTTTAACAACCGAAGTGCTGTCTATCTCCAACGAGGCTTGCCAGTTTGGCTCATTCAAGGGTGTGTGTGTGTGTGTCTGTTCATGCTGGCATAGCACTAACATGGAGTGAAACCAACTGTGAAGAGATGACTAGGCATGCCAGTTGAGTGTGCGGTTGGAGTTTGTGCGTGGCTGGCCGGTGGTTTGACAAGATGCACGTTGACCAAAAGCGCTGCCGAGCAACTTTTTGTGTGTATGGGAATCCTTGTTTCTCAGCACTGGCTAGATACACGCAGGCTTTGAGGAGGTGAAACCAACATCCACTGCAGGGGCGTTTTTTTTAAAATAACGCAGAACTTTGACAACGCTAATATGCTGGCAGGTCATGTGTGTCAGGTGTGTTTGCGTCAGTTCATTGAGGAAATCTCCTGTCTTCTCAACCAGCCACCTTGGCTTTCTGCTGCTGCCTTTTTAATGAACTGCTGGGGTTAGCTGCCACAGGACTTATCCTGAGTAACGTTAGACAGTCACAGTGCGTCTTACCGTCTCAGAACTTTCTGTATTAAATGCTACACATACCAAACATCAGTTCACTTTCCAGTCCCTTTGTACTCCCTTACTGCATTATCAAAATTGTCTAAATAAATTCAGTTGAAGTCATCTCCCAGTAGTATCACTGTCTTGCCCTCTTTGGCTGGTACAGTGGTTACTCCACATTGCAGAGTTTTACATCAGGTTCTCCACAACAGGGTGGCTGTCCCACCCCCAGCCACCTATTGATCTCACTTATGATCCACTGCAAACCTGATGGAGGTTCTGCGCTGGCCGTGGCCACATAGAAAAACAGTAATATGTTATTCATTGGCAGCAGTGGAGCCCCGAGAGCCCACATCTACTGCTGAACACGTCAGTCATCTGCAGCTTTGTTGAGGGAAAATAATGACACTGTCATTAAATGACTGTGATGGGCCTCCGGCGAGTTTTAAAGGTGCCCTGTGGAGTTTTTTGTAAATACACAAAGTCTGTGTTTAAATTGAGCGTTTAGCACCAAAACACACTATGTGTTTTCTCAATCAAATGAATTTCTTCCCTAATAAAACTACTGTAAAAATTTGAACCGTTCTTTGTTTACATTCATTTTTCCTGCACTTGCACTTGCTGCCATTGTTCATCAACAGGACAGCATTAAAGCAGATGGTCCATATGTGCATGTGCATGCACAATACATACAAAACGGGGACCCACTGGTGAAAACATCTTCCCCACGGCACTAACATGTGTGAGAGAATTCAGCATTTTGGACTCAAATGAACCAAATTGAATGACTTCCCGGAAGAAAAATAACTTGGTACAACACTATAGTATTCTTGCAAAATGCCATTTCACAGTCTCACAACGTTGTATGCTTTCTAAATGCCACTGATTGCCACCTATTCACATAACTCACAGTGAGTGTGGTCTCGATATTTTGAGAGATGAATTGAAGGACTCTGAAGTAAATGGTATGCAGTGGCTTGAGGACAGTTGTAGCAGCATGAGCACACAGTAAAAATCAGTCAGGTTTATAGGACAGCTATCTAAAAAATGATAATACTGTTTTACATCCATTAGGTTCAATTGAAGGCATGGATTAGAGAGGGAACTTCAAAGCTTCAGGGTCTTGTGCAATACAAACATTTTGTGTACAACTGCACACAGGATTTTTACAAAGGAGAGTGTTTATAGTCAGACATAATCCACACCAGAAAACCTGTTTGTTATTTAGCTGAGCAGGAAAAAGGTTATAAAATACAAAATAATGTGAGCAAACACTTGTTGGCAATACAGGGCATACATACAGTATATGGAGAATAAATACAGTTTATGAAGCAAGCCTCCTCACACATTTTTGGTTGTGGCCATATTTGAAATCATGAACTGGTCTTAACCTGGAGGAGGCCTGGTTTACTGGTTTACAGCAGAGCAAGTGACAATAAAGATGGTGTCAGCACAAACATAGAAATGTACAGAAGCTCAGAGGTCTCATTTAAACAGTTTTCTAAGTTTTCTATGAGTGCTTTCAAACTGGGGTAGAGGCGCTCTTTAGCCTCTTGTAGTCGAAGTAACAATACAACAATACTTCAGCAACACAATCTCCGGCTTATTTAATAACCAACGCACTCGAAAACCATGGACAAATCTATACTGAGTTCCACACAATATTGCTTTTTGTCAAGAGAGGTGACATTTTCCTCCATAGCAGAAGAGGAAGAGTGATTTTTTTTTTTTTTTTCAATTTTATGGGCAAATAGCTGTTGAGGGGATTTTGACAAAGGTAAAAACAGAATAAAATGTTTATGAGTAACAATCACTGGGATCTATAGGTCAAAATGAGGTGTCAGAATAAAATGGTTTTACTGTTGCTGACCAATAATCTGGGGCAGACACTAAAAAAATGAAGACACTGACTAGTGAGCAAATAAAATCTCATTAACTAAAATCAAATGATCCATCAGAGTAAAAACTGTAAAAACTGTGCTGTAAAGAAGTTTCTGCTGGACTCACTGAGAGGGATTTATTGTCTGCTGTATATGATCCTCCAAAAGGACACTGAACTGTGTTAATTAGAGCTCAGTAGGATCATGTACCAGAAAATGAATCCCCAATGAGGAATTACTATTGAATGAGTTCGATCCCAAGCCAGATTCTTTCATATGGGCCTTCTCAGCAGAGCAAATGGGGGTTCAGAGGAATTCATATCAATATTGAACTGTGCAGCCAAATAGCTGTTGAACCTCGAGCCAAGACAGATTTTGTTGGGATAAAAACAATTATGTGTGAGAAGATTAGAGAGGACAATGAGCGGTGAAACTGTGCTTTTAGTCAATGACATTAGCAATAACAAAGAAGTCTTGTGCCTGTTTATTTAGCATAATAAAGGCTATGTAGAGTGAACCAAATAATGTGGGCTGGCCAGACAAAAGCAGTCCATCAAAACTCATTACAGCTAGGGACGAGGCACATTAGGACTTTATAATATCTGGTTATGATTTTCAAAGAGAAAGAGTGGAGCTCTGAAAGTGAAGGATGCATTTATTGTTGTAAATTCAAACGTTTACTTCCAACAATATGGTGGAAAGGTAAAAGGCCCACTTTGTATTCCACAGAGAGGCACGTGGCAGCTGATCCCAGGCATTATTATTTATGGCTTTCATCCCGACTATAAATGGCATGATCTGCATGGCACCGCCCGAAAAAACTAACGTCGCCACCTGTAGATAGGTACAAGAGGTCAGGAGGCTAATGTCAGCTGGAGTTGTATGGTTTGACACAGTAAATCTTGTCAAAGGGGATAAACACTATCTCTCTGCACACTGACAAGCCCTCTTTGTCTTGGAGAGTGTGAAAGTCTCATGAAAACTTTATTATTTATCTTCTCCTCCGCCGCCTGTGCCTAAAATGGAGAGAAGGAAAGATTGAGCAACACAGGAAAAAAGGAAGAGGGTTAGGGCCAAACTACTGCAATAAAAATGATGTATGAGACGTCACCCGGTGATTGGCTCGATACATCACCCTCAAAACTCGAGCACGCCGGCACGCACGCACACACTCACTCTGCAGCGCGATGAAGTTCGCGGCAGAGTCCTGTCTGCCTGTAGGCTAATAATGCAAGATAAAATAAGAACTCTGCAAATATAGGATGGCACGATCCTTTATTGGACTGTATTATCCACAAACACTCACCTGCTATACACACACACGCACACACATACACACACAAGCATGGAAGTGTTTTTTTTTTTTTTTTTTTGGTAACAGTTCTCGAGCTGGAAGCACAGGTGCATTAAGTTTGAGAATAAGCAGGTGGTGTCTAAGTGGGATAACGGAGATGGCGACTGCTCTGATTGATGTGTCTATTGGTGCTCGCTGATGCTCGATGCTTCCGACGACACTCATGAACCTCTCAAAGAACGGAGGCTTGGAACCCCGATGGCGTGCAGCCTCATCTCTGTGGAATAACGGATGAATTCCCCCTTTGTTCCTGCTCTCTGCTCACAATGAAATCAGACCAGTTTCCCAAAAAGATGCTGCCAATGCAAGAGCTCATAGGAGTGGATTTGATCCTCGACGTAAAAATGTAACCATAAATAGTTGTATGCACTTTGCCTGTAGAACATTTGTCTGTGGAGGATGCTGATTGATTATGTGCAACATTTCAGATAGAAGTCATCAAATGGCTCTAATCTCTGTGTTGGCTTTCAGATTTCTCAATTAGCACAGATAACACCAGCAATTACCACAATGAAATTTGGCCCAGAATTCAATTCTTCTGATTTGCTTTGCCTACACCAGGCAAGTATGCGCACAAGGAGCGTTTGCCTGAGGTTGTTTGGTTTTACTACAGACGGAGATTTGCTCTTTGTTTCGTGAAGAATGCAGAGCTCCTCAACGTAAAAATATCCCACAGCAAAGTGAAGTTATCCATTCAAAATCTGACATACTGTACTTAAATGTATCAAAAGTAAAAGGATTTAACAGCTTTCAGTGTTATAGATATTAGATATGATTGGATTATCACTAATATGTAAACATGTAAGCAGCAGGTAAACGTTGCATATAGTCAAGGCGAAGTTGACGCTAAAGGATGTTGAGGTTATTTGACACAGGGTTGTTTGAAGTATATTCAGTGTATTACCTGGGGGTGTGCTTGGGTTCAGACACTGCCTGGAGAGGCAGGTAGCGACAGGAGAGCCGGCACAGAGGCTGAACTGTGCTGCTGTGGACGGGACTGCAGAAAAAAAAATGTGTTTTAACCACCTTAAACTGTGTGAAAAAAAGTGTAGTAGAGTATTAACAGCAGCTGTGTGGTGTAAATATTCTCACTTCTTGTGTGTAGGACTGTGGAAGTTAAACGGATGTGGGCAAAAAATAATTGAGCAAAAAGATAAGGGATCTTCCACAAAAAATTCAAAATTAAAAAGATACAAATTGGTTCAGAGAGTTGAACATTTTAAAATCAAATATCAAATAAACAAAATGAAACAATATACTGCCTTTACAGAGCTGACTCGAAGGGGAAGCGACAACGCTTCAAAGCTAACAGGAGCTAACACAGTCTCATACCGTACTTCTCTGTTTGAATATAAATACACTGAAAGGCTCTGGTATAGTTTGAAGGCAGTCATCACGCGTGTGAATAAATAGTTTATTATTCTATTCCCATTTTGTTTTTAGTTGTGGTGGAAGCCACAGCCGCTTGCTGCTCCGTTAGCTAGCACTGTAGCTAGGCGCTGGCTAGCCTTTGGTTACATTATAGCATTAATCACGCAACTTAATGAATAAAGGGAGGGAACGTGAAAAAGCTATGTTTAGTGTCCTTTGCTGATGGTGATCATGGGAAAAAAGCAGCAGGGATTAATTAGTAGAGATCAGCAGTTAAATCCAGTTAGACATAGAGAAGCTGTAGCGTGCTGAGAGGTGGGGATTAGGTGCGCCGGCGGCGACTGGAGGGGGGTGAAGCGGTGACTCAGGGAAGACACTTGAAGTTACCCATCCTGTTGGCCTCGCCCTTGACGCTGACAGTGCTGCTGCCCTCGCACTTGAAGAATGTCAGATCCTTGTGTGTCTGTGCGTGTGTGTGGGAGCAGCATCGCTGGGGTGGAGACACTTCGATGGCAGTCACCATGACAGGGGGTCAGGAAGGAGGAAGAGCACTGACACTGACATCACTCGACCTCCGATGGCCGCTGCATACACACACAAACACACACACAAACACACACACACACACACAATGCGTGCCTCTTGTTCACACACTTTCAGACAAAGTTACACAGGACCACACTTAGCTGAAAAGTGAAAGAAAATCAGGTTGGATTTGTCACACACATTAAAAGCGTTACCTCGGAAAATGTTTTTGATTTCAAATAGTGAATTATTCTCTTTATTCCTCACTGAGTTTGTTTCATGAAGTTGGGGCTCTAAAAAATGTCATTTAAAGTGGCGAATCGCAAACCGAACAAGACTAGAAACTCATTCACACCTTGAATAATATTGCTGTAACTATACTAAGGTTTAAATGATTTCAGGTATAACTGTTCCCAGTGTTCCCCGCTTTGACAATAATTATAAAATCATTTGAAAAGGCACAGTTTGGTCCCAGAGCAATTTTGTTTGATGCATTTATCGTAAAGCATTTTCAGTCAAGCAAATTAAACCTGAAGAGAAGAAGAAGTGGTGGGATCTGGAGGCTCGGAATAAGTTTGTGTGCCAAAGAAGTTACAGATATTACTGTAGCAGTGGGAACGCTGCAGCCACAACACACTGTACCATTATTGTAAGGCGCTGATAAAAAAGGGGGTGGGTCTGGGTTAAGGGTCCTGCTTACTTTACATAATTTAATTCCAGATATTTAAATTGTCTCGGAGGCTATTTGTTTGAGTCTTCTGCTTGGTTGCACTGGAGACTCCTGAAGGCTAAGGAGGCTAAAGGGGTCGCCACGGGTCAGTGGTCCGCACCCGGTCGGCATACCTGAAACCTGGTGGAGGCATTCAGAGCTTTATCTGCTGTGTCACACTCCCACAGCCCGGACGAACAAAAAAAAAAAAAAAAAAAGAGAGAAGTTTGATTTTGTGAATTTGTATTGTCAGGTGAATTGCTTTCTTTTCTTTTTTTTTAAAAATAATTTCACAAGTCATCAAGTTTCTCCCAGTCAGTGACTCATGGGAGGCAGGGAGTTAGCATGGGATCTTTCTACAGTCACATAGCCTGGGGTGAAGGTAGAAATTGTGGGCTGTAGAAACAGCTTCTCAGCAAGAGTATAGGTTTCATTTTTAACTTTCTGGGGACGTTCTTGGGATCACACCCAGGACAGCAAACACACTGTGGGCTTCTGCTCATTATATCAGCAAGAACAAAATGCATTCACTTGTACATCATCATCAGTGGAATCAAAAATCTATTTGTAAGACCATTAAACATAAAAATTTCCCGTTGTCTATTGTCCTATGAAATGGATGCTGCGTCTCATCTAAAATTCTGTATCTGCTAAGTGCAAGTTTATAGATACAGAACATTTATATAATGTTATCGTATTCGACTATATCATTTGGATTTGTGTCTGTGTCATTCATCATAAAGTTGCATGGCAGTTGTCAAGGTCAAATGTTGGGTTCACTATCTGTCAGAAGACGGATTTAAGTGCCGTTTTTTTCTGCCAGGCGCTAGAATTTTACACATTTTATGTTCAAACATAGTATTCTGTCGGTTCATCTATCTTCTCCACTCTGTTGAATCATAGTGCTGCACCGACACACAACAAGCAGTCACGGTGTGTGTGTGGGGGTGATGGTTATTTGCAATTACTATCTGAAACAAACCGAATATTGTCTTGACAACTGCAAAGACACGACGCTTCACCAGTCGCTCTGATGATGGTCGATGGCCGAGCTCAAACCCGTCCTCAGTCCACACGTCATGAACTGGTCAGAGGAGACAGGAGAAAAAATAACAGGAAGACACTGGGTTTTTTTCATATCAAAAATACATATATGAGAACTGAGCTACTAATGTTACAATTCCTGTCGCAGCAGCTCCTGCTGACTTTTTTTTCATGTCCCCTCCAGGTCCCAGTCAGGTGATGTCAGGTGAAATTGACTCCCGTCCCGCAGGAATCCCAAAGAACTGCCAGCGTTCACATCACTGAACATCTCGATCTGCATGAGCCAAGACTAAAAACTTTCAATAACATTGAACATGTTTGATTTGATCAGATTTTAAGACTAAATTAAGATTGACTAGAGACAGCTCAGACGACCACCTTACACCAAATGGTCGACGGTGGGAGCGCACCGCAGACCCAGCAAAACGGATTGAATTTGTCCGTGAGAGTGAAATGTCATTAATCTATTAAAAGGGTTACATGGAAAACTCAACTTGTAAAAGGCAGTAAAAGTATTACCAAAAGGATCCTTTAGTATCCAAAATAAATGTACTCATCATGCAGAGTGGCCCTTTCCTGTTATTCTACAGAGCTCCAAAGTGGTCTCAGACTTTTGGACCTCACTGTATATAATTCATTATATTATTTGAGTGCTATTATTGATGCATCCGCATTGTGGCAGCATTTTCCTTTTTGTGCAACTGGTTGAAGTGAAGATGATTTTATTTATCAGTTTCTACAGTTTTACTTGAGGAATTTCAAAACTTTTATGGTTGATGATATGGTTTGTATGGAAAATTCTATACAGCCACTGAGTCTGTCAGCGGATGCAGTGCAGTAAAATATTTTCTTTCTAAAGTGAAGGAGAGGAGAAGTGTAAAGGTGCATAAATGTTTGAGACGCTGGAGGTTAAAACTCCAGCAGAACAGTTCATGCTCAGTATTGTCACACAAGTGATATTGAGTTATTTGGTCAAATGCATCATTATATTTGACTTTGTCAATATCGCCCAGCCTTAACACTTCACATTTATTACGCCGTGTGTCCTTGCGGTTGCACTCTGACTGACTGAGCTCGTGAAGAGCTCCTGAGTACACCTGGTGTGCCATTAAGTCGAGGAATAAGAAGGGGCAGAATTTAAAAGGTGATCGATTGCAGCCGAAGAGACGCTGCACCCAACAGCCCTCAGTGTGGGGCAGGGACAGCGACCGTTATTGGTTATAGTGTGAACTTATCGTCATGGTTATCATTCTGGATGTTAATGGACTTTATATGGAGAGGGAGATGAATGGAGAGAGACTGCTTAGACAGTAATGTCCTCTTCTTCATTTTTAACCTTGACCTACCTATCGTGCTCCTGAGGTAACCACAGCCACCATAATGCACACGCGCGCACACACACACACACACACACTGAAGAGATGGATTTTGCAGAGGAGGTCATTTATAATTAGTTACACAGCGTGACAGTCGTCCTGGTCCGCCACACACAATCAAAGACAACTCACAGCATACGGCATCCACTGCATGCACAGTAGCAATCAGTTTTCAAGGTAATCAAGTCATCACATTTTTAATAATGCATGTCCCGCTGGGGAACAGTGTACACCCATGTAGGCTGAATATGAGATAATAAGCAAAAAAACAGATAAAAAGCAGCCCATTACACAAACACTGTGCTACTACATTGCACTTTTAACACCATTTCTTTTCTCCCCCGCAGCAGCAGCAGCAGTGTGTGCTCTCAGCAGAGTGAGGCTGTCAGAGAGTGTGACAGCTCTATACCACGACGCCAGCAGGGAGACAGGTTGTTGCAGAAAGCCTGGAGAGAGCTGTGGGCTAATGCTCAGCAGCTGCAGTCGACAATGGAGCCATGGACCTCTTTCTTCCTCCATCCAAGTCTTGGTTTCCTGCGAATGAGTCTGAGCTCTGACTCTCAGGTGTTTCTCCCACCTGCTTCACTCAGTTTCCCTAATCTGCTCCCCAGCCGCCGTCTCAGTGGTGGTTGGTCGGATCAGCTTTCTCTCTCTCATCTTCCTTTTCACCCATGCCATGAATCTTCTTACTGGCATGTGAGCAGCATCTCTTTTACCTCGGTCTTTTACAGACCTGAGTCAGTTCAGGTCTTTGGGTTTATGAGGGGTCTGGGTGTCGGACCTCTACAGCTGAGCAGCCGCTGACTTCCACTTTGATGACATTCTCCCACATAGTGTGTGTTTTGAGGTCACGGACATTTGATGTGCCAGAATTGGCAATTTCAGTCGAAAACCTCAAACTCTGTCAAGAAATGCTTTCTAAAATATAAGTAATCTAGGGCACGACCAGGACAAGTGTGTCAGATCTCCGAGGGACTGAGAACATGCATCAAAGAACTTATGGGTCTCTGGGAAAATTTGGGTCAATAAAGTTTCCCCAAACTCTCTGTGGCAGGAGTTCCTCATGTGTGGTCTGGGATCCCACACAGTGATCCTGTAGGGGTCTGAGGATCACGAGTCAATTAAGAAACAGAATCATTTAATTTAACAAGATGATTAGATTCTCTGACATTATTTAGATACCTGTATAATCCAGTGCACAGAAGTATTATCAGGAAAATGTTCATAGCTACAAATAAATTACATGAATGGATCATTGTTAATGAGCAGGTGAAGCAGTGATAGAGGTGAGGCAACTTTAACTACTTTTTATGAAGTTCAGTCTTTATCAGTCTTATAAATAATTTGGTCTGTAATTGAGTCATTAAAAACATTATTTCCTGATTATATCAATTAAACAAATGTGTATCTTGAAACAAGGACAAAGTGTGTCACAGAGTAGAATTATGAAAGATACTGTTGGTCTATTTTTCCTGCAGTGGAGGCTGTTATTCACTTATTGTCTATTGACAGATTATAAATGCATCATATTTTAGTCTTCATATGTTTTGTAAAATAAAATCTTCATCACTAAAGTAGCCAAGCTCTTGAATAAATGTAGTGGAATGAATAGTATGATATTTCCCTGAGGAACCAAGTGGAGCTAGGAAAAGGATAAAATACAAGAAATCATACTTTAATACTACAGGTCACAGAATTCTGGGGGCAGAAAAACAAATTGTCGTCATTTTAATAAAGACGATGAACTTTTTCCGTCATTCTGTGAGAAACCGTGGTCTGATGTTAAGCTGTTGAGGACATGAGTCTGTGAACAACAACAGAGCGCAGTGAAGGGAGCCGGTAACTCAGTTGAGAAGTTGGAGATGTGCAGCTCTTTTTCTAACAGCTCACTGTGGCTGCTCCTTCTCCTTCCATTAGGCCAGGAACACGCCGGCTGGGTGGCGTTAGCGTGACAGCTGTATGTATTTGTTCTCATTTCAGCAGACATGTTAACAGGTCAGAGGACACACTGCCTGCCTCGCATGAGCTAGAGATTCGGTGTCTCGCCCATTTTTCTTGTGTGACACATCCCAGTCACAACAGACAGAGAAAAGACCTGCTGCTGTCATATTGACACCATAAAAGCAACATTACATAAACTTGACACCTTTTTTCTATAGTTTCAACGTCTGGATGAATCTAAAAAATGTCAGACATTAGAAAATCAAAATATTTTTCAACCCTTTCAGCAGCTGCGTGAGGAGGCAGTGACATTTCAGAGATATTTTCTGTAATAAAAAAAATCAGTAATGAATTTGTAATGACAGGAGTCAAACATTCAAGTAGCTGCAAAACTTTATATAGACAGACAGAGCTGGCTCTAGCAAGCAGGCGTGCGAGCTGCAGTGGTTGAGCAACACAGACGCCACCCAAACTGATCTGCTGTTAAAAATGTTGAGAATAACTTTTGTCACAGCATTTTTGATGAATGATGGTGCTAAGTGCTAAGATCACTGACACATTGCATTTCCTGTGACTACTCCATAATAAAAGTCCAGTTAAAGCTGGAAATATACAGTATACAGTACTGTGCAAAAGTCCTAGGCCACCCTTAGATTTGTTGTTTTATCAATGCCATGATGACCTTATATAATTATTTCTCAGTCTCTTTATTAGAATACACTCACAAAATACAGTTAATGTGTAGCAGGATTTAAAAAAACAGGGAAAAAAATCTGAAAAAATACCTTCTACAGGCTAAAGTGTCAAGTATTCAGTGTGACCTCCCCTCACACTTGAGCAATAGCAGGAACCTGGCTCTTAAAATTAAATGGAATAGAGCCATAATTAATGTCATTATTTTATGTCAAACTCTGTGATCTTTGTTATTTTGAATGGAATGATGTGATTGAAAGTTGGTCTTATACACATTAGCAGCTTCCAATGAGTTAACCTCATTGAAACATGTAAGTAATGATCAAGCATGTCCTGCACAAACCCGGTGTAATGGACCTTTTTCACAGCATCATTTGGACATGAAATAGTCAAATACAAATACAGGTGTTAGCAAAGACATTAATTATGGCTCCATTCCATTTAGGTTTAAGAGCCAGGTTCCTGCTATTGCTCAAGTGTGAGGGGAGGTCTCACTGAATACACACTTTAGACTGTAGAAGATGTTTTTTCTGTTTTTAAATCCTGCTACACATCTACTGTATTTTCTGGTTGTATTCTAATAAAGAAACTTAGAAATAACTATGTAAGGTCCTTATGGCATTGATAAAACAACAAATCCAAGGGTGGCCTAAGACTTTTGCACAGTATTGTACATATCATAATACTTTAATCAGTGGGCCACAGTCTCAATCCCTATTGTGTTACACCAGACTAGCCACATTTATTTAAATGAAAAAAACATAGTGACTGCTGCTTTTAATAGAAGTAAAGATTCTGAGTTAACTTCAACCACAGCAAACAGCATATGAAAATGTGAAAAATGATATCAACTAGAGATTCAAAGCTTTAATGTGCATCAGTGTGTGACAATTAAAAGCTGTATCTGGCTGTAAAACAGTAGCGTTTTAGGCTTTCTTTCGTCTGCAATATCCACTCATGATCATGCTGCAGGAATTCCCTATATTTTATCATATGACATATGTGCGTCTTAATTGGTGTTAACCAAATATATGGTAGCCATTTGCAATGTAGTAAGAGGTGATGAACTGGGTTAAATGTGTGAGAGCGTGTAATTTAACAGCATGTGGTCAGATCATCCAACGCTGTCATCTTGTGGCAGGAAGAAAAAACTGCACTAAATGTGCATATGGGAACGTAAAAAAAAAAAAGTCAGTATAACAGGCTTCGCCTTGTGTGTGTGTGTGTGTGTGTGTGAGAGAGAGAGAGAGAGAGAGAGAGAGAGAGAGCACAGATCTGTAGTGATAATACCTTCTGGTAGAGTGCCAGCCATGTTGATTTAACCTTTCTCACGAGATCTGACAGGGTGATTTTTCATATTGTGATGTTGATATTCTGCCTTACGTTTGATTATTGTCAACATGCGTTTCTGATTCTTTTGCTGTTCACGTCTGCAGCAGCAGCTCAAATCTCATCACTTTGTAAAGCAGCATATTTCAGTGGGGGTTTGTATGTGTGTCACAGAGCCACCCTGTCCTCTCTTTCACCCCGAAAAAACAGAAATACTCCCTCTTCATCCTGCTCTTCCTCTCTCTCGCTCTCTCTACCGCCCCCCATCTCCTATCTCCCTCCTCCTCCAACTAGCTTTGATCCGCCCCTGCAGCCACACTGGAAAGATGACAGCGCGAGGAAAGAGAGAGTGGAGAGGGAGGGGAGCGAGGGGAGACAGAGATGACAGCTACTCAACAAGTGTGGAGCATTGGAGAAGAGAGGGAGAGAGAGAAAAGAGGAGAGTGCTATTCTGATGATGAGCTTCTCGCCATGGGAGGAGGAGGAGACATATGCAGCATCAAGAGGCACCCAAGCTGGGTTAAGCATGCACACGCTCGCTTCTCTCTTTTTACACACACACTCGCTCGCACGCACATGCACACACACACACACACACACACAGACACACAGACACACACAAAGTTAACCGCCTCTGTTTACCCTCAATCTGGATTGCGGGCATCTCTCTGTTGCCATCTGCCCTGGTTGACACAGATGCTGACTTGTAATACATGCAGTAATAATCAGTCATAGAACAGTCGATGCTCAGATGTTGGCAGCAGCTGTAGCCCTGCACACCCTAATAGACCATAGATAGATGAACACCAAGCGGCAAACTTTGAGGACGAGAAATGAAGCCGGCACTGTCGTGAAAGAACCTGCAGTTCCTCTAATGACCATGAGAGTCTGGCTCTAACAGCGAGTCAGTCCCATAGACTTAACAGACATAAACAGTCTTTACAGCCTGGTACAAAAACAGTTTTGGTCTCTTCTGCTAATTTTCATGAAGACTGTTGGGGGGTGAATTTTTTTATATTGCTTACCTGTTTTCACATTATGGCACCAGGTATATTATCATATACCTGGTGCCATCACAGTCCCCGGTTGATGAACTGACAGGTTGTGAGAAGGTTGGCACAAAGTAGCGGGTATCGGTCTCTGTGCTTGTTATCTTAGCTCATTAACCAGCTAATTAGTCAGCAAATGAATTAGCCTTGGACTAGACTTTGAGCAAGACACTCAGATGCCCAGCTAATGATGCTAACATGAGCCTATGCTTGCCACAGTTATTTAACCGGAACGCAAGTCTCCCTTCCACACATGTCCCACCTATTTGCCCGTTTTTGGATTAGCCAAGAGTTAGGCGGAGTCGGCGAGATGGCGAGCTCCACTGAGCCTCAAAACTGCTCTTTAGAAACCAGAGGATAAGGCCATGTTTGCAGTCCATAATATAAAGGCTGAAAATATTAAGTATTTATTTATATTTTCCTATTTACTCAAAGTCAACAATGCTGTGTGAGCAACAGTGCTCAGCTGTTGTAGAAAATTGCGTATCACCTTTAACTGGTAAGTAAGTGCCTCAGGCTGAACGATACTACAGTTTGTCTTCACTAGGAGCCAGTGAGCCTCGGGCTGTGGGAAGCATCAATGTTTTAGACAAGTTAACGTTCGGACTAGAAAGTGCCAGAGTGAAATTCACGTGTGTGAAAGAGGCAGCGCTGGAGGACTGATAATGTTGGGACTGACTGCAGGGTTAATTGGTGAAACGCTACGACTCGCAATCTAATGGCTAAGAGGCTAAGAAGTAAATAAAACTCTCCAGTCAGTCACAATAGCTCTTTGTGCTTTTTGTCTGTGTACTATGTGCCTGAAATTTAGCTCTCACACTCCATTCATTTCAATCATTTCGTTCAGTGAGTATTTGCGGGAGGGAAGAGGGAAAAGAGCAGAGTTGAGAAGCTAGTTAGCATGGTTGCTAATGGCACAATAACACCACTCTTTAACTTTAGAAGCAGTGAGGGTGAGAAAAAGGGGTTTTAAGTTTGAACTCTAACTGTAAAACAGATCTATAAGTTGTAATGATTTCATTTTATGACTTATTGGCGAATATTTGACCCCAAAAATGATTGAACCCATAGAACAGCTAAAAATGCAGATACTGCACTGAGGAAATTGACTTCAGTTTGATTATTATTTACAGTTAATAGCAAAATGTTTCTGTTGGCTACATCTGCCAAAGCACTCACATTTATTTTAAAATCAAAATAATTCATTACTTTACAAGTGAATACATTAAAGTATGTGCTTTAAAAGTAGCTGAATCAAATAAATTAGATTGCTATGAGAGCTGCCAATTCCCACAGCATGTTCTTGTTTCTTTAACTCAAATAAGTAACTTAAAATACTTAAATAAAACTCATATATGAAGGCTTTTAAGACATCTAGTACGTGACTGTACGTTCAGGGACTCAAACAAAATGACAAATAAGCAAAACACATTATGCAAAGTGTTGCCCATAGGGATTCTTAATGCATTTAAACTCATTACTGTACATTAGAGAAAAGAAAAGTACACACACAATTTTTCATGGAGTGATTATTTTGAAGGGCAACTGTATAGTTAATCCTGTAGTGACTTAACAGAGAAGGGACAGAATTTGTGTCTGTGTGACGGATCATGGTAATGTTGACTTTATTAAACAGACACACAGTGGTTGTTTACAATTGATAATTCATTTTATACACAAGGAACAAATATTGAAAAAATAATGATTAAAAATTAACTTGACATTTATTTGCATCAATGAAAAATGTGTAGCTTTTACATATTTGTGTGTCTGTTCAGACCGATCTGTGATAACACGCACATACAGACAATAAGAGGAAAGGCTATGGAAATTCACAATCAGCACTGGCATTGCCCCAATCCAAAAGGCTGTCCATGTGACTCGAATAGAACAATGTTGTTGTATAATTGCAAATCACATGTGTCCTCAGTAATAACCACACATACAGCTCATGTTAATAAAAAACAACTCATAAACATGGATGTTCCCCTAAGAGAGTTCAAATCATCCTGCTTTCCTTTACATCTTATTGATATGCACGTCATGCAGCGACCCATCTCCATGTAATTTACATTTAGTTAATCATCCCTGTTACATACATTGAAATTGGATTTCTCTTTAATTTCTAAAATACTAATTCGTGCACGTCGCTTTTATCAGTGACTTTCCTTGTTTGTTCCTCTTTCATCAAACACTATTATCTATCTATTATGTTCTATTATCTTTTATGTTTTGTCAAACTTTCTAAAGGATTAAAGCAGTGGTTTAGTAATGTCCTTACTAAAAAAGAGAGATCTCAAAAGACCCAAAAGCTCCAAAAACATTGGCTCTTACACCTCCCATAATTCAACTTGATAAGATTTTTCATTTGACCCTCTTACATCTTTCAAACTACACACGCCCAATATGTCCTCAGCCATTCTGTTAGAAATTTGGAACTATCAGACTTAACAAAGTTCCTCCGAGGCGTCCTGAGAAGTTTGTGGTTACGGCGCAGGCCATACAACTGCTCTCTGACTATCTGTGTCTGTGCCTTGAAAAAGTGAAGACAAAAACTTCCATCCATCCGTTTTCTTCAACTTATCCGGGGCCAGATCACAGTGGCAGCAGGCTAAGCAAGGAGTTCCAGACATTCCTCTCCCCAGTTCCTCCTGAGCTCCTTGCCAGGCTACATGGGATACCACAGCCACAGCTGTGGTCAGAGACCTTGTATCTATCTAAGATTTAGAGAAACATAGTCATGTCGTCATATCCAGAGTTATTGTAATGCTCTCTTTAATGGTCGACAAAATAAAATCATTAAACAGCCATAGCTCATCCATGGTCTTTGCACTGGCTTCCAGTCACATACAGAATTCAATTTGGTTTTACTTACTGTTTACAACACTAAATGGTCTGGGCCCTAAATATATGTGTGAGATATTCGATGTATATGGGCCAAATATGACTCTAGGATCTGCAGGAGCTGGTCAGTCAGTGGAGTCTTGAGTTAAATTCAGCTACTGAGCTGTTCACTGCTGGAGCCAGCGCCTAATGGATCAAATCAGCTCAAATGAGACCCACATTAAGACTTTCCTTTGTTTTCCTTATAATGTTCTCATCTTTTTTAATTTCACCAAGTCTCCACATCTTCAGAATCAGCTCAACCTCAGCTAATTATATATGTCTCTCAATAAAGACTCTGTTAATAATACTGGGATAATAGCTCATAAAACAAGAGAAAACAAAAGACAGACATTACATTTTTCCTTATTTTATGGATAAAAACACTAAAGAAATCTTCAACACAGAATGTTACACGCGTGTTTGTTTTGTTCCAGAGCTGATTTGAATTTTCTATTTTTATCTGATCTGAGTTCTGCTCATTCTTTTGAGCAGTAATGATGAAAAATCAGCTCCAAAGCCTCTAATGCTCTAAATATCTTATTGTCAATGTCTCTCTGTCTTTATTCTGTCACTACAATAAACTTCTCCACACTCTGAGATCAGAAAAATACAGGATTGATCCCATTTATGCATTTGTCTTTGTTAAATAAATTCCTTTGTTTTAGCTGATTCCCTCTGTGGTTCCTTCTTCTTTTGTTGTGGCCTTAGAGCTGGAACATAACAAAGATATATCTATAGCAAAGTATATCTATCTATTCATCTATTTACTTTGGGTATACAAGCAACTGACAGCTAGGCTAGGCAATGAGACACTGACATCACTGGGCTGTGACATCACCCACTGGAGCCAATAGGAGCGTCCGATGTACAGACGTAACTCTAGACGTCACCAGCAAAGATGGAGCTGATAATTGATCCATAAAAACACAGAAGTAAAGCTGCGATGCAGTCAGACTGATCCAGATCTGACCTGACTTTGTTCACGACGTAAACCAGTACACATGCTGTTTTATATTCTTCTTTTATTGTGCTTTTTACCTTTATTTTTATGTTTCATTTATTTCGGTTCAGCTCAGTGAATGACCTCGGTGTATGATAATGTGCTATACAAATAAACTTGCATTCCCACAATGTCCCAGTTTGATTTAGGTTATGGGCCTTTGCTGCATCTTTGTAGTCCTCTCTCTCTCTCTCTCTCTCTCTCTCTCCTGTCTGCAACAATGTCAATGAAAATGTGAAAACACTGATGTAAAAACAAACCACAGAAGACATAATGCTACTGACAAGATCATTCTGGTGCATCCGTATACATCAGCCCAGATGTGGTGAGTATATGAGCCAGATTTTGGTCAAAGGCCAAGTGTATATTGGCCAGAAACTTTCAAGATTTTACCATCTGGTACGTACCACTGACCATGAAAACTGATGCATTGATTATCTTTCTATTGATACCTCTGCCACTGAAAGTCTAAACACAAATTCATTTGAGTGGAAGGAGAATCTATTTTAGCAAATCAAACCATTTACAATGCAGGAAACGTTTTTGATTTCCCAGCAGTGCAAATCAAGTTGCTATCACAGTTTCCAATAACATCACTACACATACATCCTAGAAGTGTTGTGTGACATCCATATTTTCTTTCCACATACAGGCTCAAAGCAGCATTAATCAAATATTACTGTTGTTATTGTCACGGCCGTGCTGAGCAGTGAGACTGAGCCAAAGATTCAGGCCATAAAACCAAAACGAGCTAAAAGAGGCTAAAGTTCTGCATAAAGGGAAAGGTGATAATTCTCCACAAGTTCATCACCACAAAGCACCACTTTCACGTTACACATTTGACCCATTGTTAATATAAAAATCTGGATTAGTGCAGCTTTAAACAGTAAAGCAGATGAGCACGCACACAGTGGGACGCTGTCTTTTCTAAATTTATAAATGTCCTACATTTATTAAATCCATCCCTTTAGATCCGGGCTGATCCACTTCATAGAGAATTCCACAGTAACCAGACGCAGCGGCATTAACCCAGGAGCGTGCATCTCAAGCAAATTGTGTCGAGTACACGTGTGCATGTTCCCCTCAGTCACACTGTCACCACGTCAGCAGCTCTGTGGACAACTTCTACCTCGATAAAGTTTGAATCCGGTGCTGAGGCCGTGATTAAATCCTCTGTTAGTGTGAGTTAAGTTCATTTAATGAGTTTTAAAGGATTTATAGAGCTTCTGCAGATCATGTCTGGCCTTGAGTTTGAAACAACTCTCCAGCCCCTCCTCCTCTACCTCCTCCTCTTCTTCACTCCCTGCCAACTGGCATAAAAGGTGCCAGATTAACACACTGGCACACATACATTGAAAGTGTTGGTACACACAACTTATCGGCTTCTGCGTGTGTGTGTGTGCGCGCGTGTGTATGTGTGTGTGGATAATTGCCTGGATTTATGGATGACAGGAACAGTTGACTGTGTCATTTGGATTTTCAGGGACAAGGGTTCACTTACCGGTGAATGTGGCAGACAAAGAGCTTGGAAACACACACACACAAGACACAAAGACACACACACACAAAACACACATATACATATACACACACACAAAGACTTGGATGCGTAGGAGTTTTACGGCTTACTGTTTGCATGTCGCAGCGATATCTTGTGCGTTGGATGTGTGGGATGGAGGAGCGCTACATGGAAGGAGACAGATGCTGGAGCTCATGGTGACACACACACACACACACACACACACATACACACACACATACTGTATGCATGATTCCCAAAATCTGACAAACACTGCAATAAAGATGATGTGCTCAGCATTACTGACTGTCCCACAGATGAACTCCTGCTACTGAGATTCACACGAAACCGAGGGGAGTCTGATCAAATACTCCAATTCCCCACTGTTACCCCCCCAGCCTAAACACACACACACACACACATGCACACACACACACGCACAGACACAAAAACAGAGTATGGGATGAGAGTTGAATACTAATGTTGGACCTATTTACATTTCAAGCCGTAAGACTGTCAGCATCTCTGTTCAGGGAGAGAGTGGGGAATTGTCAAGAACACACAGTTCTCGCTTCGCTCTTAGTCTTATTCCAACCTCTAAACCCACAACATAACGCCGGGATACTCTCGCATCAAGAGCTGATAATGAAACTTCAGTCATAAGGGGGGAGGGGTTACTGTTTTATCTCTCATTTTGTTTACAAATCCCACGTTTACACCAGTTTGCGTCTTCCGAAGAAACCAGCCACAAGTTTCGACGTGCGGTGCCTCTTCCTGCTTTTTGGTCTTGTTGGTTTTGCCTCTGCATCGCTTCAGACTGACCCACTAAAAGCCGTCGGCAGCTGCAGCTAGACCCGTCTAGACCTGTTCAGATGTGAGGAAAGCTTTCGGCGTGGCTGCGCTGAGAGAGGCCTCATGGAGAAATCAAATCAGAGAGTAAATGTTGGAGAACAGATGGGCAGCTTGACAGGCATCAATCTGAGCTCACATACTCACACAGCAGCGGGGACGCAGTGCTGATTGGTTCATCAATAATAAAAGATATATCTTCTATAACTTTTTCTCTTTTTTGTCATTTTGTTTTTGCCCTTGATTGAAGAGTAAAGGTCTGTGTCTGACACATATTCATATTAATTACTTAATTTCCCTCCGGGGATAAATAAAAGTACATCTATACTATGAAGCAAAGATTTGAATATATATAATTGTATAAGTCAGAATATGCTTTGTTTCTGCTCCTAAATTATAATCATTTGCATAACTTGCCATGGTCACAATGAATGGTTGGATATTATTTATTCAGAACAAAGGGAAGTCAGAAAAAAACAAGTGGAGAAATAAAGGTTTATTGAGGATATGCCCTTTATGAAATGTGTAGATATGTGTTTATATGTTCGTGTGGACATCCTGTATCTATATGTAGACCTACACCTTATTTTTTCCAGCAGTAAATTTACATAATTCAAAGTCTCTTTTTGAAAGTAAAGGATAGCACAAATAAATAACTAGGTATAGAATAATAGATTTAAATGAATGAATCATGAAATGTTAAATCCTGAATTTAAACTTAATGTTTGCAGAAGCCGAACATGTCCTGTGCTGCTCTTCCATCATGCGAAGCCTCTGTCTTCTTCTTCTCCTCCTCATGTTTTCACTCACGTCTTCCTTCGATGCTTGTCCATCATCCTGACAGCAATATGAGAGCAGGGATCGAGGGGTAATATTTGACGCGTAGCTAAACTTTGATAATCTGGTTTTTACCTGTTCAGGATTATTTCTAAAATCACATCATTTCTATGAACCACTGACATAGAAAAGCTTGTTTGTGCATTTATTGATTTTTGCCTTTATTATTTGAATGCACTTTATCCAGGCCTCCATCCACTGTCTTTAGCTGGTACAAAATGCTGCTGCTTGTCTTACTACAGGATCTAACAGATACAGGCTCTTGACTGTGGTCCTCGCCTCCCTTCCTTGGCTCCCTGTTAGAGTTTGGATTGATCTTAAAATGTTAGTGCTGACTTTTAAGGATTTAAATGGCTCTGCCCTCAATTACATCTCTGGTTTTTGGACTTGGTATGTGTCCAATGGAGAACTGAGATCAGTGGAATGAGGCCTGCTGGTCACACCAAGGTCAAGACTAAGGGTGAGCAGACATTTGCTGCTGGAGGCCCAGCTCTCTGGTTCTCTCTCCTGACCTAAATCAGACACTTTAACTGTTACTTATTTAGATTTATCCCTAATTGTTGTGTTACAGATTTATTACCTCTTTTTACTTCCTGTCAGATCAGACTTGACTTTTCTTTTATCTGGATTTATTTTATTCTTGTAACTTAATTAAGAAAAGTGCCCAATTAATTTAAGTTTTTGGTGACCACTTTTTTTTACCCTGGACACTTGAACTGTTTACCTTTGTACCATTTAGGATTATTCACTGGACTTAAACTGCTTCAATTTCAATAAAAACTGGAAAAATGTGGGTGAACTAAAGCTTTTGACTGGCAATATACTGTATGTGCATGGGTATGTATTTGAATATGCATGCAGCAAATGGCAGGCACAACAGCACAGCTCTTAAAGCTGACTGCCTCTCTGAGCTGTCATTTAGGAGGGGGGAGGAATTGTCTTTATGTGTAGTCAATCTCTTTATTTATGTTTTCTGCTTGGTCTCAACAGATAAAAAATAAAGGATGACATGCATACATCATGATTGATAAACACATTACCATTATACTATAATGCTATTAACGCACTGGTAATGTTTTAAACATTTCTGACCATTACAATAGAGCTGAAAGTAATTTCGTTTGTTGTATTGAAAAATTGCTTTTAAATAAAAACAAAAAGAGAAAGTTTGTCCATACCCAAGTCCATATTACAAAAACAGGTTGTGTTGCATGTAATTCACAATTCAAATGGTTATTATGTTTGGAAAAGTATTTCACATGCAAATGTTTCCACGTTTTCGTGGGATGTATTGAGATTTTATCAACTTAATATACTAAAATAAGATTAAAATTAAAAGTTACTCAAGCCCCTTAATAAATGTTGTAGAATAAATGTAATGGAGTAGTTATCATAAAGGAAATACTAAGAAAGCACATTTAACACGAAATATCACATCTATCTGTCACACACTGGTTGTAGCTAAAAATAATTACGATTTTGACTAAATCTATTGTTTGATTAACTGCTAAACTGAAAAGCCTAAAGATATTTCATTTGCTGCCATATATCCTCAACATGTTGAATGTTTTGGTTGAATTTTTGGTTGAATAAATGACTCAAATGATTAATAAATGTTGATGAATTTTCTTTCAATCAACTAACTGACTAATTGTTTCAATTCAAAATTACACTATTAAGTTCTGCACTGCTTTTCAACGACTGCTGAAGCGCTGCCATCATTAACATGTTTACTCTCACACTTTTCCCGCTTTGTCAAAATGTCTGCTGTGAAAAAGTTTGGAGAATCTGCTTAATTTAAGAACGATAAAGAAACTAGAGCGAGGCGATGCCTGCATGCATATTTAGATTCAGGACTCATTCACAAAGATAGAACAAGATGGACGAACTTCTGACAGGGAGGAAAACAAAATCAAGTGAAGCTCATCGAGCCAACATGTCAGTCAGTTTATTGTCAGTGTAGCTGGAGGGTGTTTTGTGCTTTCTTTAAACTCTGGCACTGAGGGTAAAGTTTAAGTTGCATTTTTCATTTGTTACAACATGTACAAGTCATTTCAGTTTTGCAGCACTGTTTCCAGGTGCTAAAAATGCAATTAGTGTATCCTTCAGAACCGGGTACGACAGAAACCACTGTTGCATTAACACAAACCTCACTCTGAGCACATGTCACTGGAACCTTTTCTACCAAAGAAATATGAAACTATTGCGTGCTCTGTGGATTATCCACTGAATATGTTTATTTGGGATTTTTGGGTGAATTGATCCTTTATACCATGGTTGTTTAGGATTGATCTGACTAATGTGTAGCTGGTAAACTAGCTCATCCAGCATTTAATACCACTGCAAGGCTGTCGGCCCGTTTGTGTGTTTGTGTGTCTTGCACTATTTTCTCCACATGCACGTGCTTTACATAAATCAGAGTTAAGAATTAAGTTAAGCAGCACAGCCTCCTCTCCATCTATCTTTCTCACACTCCCTGTATTTCTTGCTCCAGTTATCTACAGCACTGCCTGCAGCTACTCATCTAAGAACAGAGCAGAGAAAATGAGGGAATCAACTCCAAAGTGGAGGAGGATGATGTGTAAGAACAATCATTGTGCCAGGAGGCACAATAAGCCTTTGAATAGGAGGTTCATTTATGGAAGTTCTTAACCCTGTTGCTTTTTCTGTTTCTCTCTCAGAGCATCAGCAGGTTGTTTGCAGATTGTCAAGCAATGAGTTCACCAACTGAGGGTGTCACAGCCAGGTCAAGAGACATTTTAATCAGACGTTCACACACACATAGGCAGAGGTAGTGAGTCAAACATTTGGCCGCCAGGCATCCACCACTAGTGGCTGACTAGAATTAGTAATGTTCTGCTCTCTGCCAAGCTGTTAACCAGTTACGCTCTGGGCCAAACACAGTCCTGCATTGCCCTCTGTAGGAGGCACAGGGAAGTGACGAGGACTTGTCAACACAAATACCTGGGTCATATCAGTACTCAGCAAAGACAAACTGTAATAGTTCATAACTATCAAGTGTGTAGACTGTGTGGATAACACAAATCACCCCAAACGTATTTTAACCTGAGCAGCAGAATTTCACATTATTTACATATGAATTTAATCTATTCAATATCAGCTGCAGGACAATATCAGGGTGTCCATGATCTACACCACTGATCTGTGCAGGGTCTGAAGCTGGAGCCAACCCCAGGTGACATTGTGTGACAGGTCAGCAACCTATCACAGGGCCAAAAAATAGAGACACAGACACAACAATTCACACTCACACTCACATCTACATGGAATTTAGAGTCAACAATTAATCTAACCTGCATGTCTTTGGTAGGAATGTTTTAACCCAGAACCTTCTCACCTGTGAGAATAGTGATAACCAGGGCAGCAAGGAAAATGTAAGTAGGATAAGTACTCATGTACTTATATAAAATTTTGAGGTACGTGTACGCCACTTCACTACTTCCATATGATGCTACTTTTGACCTTAGACTTATCTGGCAGACACAATTACTAGTTACTTTTTTTACATTAAGAAACTTATAGTACAATGATGAAATAAACACTCTCTCTCTCTCCTTCTCAATGTAAACATGGCCACAGTAAACTAAACAAAACTGTGGTGTCTGTCTCTCCGCCTGTCTGTCTGTCTGTCTCTATGGTGTTTAATTACAGAGCAGTTCGGTTGCGAGAGTGTGTGTTTGTGTGTGTTCATGTGAGTGTTATATGCGGGGGATGCCGACATAATAACTATAACAAGGCTAATTAAATTCATTAATTAAATACTACTACTAACAACAATAGTTTAATACATACAGGTAAATACATGCCAAATATCAGTCACTAAGATCATTGTGTATCAGCACAACCCCAGTACAGGTAGAGTTAGTTCTTCTTGAAAATTCAAATTTCATTTTTAAAGTTATGGTTTTCCCATTGGCTGGGATTTATCACACTACAATAGTGATAAATCCTGGTAAAGCACAAACATATTTTAGCCAATACAGTCCCATACAAGGCAGACCTCAGATCACAAAGAAATGTGAAGATGTTCACGAAATACCATTACTCCATTTCACTCCAACATTAGCAGGAGTAAAAACAAAGCGGCAATAACTGGTTGCGTGAACCATTTTGTACCACTGCTACCAACTTAAGATAACGTTTGTTGTTTGTTGCTAACTGTGAACAATGCGTTATGCGCTGAGCTAATATGCTAGCTACTAGCTAAGCTATTCTTACGAGCGCAATCAACGAAAGACACAGCTGAGATGACGTTAACGTTAGCATCACACAAACAGCTTGTTAGTAACCAAGCCTGAAGAGCCAGGATGACATTTGAATCAAATGTGAGCGTAAATGAAGTACCTTAGCTGACAACAGCGCTGCCAGTATTTCAAGGGTGTCAGCCATGGTCAGAGGCAACATGGCGTTATGATCTCAGTTGTTTGAATTTCTCAGTAATGCTTTCGGCTGTCAAAGGTCAAGGTCATTGCAACCTCACAAAACATGTTTTTCGACTTTTGAATCGGATATCTTGATATTGCCTGGGAGGAATTTCTTCAGATTTTGCACCAACATTCACGCCGCGCCACACTACATCACGCCATGTCACGTCAGGCCACGCCACCTCACATCATGTTATGTCACATGACGTCACATCATGTCACGTCACGTCACGTCACGTCAGGTTACTGGGACTGATGACCATGTGGGCATGTCCAGACCGTGCTTGACTGACATCTGTCTAAAAATCTGACTGGTTTTGTTGCATGCGTGGGGTTGAGTAATGTCACACCTGTATCACTGTGTCAGTAACCTCATCTAATTCCAGCTAAAGTCAATCCAGCTCTAATGGGACACAGGTCTAATTATATAGAATAAGCGAAAACACCTGTTTATCACCCAGCCCTGAGATATAACAAACTAAAGTTCAGTTCAGGTTTTTTTAAGCATTTCTTATTTTTGTTCTCTTATGGATGTGTTATCATACATCATATCTGTTAGACATCTTTGAAAAAATGTGTTTAAAAATGATTGGATTCTCATTTGTTTTATAGTTACATTAATATTTAAGGAGTTGCTCTCATGTTCTCAAACCTACGCATACTCCAGCAAACAGGGCTGAGGTTTCCGCAGATGAAAACAGTGAAGTCACACACATTCTGGTGAAAATATGAGCATTTGGAACATGCTGAGCATAGTAAATAATGAATAATAGATGAATGCTGCAGGATTTTGAGACATCCTTATGTATGTTTTTCCACCATGAAATGAAATGTTTATACAGATTGTAAAGAAAAATCGTGATGAGTGAGTGGAAATTCAACAAAAAAGTGATTAAACATAGCGAAAATGAGGATACACTGCATGGTTTGAATAACTGAGGAAAATATGTGAATCATGTGCTGTAGCCTTCACAGTCAGCGGTCAATCAATGCTGAAATGAGCTAAACAGATGGTCAAATTGAAACTACAATGCTGCAACATTTCAGAAACATTTCTTCTAATGTTTAGTAGCTTGTTAGCTCAGCCGTGAAATAAGCGCTTGGTGTTGTGTTGTTAATAAGATTGGTAAGAGTGATAACAGTGTTGATTGTTTCGTTGTAACATCACAATACAGTAAGTCATGGTGGTTGTGGCTCAGGAGGTAGAGTGGGGTCGTCCGCCCATCGGAAGGTCAGCGGTTTGATCCCCGGTTCCTCCAGCCTGCATGTTGACGTGTCCTTGGGCAAGAATTCATCAGGTCACGAGGTCAAATCTGAGGGGCCATGAAGAAACAAGAAAAAACTACACAATTTGTGCTTTACCTCTCAAGAAGTTTAACCATCTAAAATTTAGATTGGAAACAATTTGTTAACAACTCGAAAACATGTCAGAAAATGTGACACAGAGCTCGAGTTAGACATTGATTTTTTTTTATAAAGGATCACAGGCCAACATGGTTGGAAAACACTGGTTGCATCTTTAACTTTCTAAATTTATGAAATGACTTTTCAGCTATGTCTGTTAGATAAATGCAAATGGGGTAAAAAGTACAATATTTGCGGCTGATATGCAGTGGAGTAGAAGTAAAGTATCATGAAACTAAGTACAGTATTGGAGTGCCGTGCTAGTTACTTGTGACCACTTTTACAATCCATCCATTCATTATCTACACCACTTATCTGTGCAGGGTCATGGGAGGTTTGAGCCAATACCAGCTGACACTGGGTGAAGGTGGTGTTCCCCCTGGTCAGGTCGCCACTCTATCACAGAGCCTATTTCTCCCACCATCATCAAAACTTGGTCGAACAGTGTTTATGGTTCCAGTAGAGTTCAGAGACTCTGACGATCTGAGTCATTGAGGATCAGAGCTTTATGATGGTTTCATTTGTCAGCCATCTTTACATACACCCTCTCTAATGTCTGCTGAACCTCGCTTGACCTTCACATTTTGAAACTCCCAACTGTGTGGAGGGCTTCTTGAGCACCTGTGTTGCGTCAAGTCGTATTTGCAGATATTTTTTGTTGCTGCATTGCAGTTTGGGATATAAGCCAAAAGGGGGCAGTGCTACACAGATGAGGAAATATGGAGCGGTGTAGTTTGTTTCCAACTGATCATTTCTCTCTGCGGCTCAACATGGCACCAGAAGTGGAAGAATCAAATTTTTCACACCTCTGCAGCTGGATATGTCGATGGCAGATGTGGATCTGAGTGAATAACACAACGATTATGTTTGAATTTCATGCATCAATACTATCTATAATCTACAGAGTAGCTGCAGGTCTGTTCTGTTCTCATCCTGCCAGACAGTGGATGGTGCACAAACTCATTGACGCATTAGTCATCAGCCCCAGAGGTATATTATGAACATGTCTCAGAGGTTCAAGGACTTTTCTGCCGTTGCAGGACGAAGGACACAGAGCTGGGAGTGAAGACTGATCCAGAGTCAAGCCACAAAGAGAAAGGCGAGAGTCACTTCCCTGGTTGCCATGGCAACACACCTGCTCCTCACTACAGCATCATCCCAGGGATGATGCTGAAGTCTGTCTGATGTGGAAGAAGCAAGCGAGAGAGAGAGAGAGAGAGAGAGAGAGACACAGAGAGAAGCAGAGACGAGGCATGCATTTTAACTGTTTCTCATCACGTTACACACAACATCTCGCAGTCTGATCAGGATGCTGCAACTTTATTTCCAACAAAGACACAGAGACACACAGCATTATGAGAATAACTCACTCCCAAACAAGCCCTGAGCTCAGGTTACAATTGGACAGAACCTACTCAAACACACCACACGTGTGGGTGGACCTGAAATTCAATGAGCATAAAAACAAACAAAAAAAAAACAAAGGTTGCTTCCACCCAGAGCCTCTAACACTCAACTGGAATTCTCAACAAAAGATCATTACAGTACAACTTCATAGGTTCACAGCCATTTTAATTACAAACCAGAGTTACTGATTTGCTGAGTGACCGAAGCCAAACAATGAAACAGCTGAAGAGTAATGAACACTTTACCTTCGGCTGTGCTGTGGGGCACATTTGTTTCCACACATTCAATTTGAAATGCTGTGTAAATTGAGACACTGTTCTGGGTGTGCACACTGCCAATAGCTGTGTGTATTAAGTTGCCAGTTTGACAATGAAACAATTAAAATCAAATAATTTTAATAGTGATCAATTGAAATAAAGTTTATTCTCAACAGACACGCCTTGTTACCACATATAGTGAAAGCCATAGGTACATTTGTTTCATGATATGTGTGAAGATTTTTTCAAATCTGTTTGCACTGGCAGGTAATAATTATCATGTCCATATTACTATTGAATAATATATTATGCATATTATTACATTTTTTGAAGTAATGTTGATTTTTTAACTATATCTGGAAAAAAGTACAGCCAACCAGTTCAATCTGATCAGCTGTTTTCAACAAAAAGGACAGCAATGACAGCAAACAACTCAACAAATCAGCTCTCAGCTGATCCACATATGAAATGTATGAAATTATTTATTCATTATAATAAGTAGGGGTGAGGATGCTGACGAAAAACAGATTTAAACTATTCAAGTTACTTTCCCCGAAAGAAACTATGTGCATTACAGTCAGGCGGGACTATAGTGCCCATTAGAGATGAGACGACTTCAAACTCAAAGTTAAGGGTCTGATAGTGAAGCAGAAGGAAGGCCATGCTGTTACCTAATTAAAAGCCTTAATCTCTGTACGGCGGCCATTTTAGATCATCTCAGACTAATCTTTCAGCATCAGCTTTCCATTGTTCAACTTAAAACAGACACAACTGCGTCTTTTTGAAAACAAAAACAGATCTTTTCCAGTCTTGAGCCTTCAGTTGAACATGTCACCAGCTTTTAAGAAATACAAGATTCTTAATCGTGATTAAGACTTGTTATGTTGGTGTTACATAACTTCTGTCTGAGTTTTGGCATCTCAAGCTTGATTAGGCTGGATTGCGGTGTCTGAATAAGTTAAACAGGACTTTTGAGGAAATACAGAGTGGCTAGAAGTGGGTTCCTGAGGTGGGTTAACCTTTAAGCTAAAACACTGGTTGTGTGGTTTCTGTGGTTCTGGCCAGTGATGGAGCAGGAAGACCGTGTTCTACTTTCTAATTGCAAATCAATGCCTCTACCCACTCTTGCTAGCATGTTATAACATTAGCATGGGAGCATCAACGTGTGCATTAGTAGGCGTTCTCCACATATCAAAAAGTGCTACGCTATGTCAATAAACTTTCTCCTTAGAGGTCAATTCACTTTCTCACTGAACAGCTGTTGCTTTAGAGAAGTCGCAGCGCATGGAAGTCCTCCACCACCACGGGAGAAATAGTGCATTTAATATTTTGATTTTTTGCCCTGTTATATGTTTATTGAATTTACCCTAGATTATATAGCATGTTTAATATTGTATGTTTAATAAACTTCTTTGATGGAATTCCAACATTAAGGCACAGAAAACAGATAAACATGCATCAGGTGATCTGTGCTCATCTATAATTAAAGGCCCATCTAGGAACGAGCGTTGAAAATTAGCTGTGGTTGTTACATGTGGTGTTCAAGCTTATCCCTAAAATAGATAACATGTGCAGTGTTGTTGAAAAGTGTTGTTAAACTCATGGCTCAAACCACCAGATATCTGTGTCCAGATGTATGATTGTGAGCTGCCAGCCAATCAGAACCACTGATAGAATAGCTTGAGATGATTAGGTGTGTTGGTACTGATCCTAAATCCCGCTGTGAGACCAGATAGAGCAGTGCTTTCAATCACAAGATGATGAACACTCCATTTCTGCACTAACAGCGAATCCAAGATGGTCACCATTTTAAGACCCAGGGTATACAGTTTTACATGAAGAGAGTCTCGCGTTTTGTTCATTAAAAATGTTCATATTTAGCCCATAGTGGATAGTCAAAATAGTGCAGATGAGGTAATACACATTGTATATACTTTGTAGAATCATTTATTAATCATAAAGTAATGACACAAAGTTCTGTTCACCCTTTCATACCAAAGAAAAATTGGCAGAATTAAGCCCAGGTCAGGAACAGGGTCATGCAGCCAGGTCTATGTGTTTACCCAGTCACACCAACTGAAAATACAAGGTTTAATACAAGGTTATCCTGGTCAAGGTATGAGTTCGAGGGCGTGGGGGTTTCAGTTTTAGTATGAAATGTTTTTTTCTTTTTCAATAAAAATTAAGGGAAATTTCTTATTGTGAAATTTAGTTCACATTGACGTTACAATCTCAATATCTTTTTCTTTTTTTTTTTTTTTAGCTCGATTGTAGGAAATCTATCACTGAAATTAAGTGTATGACCTGAAACTGTAGAGCTGGAATGCCATAGATACAAGTGCTTGCAGCCTCCACCTCATGCTGCAGTGCCAGGTGAGAGAGAAGAAGGCTATTCTCAGTATCAGCAATAACACAGTAAGTTTAATTACATTCATCATATACACACAATGTTTGTGCACGTTGCAACCTATAATCGCAGTGTTGCTTTATGGTCTTTTGGGACCCTCACTGAATTGAATGTTTGCATCCAACCTGAGGCCCTCTTTTTGTTTTCTTAACAGTGCGAACTCAACCGAGCCTGCTTTCGGAGGCGGGGAACTGAATGCTAACAGTGTTCCAACGAGCACCCAGGGCGTCCAATGAGAATTTAATTCGTCGTTCAAATCGGCCAATGGCAGCAGAGGAGCGCCAGGCTGCTCCTCTCAGGGCCCCGTGGGGGCGGTGCTTGTCGTCGAGGACCCACCCCTCAAGGCCGCGCGTTTGGTTGCACACAGGCTGCAGTTTCAGTTTGTTTTATTCACCATTTTGAGTAGCTGAAGGTAAAAAAAATTAAGAATATTTGCGTTTGGAGGACACGCCGCTGTCGTACTTTTATTTTCACGCGCTAGCTCGGACGGTGGAGTTGTGCGTCAACCTCGCTCCCCTCAGTGTTTCGCAGAGCGGGAATCTATATTTCTTTTTTTTCCCTGTGCTTTTTCTTCTCCCCCCTTTCTTACATCCTTAACCTCTACAGTATTCCTGCAAAATGTCAAGACCAGTGAGGTAGGTGTGCTAAATCTGTCCTCTGCTCTCCGTTAGTTAATAACGACACCGTGCTGGCAGGCGTCGCAGTTAAACATGCACGCCTCGACCATGTTGTGTTTTATGACCTGAGAATTTGTTTATTTCATGAAAAAATAATGGGAACGTGTGCGTGTGTGTTTCCCCTCTCGTGTGTGCACCCTCTTTTTTTTCTTTTTTTTTTTCTAACATGGATCCCGGCGGTGTGGACTGTTCGCCATATCTTGTGGAGATACGCGCAGCCCGCCGCCGTGTCGTGTCTATCGTGCTTTTAAATGGATCCACGACGAGCATTGTTGGCTGCTATGTAGGCCAAGCGGAAAATTAGTCGGTGTGATTTAACCAGCGAGGTCTCACGGCTCACTTCAACCAGGCCTGATAATATTTTTCCCTCTCCGACTGAGAATGAGAATATGGCCACCCATTCATCCAGGGAAGGCTCTAAAACGCTAGTACGCCTCTCCCCCCCCTCTCTCTCTCTCTCTCTTGCTCTCTCTCTCTCCACAAAAAGGGGGGAAAACCGGAGGAGGTGGTGGTCGGCCTTGGGATTTGATCTCGTTAACCGCGCGGACTGGACATGTCGTGCTGTGGGCTCCATTACAACGCATTGCACAGCATTTAAAACGGTTTGGGACCGACAGTGAATTTGTATTTCACAACGAGATTGTCATTGTCGGGGAGGGGAGGGGAGAGCAGAGG
>CM076649.1:19736358-19759982 GCA_038496675.1 Rachycentron canadum | reverse complement strand
GGGGGGGGGGGGGGGGGACGACCCGGGGAGCGCGGATCTACATTTTCAGCTCTGGCAATAAATTAGCGCTGCTGGCTGATGTCAGAGGAAGGCGGAGAACTACAAAAAAGTCACCACACCCCCCCAGTGCCAGATCCCCACTGTGATTATAACGCACGAGGTGTCTTTTAATCCAAATTGAAATGCCCTTTAACTTGATGAGAAGTCATTTTGTGCAGATATATCTAACACAAAGTTGATCCGTGAAATCTTGCAGCAGCTTCTCTGCACCTAAACGCCTCGTTTAGTGCATCGATGTGGAAGGTTTTGCTGCTGTCTTTAATTGAACATTGTTTTAACTTGGACCCATTTTTCTGGGCTGTATAAAAATGATATGGTAGAATAAATAATAACTAACGTTTTTAAAAAAAAAAAAAAGCCCAACTGCTTGAATTAGAAAAATAAGTGCATCATCATCCTCTCTGTTATCTAAAAATAATACATTCTTAGGAGAGTTTTTAAGGAAACAAGCACTAACGTTCACTGTATACTAATACAGCATTGAAGGCCTGCAGGCATAACCCAGCAGACGGTGTGTTATGGTCGTGCAGTTGGCATCATCCACTAGATGCCTGTTTTCACCAGAACTTGGGTTCACTCGCTTACAGCAAATGATTAGCATTCATTTCCGTGCTCAGTCCACTATACATGCAGACAGACTCGTGTTATGTGAGACACCCGCAACCGAAGTGCAGAACCAGTTAGGACAGTGATCTGTTGTGGTTACTTTAACAACTAAGACAGTGGAAAAATAAACACAAACTTGTGTTACTCGTTGAATTTATTTTTACGGTCATAGTACAAATTGAAGTTGAATACAATAGAGATAAGTTCATGCAAGTATTTGGTAGGAAACCAACTGGACAGCGAGTACCTCCACAGAGATGATGTAAACTTTAGGATCATCATCTACCTCGGGCCACACAGGGTGGTGGTACTGGTGGGGGGCAGTTGGATAGATGTGGTGATAATTATTCTAAATTGGAGAATCCTTCCTCATAATATTAGTAATGGCGATGCAACAATATAACTCTCCCCAACATTAAACCTGTCCTGCCCACCTGGTTACCCGCAGAAATATGTCTGTACAAAAGTGGGCACCTGGGAACCTTTCACCAACTTTAACTTGTTCACATAGGTTATTTTTGTTAATACATTAACCAGCGTGTGTGCTCATGAACTGCTGCCTTAGAAAAAAAAAACTAAGCTTGTGTCCCATCACGTTTCTCCTCCCCATCCAACTAACAATAGTCTGCAATGTGGACGAGAAACAATGAACGCAAACAACGAGCCTCAGGCTAAGTTCATGTGATTACATGTTAGTTTTTAAACACATCACTTTTTCCCCAGGCGTCTGCACTACTCCAGAGTTTACAGGCTCCTAAAAAGAGATGTTAGGAAACACCAGCGACCTCCCTTTGATTTGAAAACTCCAAGGTTGCGTTGTAGTCTGGACAGACAGCAACAATGACACAGATATTTGCCCGGCCACCACCAGTTTGTCGAATCACCCGCCAAATATAAGTGCACATGACTCAAAAACAGAGATCAATAGATGTCAAAATAATTGTAATCAAGGTAGAAGTTTGAAACAGTCGTCATATTGATTTGAAGCCCTATTGTCGTCATACATGGGCAAAATTTTTGCTAAAAGCAGGTGGGCAGAGGCTTAAATACAGGTTTTTATTGAACATCTAAACAAGCGCACCTCTAAGCATAACTGGCTGCATTGGCTGCTCAGTTCTTCATCGTAGCTGAGGATCAAACTGACAGACGGAAGCCAATTTACGTATGAACACAGATCATTTCTCCAGAATTGGATATCTTTGTGCCACGTTTCATTACATCAGCAAGTTGGATCTTTGAGTTGGGAGTTTTTTTGAACATTGGTGTGGGTCAGTACATCACACAAAACAACAGACAACCTCAGACCAGCTCCTCCTAAACAGTCTGAATGAGCTCTGCAGCGAGCGGGTGTGTAGCTGGTGTGTTTAATTAACCTCACAGGTGCGGGTCAGGTCTGGATTTGGTTTAGAGCACTTTGCAGGATGTGGAAGATGAGGGATCACTGTGAAAAAAAAAAAACTGTTGTCAACCTGCTCTGTCTGAATGAATGTAACTTAGTAGAGACAGTGAATTTTGTCATTATGCGAATAAGGAAACTGTTTAATCTGCTCTGGTCCGGCCAATCTGATCTGGCCAATATCTGATCTGTACAGCAGCGTCAGTATCTGGGCTGATAGAAATCCAAAGAATCGGATTGGTGCATCTCTTATAATTAACTGTTGTGCAGCGTTTCTGGTGTCTGATAACCAGTGTCTCTCTTGAAGCTGAACCAGGGCTGAACAATTAATCAAAATATTATCAAAATCCCAGGAGCTGCAGTTTTCTTGGTGAAGGAATAATGTGAGACAACAAACCATAGATGAAGTGAAAAATTACCACTACCACCAAACTCTTCCCTTTCATTTGCAATATCTGTCAATAAAATTACAATACTATACTTTTATTTATTAGTTTTTTTTTTTTCATTTGCGCATCATTCAGCCCTAACCTCAGCTTGTCTTTTTTTTTTTTTTTTTTTAAACTACATAGGTGAGTTTGCTCTAGATGAGCCGTTACTGTCCTACTTGAAGAGCAGCGCTCTTCATTTGTTCAGCCATGTTCAACACGTGTCACCATGCTTGGAGCAGCTGTTTAAAGTTTAGAAACGGGTCATGTGAGTCGCTGAGAGGATAACCAACATCACTGCATGTTAGGGATGTAATGCTAAGTTGTAAGTTTTTTACGTAGGATTTTCCATGGTGCCGATATGGTTCAAGAACAAAAAAAAAAATTAAACCAGTGTGACTGAAATATATACTTGGATACTGGAAAGTGCAGGTGAGGATTTCTGAGAAGTTTTTGTTATAAGGGAATCAGGGATAAATTAATTATAGATCAAGTAAACACAACAATTAATGGCAAATACATTCACCTTTCATGAAAAGTGCAGCCAACATTTATTCAGGTTGATAAACACTGGTTGAACCTGCTGCTTTTGTTCTCATATTCAGTATAAAAGTGCAGTGACTGATGATATCACACAGGGAGAGTAAATTGGAATAACATTTAACATTTTGTCACTATTAAAAGTGCACGTACAATGTACAAATTCTAAGTATCAATACAATTGATTATTTACCCTGCAAATTGATATTAGTGTGCTGCTTTACAGTTTAAATGCCCTTTAGTGCACTGTGCGCTCATGTGTACATGAGTCGAACAACAAGTTCTTGGATATTCAGAGTAGAGTAAGCACCACAACAAGAAAATCAGTGAACTACAGAGCTTTTCAAGCTGAAACAAAATGGGAATCTGAAAGGAAAAAAACATCGTCACAAATTTAGACATATGATAAGCAGACCTGAGAAATGTTTGATATTTTAATTTAATAAATGACTTTGTAGACATTTGCCTGTTAAAGCCAAAATATCAGTTTATGTGGAAAAGAATTGGAGGAATAAAACAAATATTGAAAAAAAAATCTCATCAGTGGAGCAATAAGGACTCAGACTCCCTCTGAGTTCGTAGTCCAGTGTGGAGATATGGTGTCAACTAATGTGTATAATTGGGACTAATAAATAAAAAGACTGCATATAAATTAGCTGGTGCAGAAACTATTAAATAATACATTGATAGATAGTAAATAATAATTCTGATACCAAAGCATCAACTTCCTAAAGGTGTTCGGTTGCATTGCATGTGATTAATCCATTAATTAAGACAATAATCGTGAAATCAATCTGTGTAAAAAGGACTGGTTGGGGTTTAGTGGATCGATCTGAGAACATGTAACAGATGTCAGGCCACGACTTCAACATGCTAGAAAAGTTCAATTAGTCTAAATGTCTTTTTAACCGGCACTCTGTCTTTTCTCTTGAGCCTGGACTCCCATTGTCACTTCATTTTCTATAGATTAATCAACTAAATGTAGTTGTTTTAATGATTTACGATGGCTTCTTCACCACAGCCTCATTAATACACTTTAGATGTTTTCCCCTCATCTGCTCGAGTCCACTTGAAAGTGATGGTTTGGGAAGAGGTGAAACTGAGTGAAAACTGCACTCTGTTGACAGGACACTTTACATTTAGGGGCAACTGATGTCGCTTGTTTTTTTTTTTTTCAGTGCCCACGCGGATTATTAGTATTCAATGAGATCGATAACCGATATTTGAACTGGATATATCTTTGCAATAAAAATACTGCAACTTTTATAGTTAATCCAAATGAGAGTAATAATAATTTAGTTTAATATTGCTACATAGAGTGAGTGAAGGCATGCTAAATAATGGAAAGGACCTCGCTGTATCGTGTAATACAGCTCCACGCTACATCCTGGAAAATGATCACACAGTTAAATCAACACTTCTCTAAAACATTTTGATAAAAACTGAACATTATAACCTTCACGAAGGAAGATTAATGACAGGACTGTTGTATTAGACTACATTAGTTTTAGCTAGACGTTCAACCAACTGTGAATTTGATATTATCTGTTGTTTGCATAATTTACTGGTTTCGTTCTATGCCGTTCTCACCTCCGAACAATATTTCAACACACTGAAATAGCAATACATAAGCACCTGTTAGCCTAGAGATTCTCTTTAATTTCTAATCACCATATAGCATGTTTTTCTTCTTCCCCTTTTTTATGTAGTCACAACTGGAGCACTACATTTTTACTTCACTAATTTTACTACTACTTGAGTAAAATGTATCTCCAGACTGGAGTCTCTGTTACTTAACATAACTGTTAACATTCTTCATCGGTGACTGACAACCCGCTCAACATTTAAACACACGCTAGTTCAGCTCAGATCTCTCTGCTACTTTTAGCATCTTTCTCATTAATTCCGAAGTTGTTGACACTGATCAGATCAGCTAGTTACTTTAGCTTAGCTGCTAGCACCAGCGTCTCTTTCTGAATTTTGGGGTGATAATCAGTTGATACCTAGTTGCGCGGTCATAAACTGTATCATCGGATCTACACACCTTCCTGTCCACATGTTGGTATCTCATTTGGTTTGAGCTGGTTGGAAAAATAGCACCTTGCTCTCTCTGATATCTCTGAGATGTGACTGGCGATGTGTGCAAAGCTTGGCATGCATGTCATGGGCTGCTGTCGCACATGTCTGGGGGCTTATACTTTGGTGAGTGTCAGTGCCTGTGCCTGTTGTTGTAATCTAAGTACTTGTAAATGTGCTTGTTTATGGCACTGTTGTCCACCCCCTCCTTGCCTTCCCACCACCACACACACTGCAATCCTGCACTGTGGTATTCAGCCTGGTCAGGAAACAGAGATACACAACTTTAGTAGCATGCAGATGACCTCAGGTGCTGCCAGCTGTTCGCTCTGTTCACTCTGCTGGTGTCAGAATATTTATTTTCCTCATGGTTTTCTTTTTAATCCTTTTAAATAAACGGTGTTTCAAGGGTTTCATTAAAAATTGGGAGGAATGATGATTCTTCAATGGTTTTAACCTGAACCGTTGCTCCGGTCTTTGTCAGGTGTGCGTTACCTGAACTATAGCTGGTTGCTGACACCTGAGGCTTCTCTCATACACTTTGCCAAATTAGCCATGGAAACTGTAGAAGGTGGAGCAGTGTCCAGTTCAGTGCCCCCAGCTGGAGGCTATTTGTGGCCTCTCAAACCAAATAAAACACACCAGACATTCACACGCAGCTGACTTGATGCTGCCTGTTGAATCGCCTAAATGTGACATGTAAATAGTTTTGTACCCCAACCCCCACCTCCCAGCACTCGTTCTCATGTCCAATATCAGACATGACACCTGTTTGTCCTAGATGTGATTAGATGTTAATGCGTGTGCGTGCGTTTATTCACAGGAACAGGAAAGTGGTGAACTACTCACAATTCAACGAGTCTGACGATGCAGGTAAGATAAGCTTCACATGTGTTTGACTGTGTGGTAACAGCCATGGGCAATATAGATGAAATCTACCATCACTTTGTATGTTTCTCCACATCAATGGTTCTCAAAGTAGGTTTCGGGGACCCTCAGGGGACTTCAAGGGTGTTCCCTGGGGGGTCCAAGCAAAAAGGGGATTTATGTTTTTTCACTACAACTCAATCATAATTAACACAATGACATGACAAGAGACAATTTTGGTCATGGGCTTAAACGTTTCCCATAGTAAAAATCCAAAACTTTTGAGAACTGCTCATGATGTCCATATGTGTGTCTGTGTTTATACATGTTTTAGCCCTAACCCTAACCCATCTGAGAAATTATTGATGCGTAGAGCAGGGGAGGCTGTTTTTGCCTGATTTTGCAAATTGAATACCTGACAGAACAAAGTAATTCACCACCTTCACGCAACAATAAAAGACACAGCTGTACACTAAACAGTCAGACATATTTTAGATAAAGCTCCCACTAACTAATACGGCACCCTCTCTCATCTCTTATCCTCTGATTGGGCACACTACACTGTGACATGGCTCAACACTGAGTGGTAGAATACACTGATGTTGGTGCCAGCCACGTTAACACAATGCTGGAACTAAGGCTACGTCCACACTGGACACGTGCGAGCCAGTGCAAACAGGAAGCAGATTGTCTACTCTGTTGATTAGTCACACAAAATACGAAGAACTGTAAAGGCAGTTGTAGTTGTCGCTGCTACAAAGAAAACAAGGTCAGTAATACTTAAAGTCATCCTCCATGTTGTTTCACCACTGGAAGTCCAGGCTGATAAGACACAATCGGGGAGTAGCTGTGGGGGTCTTTGTCATCACTTCCAAAGGTCTCTGTTTTCAAAATAAAAGGCTTCCACAGTGGTTCCAAATGTCTCAGGAGTAATATGGATGACAGGAGCAAATGTAGCAAAAGAGATCAGTTTCCACTAAACTAAACTAAAATGTATTATGTATATAGCCTAGTTCTAAAACCATATTAAAATTTTTCAATTGTGACAAATAAAAACCTTTTTGATATTAAAGCATATCAGCCTGCTTTATATTAATGCAGCTGCAGGGATGGCAGTATTCATTAGTCCAGTCTGTTCATTTAACAATAATCCCAGTGATTTAGTGTCGTTAAGGCATCTGAAGGCTGCTAGCAAGACCTTCAGTCTCGTACAGTAAATGGTAGCAGACTAAATCTGATCCCTTTTAGTAGCACATTACATGGAGAAAATATAGTGCCACTGTCTCTGGATAACTATTGTGCCGGTTCTCGTGTACCACTATATTGAAAATCTTCCTTTAGAAATCAAAGAATTATGCAGAGAGTACCACCAGCTCTACAGTCTTGATGTGTGAACCTGTCCTTGTGTGTGGATGCATGAGAGTGAAGGACTGAGACCTTTCTCTTTGACAGTAGATGAGGAGTATGGTGATGATAAGCCGAAGAAGGTGCGCACAGCCCCTCGTGAGCCCAAGCACAAGCGCTCAAAGAACTCGCAGGATGACAGGTGAGTCCCTGGAGACTGGTGCATCTGTGTCTTACAGTTCCTGTAGTACATTTAGTGCTGTGATATTTTTGATAAATTGGCTGATTATGTTGTAATCTTATTAACCCATTCAGAGCTGAGATGTACTCTTAAAAAAACAACCTCCTGCTTCAAACCTCTATTCCTTAGCCTCTGAAGCAGATAGAAACATGAAATAAAACCATCTGAGGCCATAAACCTTTGGCTCTGCCTTGTAAATTTTATATGGCTTGGAAAACGAGCATATTTGTCACCATTTCAACCTCTTTATAATGTTTAGGTTGTGTTGTTTTTTTTTTTTTTACGTTGATGAACATTAGGGTAAAGACAATAGAAGCCAGTGCTTGGGTGGTTTTTATTTCACGTCTGTAACTGCTTCTGAGGCTGGGTAGTAAAGGTTTTAGTGACAGCGTTTCATCAGGTGAATCTTTAGCTACAGTATTGGTTGATCCTCTCTCCTCAGTCTTGACTGGCTGGTTAGCAGCTTAGCAGGTTGAAGTCAAAGTCTTAATCTTCTAAGTTGTTTTAGTTGTCTTCATCCAGGTAACTGCTGGAATCTGCTTCAGTATCACTCCCCTCACGCAGCTTGTTAGTGACCATTTTAAACACTTTTTTTGCAGCTAAAACTGCTGGAACAACAAACAAAATGCATCCTGTGATGAATTTCTCCTTCCTGATATGAATTTCAGCCAATCACAGTGCATTTCCCCACTATAATCATATACTATGCATGTATACCAGAGAGGCATGTAGGCATCAAATCTGGTCTTAATGGGTTAAATGCACACACAATACATTCACGCACCTTTCACTAATGTATCTCAGGCATGTACATTAACCACATCAACACTGAAGCACAGAGGCAGATTTGGCCTTGAGGATCCAGCGGCAAGGAGCACTGCAGCCTCTGTGAGAGCAGGGTGGAGACAGTCAGCACCGAGACAGGGTGCAGCAGGGCACGTGGAACAGAGTGAGAGAGTCTAGTCCTGGTTGGAGGGCAGCCTTTTTGAGGTAGAGAGGAGAGGAAGTCGGTAGCTGATCAAATCTACATTTAGTGGGTCAAACAGCCAGGTGTGCTGAGACGGAGCAGAGCCGGTGGGTGAGCTGGAGGAGAGAAAGAGGCTCAGCAGGAGCACACAGTGAGGGAGGGAGACGTGCTGTATTTGGTTGGTCATGGCTGAAGTGTGTGATGTACATCCTCTTAACTCAGTCTCAATGGGTGGTGTGAACCCCCCCAGAAATTACTACTGTTTAGTTATTACCTTTATTATGGATACACGCAGCAGGAGGAAATCATCTGTTCTGGCATCTGGTACAAACAACCATTGCTCTTATTAATGCATTTCCACAATACTGTAAATAAGAGACCGAGCAGCTACTTCGGTTATAAAATATAAACCGTTTATTTAGGTCATAGGCTGTTATCATCTGTGTCTTCATAAAGTCAAGTCCACATAATGTACAGAACCTCTGAGCCTCTTGTCATTAGTGGAAGACGAAACACAAGTGTGAACTTTAAACTGAGAAAAAGATGTAAAGACAACTGAACATTTTCAAATAAGCCGTACTGAGATTTTCAATAGAGAACTATATGAACTCTAAATGATTTATATATTTTTTGGTATATATTTTATACCAAACACCAATGTCACCTTGTTTGATCTACATATGTAACTCAGGTGGTCACACAGTCCCCAACTCTCATCTAAAAAAGGCAGCATTTGCACCGAATGCACTCCCAGTATCCGGTTTGACGATCATATCGCATTCTTTATCCAACGTGCGTTTGAGGGTCAAAGAAACCGGTACAGACAGACTCCTCCTGCCATGTGCTGTGGTCCAGAGCACCACAAAGTTTGAGAAACGACTTGGGCGAGTATGTGAGGGGGCAGTTGGAGGCTCTTGTCAGCAATGGAAAAGGCTACAATCAGCATTCAGACCCCAGTCAAATGACTCTGCAGTAGACGCAGGTGTTCACCGGCTCCAGCCCCGATGAGCATCGACGTAAACACAACACCTTGGTGAACCCACTAATTTTCACCTCTTGTTGTAAGGTCTTTCAGAGGACTAGTAGATAGACCCGTCACTGGCCCAGCACGGTGCAGTTATACCAGAAACATCATTAAATCTCAAAAACGCAGATTTGAGTGTCTCTCACAGAGGCTCCAACACTTTTACAGGAGCAACAACGTGGACTCGCTCCTCACAGTTGTGTGTCCTCAGTACGAACAGAGAGGGAGGCTCGAGTGGAAGAGGAGAATGGCTCAGTCAGCTTTTATCAGCAGATTTTCCTGCATTCTCAAATCCTGTTCGTACCTGCTAACTCTATGTAGAAAGGGGTATAGTATTCATTACTGTCAACGGAGGGCAGTGGACGTACCTGCCATCAATATGCCAAGTGCCCAACATTTGTGGAATTTGAGGTTCAAAGTTGTGCAGGGAAAAAGTGCCCCTTAATCTTCCCCATGATAATAAACAGCAGTGTGATGATCATCAGCATGTCACAATTCCTTTAGTTTACTAGATTGTAAAGAATCTGACTGTTAACTTGTTTAAAAGTCGATGGAAGCAGAAACAAGAGCCGAGGATCTTATCGGTATAAATCTAGGACCAGTTCTTGGTTTCCCCCACCCCACTGCTTGTTTGGTTAGTATTTGTTTACCAAGTAAATGTAGATAAAAATCTGTTCCTTGATGCTGGTCTCCCAGACTACCCTCACTCTAGTTGCTAAGACTGTGTTTTTTTGTTTTGTTTTTTTTTCCCTCGCAGTGAGGACTCTGATGACAAGCTCTCTAAATCCAAAAATGATTCAGCAGGTAAGTGTGTCTGTTTCCTGGTTCAGACGAGGAGGTGGGCTCAGTGCAGCTTTGTGAAAACATCTGGACTCTGATCAGTTGAATGCCAGCTCATTCTCTCCCCTCTGTTGCTGCAGATGACTTTGGCAGTGATGATGAAGATAACGACTTTGGAGAGGAGGAGGATGAAGATGGAGGAAGCGACTATGAAGAAAAAAGAGGGAAAAAGGGAAAGAAAGCCAAGGTGGAGAAGCCCAGCAAGAGGGGGCCAAAGAGAAAACGGGCTGCAGGTAACAATCACTTCCTTACTTCCACATAGTGACAGGGTTTTACCTGAAGTAAGGAAGAATTCTCCATAAAATCTGCTGGTGCTTTGTGTGAATTGTGCAACATATTGATATTATGCGCTGCATTTTATGTCCATCGCCTTTGTGCATGTTAAGTTCAGTACTGGTACATGATTCAAAGTTCACACAATAGCTGAGCAATTGGATGAATTAGCAGAAGAAAAGCCGTGATGGTCACTTTACATTACCTCAGGGCAAAGTCATTGTTGCATCGTCCTGATCCTCTGCTGCTGATATAAAAGAACACACGCCTCAACTGCGTCACACACACACACACACACACACCCAGGAGAGTCTTCTGGATGGGTGGGGGAGTCTGTGTCTGCGAGAGAGAGACAGCCACAGGAGGAGAGAGGAGCAAACTTCACGCCGGTAGCTTAAAACAATTATGCGACAATTTGTATTTGACGATCACAGTTATTTAGTTCATCCCGTGTGGAACAAGCCGTGGTACATCGAGCATATTCACAAGGGGGCAGCCCTGAGGATTTTAATACGCCGACGCCCAACTCGGCCCCATGTGTCAAGGCCCAGTCAGCAGCCGTTAACACTGATCTGGTGACATAATAACATCTAACATCGCCGTCCTGCACTAACTTGAGCTCAGCGGCTGGCGACAGCTCTTCCTCCATCGTTGTGACTGATTGAGTCGTTTGCCCGCCACTGTGACGGGCAGCTCTGATTTATTACTGAGTGAAAGGCAGCTGGATCAGCCCCATCAGTCAATCACTGTCATCTTCAGAGCACAGCTGATAAATGTTGATGCAGCTCAACTTTTGGGATTAATCTAATAATTAATGGTGGTCCAGACAACATCCTTATTAAACATACATCTCTGGCCTTTAATCCCTGGAGGGGTTGAATCCTTTTTGCCTCATCAGCATGAAAATGAATAATTAACCTCTACAGCTTCTTCATGCTGGTATTTGTCCCATTTAAAGGCTTTGTAATCCAGTGAGAAGCTCTGGTTTCCAAATACTATCAGTAGGAAAGTGATGTCCTAAAAGCAGCAGGAAACGCCAATCGAAAGTATTGTTGTGTCTGTTTGTTTGTTTGTTTGTTTATTTTTAGGATACACTTTGACAGTTTGTGACTGTCAAGTTTTGATATTTTATTGAACATTTTAATAACTCAATAATGTTCAACAATGTGTACAGTATACAAATATTCAACCAACCAATAGTAAACCATTTAATGGTTGTCGTTTGCGAAACTGTTGAACTGTAACAAACACTCAGTGAACTCTCTATACGTGGGAAAACAAATTCTGTGCAGCACGCCATCACTGTAGCTTTGGCGTCACTGTCTGACCATCAGGGTGGATCAGTTTCTTTGATCATGCTGCCTCAGACCTGAGGGATAGACAGTTCAAGCTCTGATGTGAGAGGCAGGGCAGACAGAAAATAAGTCAGCAACAATTAAGATAATCTATCAGTCTTCAAGGACATTGACAAGTAGAAAGGCCCAATGTTTGATTTTTTTTTTTTTTTTTTCAGTGTCTTTACTGTGAGAATTGTCTTTTTAGTCATTAGCCATTTTTACATTTTACATTATTCCTGATAGAAAAGATTGTTGTTTGTGGCAAATGATCAACGCTTTTGCATTTTCGTGAAACAATCTGAGCAACAGTTGCCACGTGATTCAACTGATTGAGAAAGAATTCAGACAGGAGTCCTCTGTCTGTGTGACTGACAGACCTCTGTCACCATCTGGAGAAAAACAGATTAGTCAAAGAAGAGCATTGTACTGCAGAAATTAATGGCATTGTCAAAAACATGACTTAAAATTGGTCAGAAAAGTGTGCTCGTGTGTGACTGCGTGTGTTTGTCACGCAGATGACAGTGATGACGACAGGGAAGTGAGTCGAAAGCGTACAGTGCGCCAGGCGGCGTCCAAGGCCGTGTCCAAACAGAGGGAGATCCTGCTGGGCGACGGAGGCAGCGAGGACGAGGAGCATGAAGACCAAGAGGAATCCTACATGGACCGTATGTACTGCACTGCACACAGCCGCACTCCAACACCAAACACTGCACATACACAACGGCAGGCTGTCAGTCATTACACCAGCATTCATTAAAGGGACAGGAAAGAAAATTCATTTTTATTTCTTGTAAATTAATGCAAATTTAGGGGCTCTAAAATTCTTACATATGGAACCAAGCATCAACCCGCTGTGACGTCACCCATTGATTTGTGAGCTGCTGTATTTAGGTCTCCAGTCTTCTGTCATTTGGCCGCTGGCCATCTTGGTTTTTTTTAAAACCAGTAGAAACCATATTTGGAGGAGAAGGTGGAGCTGAGGAGGAGTGAGGGGTGGAGCTGACCTGCTCTGTGCTCTATCCTGATTGTTTGGTACAGTCTGTCAATCACACAGTGGCCACGCCCCTTAATTCATATCCTGCTTTACGGTCTATTTTCCTCTAAATGGGACCATTATTTCAAAAATGAACATCATGTTGTATTGAACACTTGAAACTAGAGACTGAGACCATAAACTCATCAGGAAAATATTTACTGACATAACAACCAGTGGCGTCGCCCCCTGATGGTCATTAGATACAATACAGGTTTAAGGCTCTTCAGCATTTGCTTCACTTTTCACAGTCGACGTCCACTTTTATAAACAGTCTGTGGATGAAACAGGAAACGATTAGCTGCTCAGCTTCTCATTAAAGCTAACGAGTGGCTGCTGCTCCATTTTAAAGGCTCACATTCCAAACAAGTAAGGCACCACTGTTTTAGAGCTGCTGAGCAGTGACAAAGCTGCCAGACAACATTGTTACTCAATTGGAAACTTGACACCAAAACAAACTCACTAGATATTTTTATCTGAAATTGCTCTGTACTCCTGGTGCCACGGTTTTGTCGTTACAATAGTTAATCAATAATAACCTCAGTGCTTTGGACCTGAAAGCGTCTGTGTGGAAAAGACTGTACGCCTCCTTTCTGTGCACAGCTGACGAGTCCGGCAGCGATGAGGACTTCATGGTGGAGGACGATGATGACAGCGACTATGGTCACTCCAAGAAGAGAAGCAAGAAAGTGATTCGACGGGGACGGACAGACAAGAAAGAGAAGAAAAGCCCCAAACCCCGACTAAAGGCTACAGGTGAAGGAGGGATGGTGTGCAGCAGTGCTGCTATTTATTTTTCTTCAATTTATTCACATTATCAGTGATTAAACTTTTATAAGTTACTGCAAGTTTTCATGATAAATGTTGAAAGCTGAACCAAAATAGATTCAACCCAACCTTAATCAGGAGTAACAGCTTGCTTCTAAATGTTCAAGTTAATTTGACTTTAGTAAATGCAGAATTGTAATGGTTTAATGTGAAGAGTTGACTCTTCACTCTGGTTAATGTTTTGTAACCAGTTTAGTTTACACCGTCTTCACTTGAGATTTGACATCGTGGCCAAGAATTGAGACTAAATCCCATCTCTGATATTTAGTGACACAATCTGAAGCGGTGCCAGTTGTGGTGTTGCAGTGCTCCCTCCTTTCTTTCTTCTTCAGCGTGTAATCCTTCCTCTGAATGAAAGGTTTCTCTTTTGTTCTGGTGAAACTTTTCTTGGACTTGGTAGTTTTCTTCCACCACAGTGCAGCTGCTGTAGCCGCTCCATCTCCGTGTCCTGTCATCTGTATGTTCGCTCTAAACACACAGATAGCTCCCACGCGTTGAAGGTCCCTGCTCTCCCATCTCGTCTAGAAACCGTCAGGGGACACCGACGCGCACAGTAATGCTGCCCTCTCTCTGGTGCTTAATTGAGCCTCCAGATATGTTTACTACGTGCACGCAGACAACACAACGCTCCCTGCAGCTCTGGCAAACCCGCTGGTTGATGTAAAAAGCATCAGTAAAGTGTCCACAGGCTGGAGATTCAAACTCTTTGTGTTCTTGAATGTAACACATGTTCATTTCTATTTAAACGTTCTGGACTAAATAGGAAAACAGGCCGAATGACTCTGTTTAGTTCCACCGTTCACCTCTATTATCTTTTATATATACATGAATGATTACACATTAAACTTTAGTTTATTATATCATTTAATTATAAACTAGTATTCTTATTTCCTGTTGAGAGTGAGAGGAGAAGGTTGATTCCACTCTGAAGTGTATAAATGAGGAATCACTGTTGTACGAGGGGTTTGGTTTTTCTTGTCCGGGACCGGTTACCAGGCAACCTGGAGACAGGGCAACGGCTGCTGTGGCTCTGTGCAAAGTTTAAATAATATAGAACATGTCCGAAGCTCAATGAGTCTGACTTTCTTCTTCACATGCTCTTTCTGGGTAACTGCTTCTCGACAAACCCCAGTTTATCCTCCCAGTAATATATTGTGTGACGTCTCCACCAGGTTCCCATCATGACTGGACAGTGAGGAGCCACAGAGCCCCACTGTTGTTTCTCCATTTCTGTTTGAGTGAAAATTAAACTAGATGCGTGTTAATTAGTGAAGGCAGACTAATTGTTTCCACTGTCTCTGGTCTTTCTGCTCAGGTTAAACTAATGGTTAAACTAATCTCCTGGCTCAAACTCCACACTTCCTGGTCTCAGATTCCACATCTCTGTCGGCTCCAGAGGCTGAGAAATGAAGATTTTAGTTGCTTCAGGTGTAACTAACCTCGCTCAGGTCTCCAGCTGCCAACTGCCCAATAAACAAATGAAATACATTTCCCACGATGGATTTCTCCTTCCTGATCCCAGCTTCAGGGAATTGCAGTGTATTTTATCAGTCGCGTCTTAAAAATCAGCGTCACCACATACTCACCCAGTGTCAATGGGTTCGTCTGGAGCGTCAGAAAAGAGACCAGATTTAAATCTCTGGTAAAGAGACTTAGCTGACACTGACGGGCTTATATCTACAGGTTTGGGTTGATTCTCATGGATGTTCATTAATACATAAAACAGCCACACTGCAGCTTGAAGTTACCAGCATTACTGGTCACTGACTCATGAGTGTGTGTGTTTTGTTTTTTGTTTTTTTTCCACAGTGACCCCCAGCCCAATGAAAGGAAAGGGGAAGGGGCGCCCCAGCACCAAGGCCCTGGAGAAGAGCTCACCCAAAGAGGAGGAGGAGGAGGACCCCGAGAGTCCCCTGGAGGAGGAAGACGAGGAGACCGAGAAGAAAGAGACCTCCCCTGCCCCCAAGACGACGAAGGAGGCCGCAGGAGGAGAGGAGGAGGAGGAAGACGAAGAGGAGGAGGACGGCTCAGAAGAGGAGGCACCCTCTGGAGAAGACTAGAAGATGGTACCTGTTTGAAGCCCATCCTCCATGTCTCTCTCTCTGTCTCCTCTCTGTTTTTGTTTTCTTTTGTTGCTCTGCGTTTAGAGGTTTTTTTTTCTTTTCTTTTTTTTTTTTTTTTTCCCCTTGTTTTTTTGTTTCCTCCTGGTGGCCTGGCTCAATGGTTTGGACTTGATGTGCTTTTTCTTGTCCCCACCCCACCCCCCTCATTCAAACATTGTGTTCATGTGATCATAAGGAGTTTTTACTGTCAACATTCAGCCTCACCCTCCCTCCTGTCTTCATTATTTCCTAAATGTTTCCATGAGCTCACTGCTGGTGAGCATCCGTCCTGAGTGTGAACAGTCAAGTTCACTAGTGTTTGTGTTTTTGTTTTTCCTCCTCCTCTGGGATTATCAGTGATCTGACAAGAGTGGCCACACTATTTTTTCCCTCTTTACTTAACTGATATCTGCGATTACTGGGAGCGTTGTTCATAATTTACCAGTATGAGTAACTAAAGCGCTGTATTCACAAAGCGATGTTAAGTCAGCCTGTGCCGGGCTGAAGCCTTTACCCTCTCTGCTGCACGTGTTTCAAACCAGGAGCGCGTTTTAACGGGGCCGCGTTCGTTCGTTCGTTTTTAAAAACCCCTTTGAAACTGTTCTTCAGTTGAAGCAGCGTCTTTTAATTTTACTTTTAAGGATCTCCCAAACCTCTGACTGTGTTCATGCCCTGACCTCTTGTGTGGCTGTGTGGAGAATGAAGTAAAGGCGCATTATTTTGAAAAGTATTCCACTTGTAGCTGCTGCTTCTTAGATCAAACAGTTCGAGGTGTGTTACTGGCAGCGTGGTGGGTTCAACGCCCGGTGTTTGCTACATGCCGGACTGCCACTGTCACACATTTCAAGCCAACAGGTGCGCGTGCGCGTGTGTGTGTGAATGTGTGCGTGTGTGAGTGCGTGTGTGTGTTTTTATGTACTTGTATAATTTGTATGCCTGTGGGGTACTTCCTGTAAGAGGGTGTGGCTTTTCTTTCTCCCAGCCCATCGGCTGTCTATGTGAAACAGTTTCTATTGTTATGTGTTGGGCTTTTCTAATGATGCTCCATGCTGCGTGAAGCAACCCCACCCTCCCTCCTCACCCTTTACAGAACACACCAACCTCCCCTCTCTGCATGGCTACAGCATCTTCTCAACATTCAACCTGTTGTGCCAGGCAACCCCAAATCTTTTTTGTTTTGTTTTTATTTTTAAGGAATGTGAGATGTTCCTTTTTTTTCTTTTTGAGGGTTAAAAAAAAATGAATGTTGTTTTTTCTCCTGATGGTTCATTGTTCTAATTCTCTATTCAGATTTTTTTTGTAATGTTTGTTTTTTAAGAAAAGAAATAAAATGTATCATGATTTTAAAGAAAAAAGTGGACCCTATCCAATCTGTTCTGCCTGATGGTTGGACCAACCATCCCTCCCTGATTTACTCCTGTCCTTACTCCTTTCTTTCTCTTGTCTTTCCCTCTCTCCCAGTCCCATCAGCTTAATGGTTACTGTTGGTATCCATGTCCATTTGTTTCTTCGAGCTTTTGGTTGCTCACATTAGTATTTCACAAGATGATGCATTTTTAAATCCAGAAAACACAGTACTGATGCTCAGAAAGGATTGAAATGATGAGGTGTGCAGCTCAGTATATATCTGGCATTCATTTGTCTATTAATGCCTTAATTTTCATTGAGTTGAGTTTGAGTAGTGGCTCTGATATTATCACTGGAGGCCTGAGAATGTAATCTGTCCTCATGTTTTAGGTCTTTGCTACAAACAGCAAATTAGGCTTAGAACAAGTCAACAATTTGTATGATCAGCAGACCATCCAAAGCCATAAACGATCTCAAAACTAGTGACTCGGTGATCAGGTGCAGCACTTGTGAGATTGTCCTTTTTTGCGATAAGTAGTGTTTGATGTCAAAGCAAAAAAACAAAAAAAAAACAACAAAAAAAAACAAAAAAAACCAACAAAAAAACGTTGCTCTTATGATCTTGGGAACTAAACCTCATTTATTAGGCGTTGGTCAGGAGAAATTCTGATTGTCCCAAGACCGCAACAGAAATCAGTCCTGGATGTGTACAGGACATACTCGAACCTAGTCCCTGGTTCAGAAGCACATTTGATTGTTTTACGAGTGTCATTAGCAGGTTAGTGTGTTTTTCTATATTCAGGTCCTAAATTGGCACCCAGTCCTTAATGTCATTTTAAGACGATTGGATACAAACAAAATAAATAGGGGGGGAAAAGTTGTTTATACCAATGTAAAAGCTCTGAGAGCTCCGTTTGCAGTAGGATCAGATAATGTCTTGTCACTGAGGGCTTGAATGAGGTTCCTCTCTATCATCCCACAGGAGGCACATGGCATAAGGCTATGAATTTCTCCTTTTTCATCCATTCTACGATTTCTTCTGTTGTACTGTTTTTGATGTTTCTTTTCTATTTACCTTCAGTTGTACTGGCAATGTAAAAATGTAAGCCAAGTTGTGATTCTTACAGAAGACCAAGTGGAGAAGCTTTTGTCACTAGTGTGGAAAAGGAACGCTGAACTCTTGAATCTTTTGCATGTTGTGGAAAAAGTGCGAAGCGTTGATGATGATGATGATGATGCTGGTAAATGCAATGGCAATATTGTGGTCTTACAAAAAAAAAAAAAAGTATTAACAACAACGATGTTGATAATGTTTTGGTTTCCCAGCTTCTAATAAAGGCAACCTACTTTTTATACGGATTTAACTACTTGTTTTGTGACGTTGAGCTCTGTGTGCTGTTCGGGTGGCGACTGGGGGACAATGATGTGCCAGAGGTTTTGGTGTTTAATGATCTGCAGTACTCAGCGTCTGCCACTCAGAGGCGCCGTGTGCAACAGCATCGTGCTGTGTTTTACATGCAGTCCTCTGATCTGATGAACAGACTCCAGGCATATTAACTTTCAGTGAGATTAGTACCAATTCTCCTTAGACGCTGCCTGGACAAACTGAAAAGAAAATGTTATATCCAAAATTTACAAAGCCACGCTTCCCGTGTTCCTGTGAGATGGACAGCAGGATGTCATCCTGTTTTTTTTAAGTGAAAAAGTAAGGAAAAAAGGTTCACCATAGAAAACATAAAATCATAAAATATCATTAAAAACCAAATACTGATCAAAACACATTTTAAATCAACAGCAGCTTTAAAGGTGTTTTTGTTTGTTTTTTCATTGCTACATAACCAATGTTAGCGTTATAAACCGGTCTTACAAAAGGTTAAAATACATCAGTGACCAGTCCTACTTCTTCACTGACTCGGTATTGGAAAGTGACGAGACAGTCTCACCAGGCCAGAGCTAGCTGGTTAGCATGCTAACTTCGGTAGTAGCAGTGAATAGAGAAGTCAAATAGTGGCAAATAGAAGCAGTGTTTTCCACTGCTGGAGTCAGCTCTTAGAGAATAAGGCTTGATGCAGCTGTTAATGCTAAAAGTAGCTATGTAGCAGTAGCAAAACCTACCAATAGACATGGCACAGCAAAACAGGTTTAAAGGTAAAGTCATTTAGACCATTGCTTATACCTGACCTCAGAAGCCAGGGGTGATCGGTCACTGTAATTGTCAGTGCCGACCACATTAGCCTTCCAGTACGATTTCAGTGTAAGTGATGGGGGACAAAACCCTCATTCTACGTGGAAAGGCAAGGCTAAATGAGGTTTCCACAGTCTGAACTGTGATAATGGGATTTTTGAGACCTGTTCACCATGTCAGCGACACCAAGTAAATGGGGGGGGGGGGTGGACAGGCAGTTAATGGTCCCACCGGTTGGGAGCCAAGGCGGGGGATCTCCCGCTCAGTATGTCCATATGGTGGGCGTGCTAACCACTCAGCCCCAGTGACACCTCTTTACGTCCAGCACACCCTCAAGAGTAAGCTGGACTATGGCTGTGCCCCAAGGGGGGCACCCTCCGTTGTAGGCCGCGATGACCCAACCGGTCTGGCCGACAGAGGTCCTCCGCTTTGCATCACAAGTTATGTTCAGCTTTATAGTTGCATTGCAAAGCGCCGCTCCTGTTGCCTAGCAACCTTGACACCAGTTGAACCGTTCAACTGAGCTGAAACTCAACAGCTTATCAATAAGTGGATAGCTGTTATACTGGAATCTAACTGATGCCATATTAACAAGGTTCAATAAGAGATCAGAAAGGATTTGGGTCTGATAAGTGGATTTGATGCTGGATTTAGTTTTGATAACAATGTGGTTTCTGTAACCTTGTTTCTGCTCTGCTGTCTGAATTAGGTGTCGACTTGTTTCTTGAGCTCACAGGGCCACCGTAGCTTCTTCATATGTGCATGTAAGTTTCAACCTTTGTCACATTTAACACCAGTTTGTGCAAACTGCATCAATAGGGCACTAAGGATCAATATGCAAACAGCCACATGATGAAATAAAGATAAGAGTCATTGAAGGTGTCAGTTTACGCGCGGTGAGCTTTGCCAGGCGGGGGATGGGGATGCCGTCTGCACCCACACTCATTCAGACCAGTCAGTAACACAGTCTATCGCTCACACACAGACACACACAGGTCCAAGGCCATGTTTACATTGAGAGGTCAGGTGATGTGTGGTTGTAAAACAAAGGCATCATGATGGGACGGAGGTGAAGGTGACACCAACACCAACACCAATCATTTGACAGGGTGTTGGTGTATTGTTTCCCAGAGGTCTCTGCAGCAGGAAGTAAACCTGCCGATCAGGACATGCTCCTGAGATCTTTTAGTAGCTCAGTGATCAGAACTCACAAGCAGTTAGATACGGTTGTTAGATACTGTCTGATCTGTTTCATGGGTCCAGCTGTTTTTTTATGTACAAGTTAATAAACTCATAAACAAATTACCGTGAGACTCTAAATAATTCAGGCTGAAATTGTCTGTTGTCCTAACAAGGAGGAAGCCAAGTACTACAATTCCACCCATAAACAAGCATTTTGGTTCATCCAGACATATTGAGACAGATTAAATCTGGGCCCAGTCCTGGTCAGATCGTGGTTCTGTTCTGATGCAACATTCCCAAAGTAACTTCTCACGTTGACTGTTCACAGGTTGCAATCTTCATCCAAACAGTCCTTTAAAAATGCTGAAATTGATTTCATGAATGAAAGGTGAAATCTCAGGCTCAATATTTTTTAGAACAGAACTACGCAGGAGGACACTGACGCAGGCAGATGGTGTCCACAAACTGGCCTCTGATAAGATACTGACACCAGGAACCGGTTTTCTTCTCAAAAGAGAAGACACCGCACATCATGACATGAAGCCCTTTCACTCAACACACGACATATGACACTTATTTCATATCTGTCATGCACAGCAAAGATGTTTTTAATCCAAACAGACTGTAAACCTGAGCAGAACCAGCGTTAAGGTGAAAAATATGTTGCAAGGCCTTTGGTGACAGTTGTTGGTTGCTCGGTACGCGGATGGACACGCATCCACACTGGGTGACCATGGAAAGGTGTGTCCATGGGCAACAATCACCACTGGATAACACAAGAAGCAGCTGAGCGAGAAGTAAATCACGATGTATGTTGGGTCAGTGAGTGCCACTGCAGCCGCACAGTCTGTGTGGACTTGACATGTTTTCCCAGTGTTCATGTGGCTGAACAGACTTAACTCAAGATGTGGAGCAGGTATTCAAGTGTCTTGAGTAGAACTGTGGATAAAATCTTTATACCATAACGTCTGTTTAGCATTTAAATAAAGATCTATCTGTCCTTGACTGCCTGGGTATGCTAATGAGTTTTAAATCCAGCAGACCCAGATGCTACACAAATACCACACTTGTGATGAATGGTGGACCAGAATCACTCGAAATTCAAGGTGAATTTTGCAACAACAGGTTCTTTACTTAAAAAAAAAAAAAAAAAAAAATAGACAAAAGCAAGTTTCTCTTTTTTAATCTTTTTTTAATCTGAAACCACTGAATTTCAAGGCTGAACTGCAGCCAGTCGATTTTAGGGAGAATTTTAAATGACATTTTCCGCGAAATGGATGAAAATTCAATCTGTGAAAGACCTTGTCCACCCAAGTCAATATCCCAGCTGGTATTGAACAGAGGGTCCACCCTGGACAGGTCACCAGCACATACACGGACAAACAAACCGTAAAACATTTGTTAGAAATATTAACCTTCAGTTCCAGTTCACTGTCGCCTCACAGCAGGCAGGTTCTGGGTTTGATTCCTGTGTGGAATTTGCCGGTTTGCCGGAATTTGCTTCCTCCCACAGTCTAAAGACCTGAAGGTTTAGGTTAATTGGTGACTCTAAATTGCCCGTCGGTGTGAGTGTTTGTCTCTATATGAAGGTGAGAATGACCAGGTTTCAAGGTGAATGTCATGCTGACACTGCTCTGACATGAACGTTGGTGTGAAGAGGGAGCCAGAGTGGAAACATGTATCTTTAAACAGAAGGAGACATGTAAAACTAAAATTTTAAAATGAAAATTCATTATCAATCAGTCTGTCAGTTATTTGCCTGATTAGTCAATAAATATTTGCTGTGTGTGATATCAGAAAATGCAGATCACAGTTTCTATGTACGGCTGCATTGAGCTTTATAGTGAGTTTCAGCTCGTTGGCCACTCTCCCCACCTAGTGTCGTTTTCAGCAAAAAGCTCTTACAAAGCCTGTGTAACAATATACATTTCAATCATTTTAGTACAATATTCACCAGGTCACCATGCTAATATTTTCTAATCAGTACAAAGTAAATCAGTTACATCTAATATGATTATGTAATTAAATTACAAAATGAATGTGGCTGAGAAAAGGTTTGTAGTTAAAAAACAGGTACTAATCAACATGGTGATTACAAAGGGGTTACATCCAAAGATAGACTTTTTGGTATAAAAAATAAAGCAGAATATAAGATTCATTCATTAATTTCCATCTTCTTTTGTTAGATTTACAGACAACATGGCTCAGACAGGGGACAAGTTTAAGATCTAACATTCAGACTATTTTCATTCAATATATCCATTCAGCACTGTGTTCTCAGTAGATATTGACTTTCAGAGGTGATTTGGTTGTGACATTTGATATATGACAACAGACTAAATTAATACTGACAAGTATTCAAATGTATTCACTAAAATTACATTGATGAAGTCATTGAAAACAGATATAGGTTTAGGTACCCTATTATAGGTAACACAGTAAATTAGTCATCTTACATTTCAAAAGTAGCCTTCGCAACACTGTACACTGCAACCAGGTTTAATGACCTGCGACATCTGTCTCACGTGAATGGGTCTAACAGTGGTTGAATGTGGACTGACAAAATATGTGTAACTTTTCCTGTTGTCATGTATGAAAAGATACGATAAGCAGATTATTTTAACAAGATTTTTGATCAATATGAGGCACTGACCACTGTAACTGTGATCCCCTTAAGCTGTTCAAGTGTCATTTAATGTTTTTAAGTATTATATATATATGAAAGTTGAAGGGATATCTTAAAGGTGAAGGTATGACAATGCGTCTATGTCAGTTATGAGTCCTAATGAAATATCAGAACCTCATATTAGTTTAGTCTTAGCAAATTAACTGCACTTTGTCCATAAAGTGACCAACCTGGCAAATGTTAGATCCTATATCTTCATGTAGTGTTTTTATTTAGCTCAAACCACCACTATGCAAGTACAGAGCTGGCAATCCCCCCCCCC
>CM076649.1:19667665-19736308 GCA_038496675.1 Rachycentron canadum | reverse complement strand
CTGGCAATCCCCCCCCCCCCCCCCCCCCCCCCGATTCCAGTCTTCATGCTAAGATAATTGCCTTCAATTTTCTCATCTGACTCTAAATTCAACTCCTAAAATGTTTAATTAGTCCATTAAGGAAACTGTGTCACTAATTACTCAATTTTACCTCCTCTCGCTGTTTTCTAATCATTGGTGCTTCTCTCCTACAGGTTTTTGTCACTTCATCCAAGACCTTGTTTGTTCAGTAAAAGTGATGACTCAACACTTACCAGGCCCATCTGTTGCTGTGATCTGGCTAATCCTCATGCTAATGGCCACCGGGGTGGGGGCTGAGTTCATCTGGGGAAGACCCCTCTGTTGGGTTGCCTGACATTTCTCTGCTTGTGGGTGGAGATGACGGAGGAAGCAGGGGTGCACGCCAGCCTCCCAGAGAGAGATGTGCTCTGACATGGTGATGCAACCTGCCAACCTGTTCTCACAGGTCAGAACACAGTCAAATCCTTGTTATTACTGTTTGTTTATTTTTTTTAAAAAAACATAGAAAGTGACACGACGCATGAGCCTGATTCCAAAATGTGGGCAAAGCAAACATAGTCTATATAAGTTGCTCAACTATGAGTTGCTCAACTATAGCAAGTGCATCTGCCATAACAGCAGTAAATATTGATTTGTTTACCGCTGAATACATGCATCTATCTGCCTGACGGCCTGACATCTCATCTGACTCCCACTGTCCCACTGGGTCATGACTTTAGTTCTTGCTCTTCACTGTTTACTAAAGTCACTACTCAAACTGTTTGTGCTGGGAAACACATTTGAGCATCTTACAAGTCATTGAACACATGTACATATACTGTACCAGAACAACTCAAACAACTATCATCTGTGAACTCTCGCTCTGTCACTGCGCAGCCTCTGCCCAACAGCAGGCAAACGAGATGTCTGTTATCGGCCTGAAACTTTCTGCTCAGTATGTCACAGTGTGTCAGTCACTTCTGCCCCAGGCGCTTAAAAACACAGCGTAGATGAACACTCATGTATCACGGACAGAGGAAAACCTGATAATGCCTGGCTGTAATAGCCATCAGTATCATGGTTATTATGATACAGATCAGCCATAACATTATGACACTGACAGGTGAAGTAATGACATTATTACCTGGTTACCATGGTTACCTGTCAGTGCTGGATATACCAGGCAGCAGCTGAACATTTAGTCCTGAAGTTGTGTTGAAGCAGGAAAAATGGTCAAGTGTGAGGATGTGAGGGACTTTGACTTTGACCAAACTGTGATGTGACGACTGAGTCAGAGCTTCTCCAACACTGCAGCTCTGTGGGATGTTCCTGGGCTGCAGTGGTCAGGACCTACCAGAAGTGGTCCAAAGTGATGGTGGTAGGGAGTGAAGGCTGGACCGTGTGGTCTGATCCAACAGAAGAGCTACTGGAACTCAAACTGCTGGAGAAGTTCATGCTGACTCTGATAGAAAGGTGTCAGGACACACAGAGCATCGCAGTTTGTTACACAGACTGGACCACGGAGCGGCGGAAGAATGTGGCCTGGTTTGATAAATCACTCTTTCAGTCTTCATCAGTCTTTCATGGCTGATCGGTGTATACTTCAACTGGATAAACCATGAAGTCTAGCATCCAGCGAATTGTAACAGATTTTTGTCCATCGAGGTTCCTACAAAACTAAGGACATTCCTGGCAGCCTCAGCATCACTTGTGTTTACTGCTAATTGCTGCTACGCACCAAACTACGATGGTGAACCATGAATATATTACGTGAGGCCTGGATATGACACAGCTGCTCAGCCTTGCAGCCAGTTTTTGCCAGAGGCCATTTGCGGTATAAAAGAGACTCGTGTCGAACAGTTGACAGGACACGTCAGGCTACATACATTTTGTTGTGTATCTTTGAGCCGTTGTGTATTAGAAAGTCCCTTCTTTTCCAAACGGCATCACTGCTGTAAACGAGGACATTGCTAGCTTGAAGCAAACGCTGAAGAGAAATGTAAAAAACTATTTCACATATCAAGATGCATTTTCATTTTCTGTTTTTGTGTTGCACTTGTTGGTCACTCATTGTCGGAGCTAATAGTTTGCTATTGCTGTATTTGCCGCACAATGACTCAGTGATATGACTACCCTCACCGTGTTTTCGTAAGGGTATTTTTGAAGGGGTATTTTTGAAAGGGTATTTTTGAAGGGTATTTTAATTTCATAAGTCAACACATCTTATGTGAAAGTTTAGCATTTTAGTTTTTCTTGTTGTGGTAAATTTATAACCGACCACTAGTCCCTGAGAAGAAGAACTGTCCCAGACGTCCACATCATCATCATAGTCATCAGCAAATATGTGTACAGTATACAGTGTTCAATGCCATTCATTACAATCTAAATAAATCTTTCTAAAAATCATTTTGATTCATTTTTCATTTTTCAAACCAAATATCTGAAACATTAATGTGTTTCATGAAAATCTCTCTTCTTTGACAGGTGCATTTGAGGGCACTGAAAGTCAGCAGTGTTGTGGAAATATTGTAGAAGTGGTTAATGGTTTCATAACAAAGAGTCAAATCGTGCAGCCTGAAATAATTTGCATATGAAAGGCAAATTATGCAAGTGCAAACTGACACATCACAATTGGCCCAAATCTTCATTACCTTCAAAAAAACTTTTCTTCAACTGACTTATTGCAAATGAAGCTCGTGTCATAAAAGCTCTATTTTCCTTTTTATATGGGAAACATTACATTTAGTGTATTTCAGCTCACATGCAGTATTGTATACCGCTCATTGGCCTGGTTATTACAAACTACATGTTGCCCGTGTCAGAAAGACAGAAGTGGAAGTAGAAGAAGTAGTCACATATAAAGGAGCATCATAGTGAAATCACTATTCACCCCCACTATTTTTTTGCTTTTAGAAATTTTGATTTAACTTGGTATTTAAAAGTGACCTAAAGAAATTAGAACGAAAATGAAATTAATGGAAATTAATTAATAATATCAACATATATTCTATTTGATATATCCCACAATATATAAATCAATGGCCTAGTTAGCGACTTATTGGAGGGTAATGGTGACAGGAGAATGGCCTCAAAGATGAATTGTGAGAAGTGTGAATTAGGTCATTGCAGCTGCACAGGTTGTTGTAAACCAGCTTACAGAAATAACAACTCATAAATCCTCATATTTCCTCTGCAGTGGTTAGTTGTGTTAACTGTTCCTAGCAACAGCTAGTGCAGCATCTGTCGACTGACAATGACACCAGCAGGATGATGCTTGCCACTGATAGAATAAGTTGAATAAACTTGTATAAATGAAACAAAATGATTCTTCGGTCTTTTTATCAATCCAAAACTCAACATTATACATAAAAAGATTGAAATTGGGCCTTTAAACACATAGAAATGATCCTGATCATAATTCTGTATCTCCTGCAGTAATATGCCAGTGCAGCTGGTGAACAGTGTGAGGGTTGACATGGCCTCTGCCTGCTGTTTTCAGCCTGCTGGCACTTCTCTGCTCCACCACGGTCATCTACAGCCGCACTGCCCATCGCTCCAGCAAGACCATCAGCCGAGGATATACAGCAGCCTGTAACCTCTTGTGCTGACGGCTGCAGTGTGGAAGAGAGGCACCCTGACTGTCTGAGATGGAGCTTATATCAGAGGACTTGCTACATTCAGTGAGGGTTTATCGAAGTTCAGGGACCTGCTTCCATTTGACGCCAGTAATGAGATGTTAATGAATTCTATGCTTTCATGACAGTCAGAGCAATTTATTGCCGATACAATCAAACAGTGCACACAATCTTGTGTTCATGTATTAAATGAGTTTTGATTTTTATTATATATTCTTGTATAGGGAGTGATGGGGAGCAAAATCCTGCTGTGTACTGTTGCTAAGAAACCACACTGGAGTCTTGACACTCCTTGTGTGGTGCATTATGCTGCAGTCTTCTCATCCATATGCTCCGCTTGGCTTCTGGAGGATCAGTTACAGCCAGTGAGTAGTAACTAAATCAAGCTAATAACAGGGGAAAAAAGAAATCAAGCTACATTTGCAGCCACGTGTCCTTGTCGTTTGCCGCTGTGCTGTATGTTATTCGTGATTTATGTCAGTGACTAAGATATAATTTTAAAAGGACCTCTCCACGCCCTGCTCTGCTATTGTTCCGCCTCTGGCACCAGACTTTGTCAACATCTCAGGAACAATACTGACTTTTCACTTCATATCTGCCAGACACATTCACTGTTACCATGGACATCCAAACATTACACTGGTGGTGCCAGCTTCTCTCATAAAAGTTGCTTGGAAACATCAGAGCTGAAGGATACCTGTGAAATTTCACTGGCTCTATTTTGTGCAAGCACCTGGTATATTCTATGTCCTGCCTGAAGCCACCAGATTATAAATGCTTTGCCATGTGATGTAAATATATTAAGAGGTATCAAGATAAGCCATTTAACATGTAATTCATCCAGATCTATTTATTAACAGAAGTACAGATGCTTTGATCTAAAGTGTCTTACAAGTGAGGGACATCACTTCATCATTTATATTCATTTACTACATATATACATTAGCATGACTGGATTCAGATACAGTTAAACCTTGAATTCTTGCTGTGAATTTTCATTATCAAACCTGGTAGGTAAGTTTCAATGACAATTATGGCATGAAAAACTTAATTTAGTTTAAGTGATATGGTGAGTGTTAATGTAGTAGGAGAATTATAATGTCTCATCTCTTACTGGTGAAAAGATTGAAACTGTCTTTCTGTGGCTCTGCTGAGCCACCAGAGGGCCCCTGTGTACAACGGAACATAAAGTTTTCTTTTCTTTTATTCTATTTTAAATAAAAACAGTAGTGGTGGTGTAAAAATAAAAGTTAAATGAAAGAACAAGATGTGTGTGTGTGTGTGTGGTGATGGTGGTGGTGGGGGGGTCCTCACAATTAAAGTGAAATTAGTGAGTCATTGCTGCTTTTTAAATTTTTCCCTGAGACTGTTTTCCTTTTGTCTAATTTTAAACAGAAAGTACTTTCCACTGTTTTATATTTGAAATTCTCATTAAATAAGACTTGCCATTTAATGAAATGAAATACGTGGCACATCTTATCTAAGTTTTCGTGTCCTGACCTCTGGTTCAGACGAAATTCTGGGTGGAACAAACCAAACATATCCTCAGATACACTGCAGCTTGACTTGGCTCAGACTGTTTGAGGAGATTGGTTGATGTGTACAAATGTATGTTTTTCAGACTTTTGAATGCATTCGTGTTAGTTTCTGTGTGTGGGACCTTTGTGTGTGGAGTTTGCATGTTCTCCCTGTCCCTGCGTGTTTCCTCCCACAGCCTAAACACACACACTTTAGGTTATTCTAAGTTGCCCATAGGCATAAACGGGTGTTCTCTATACATCTATATGTACTGATAATGGATAGATAGTTTTCCGAGTTTTTCAGACTGTGAATGTCTATGAAATATTACATCAAGTTCTCGTCTTTTAGAAAGCATAGAAAGTGAAATGTGCCATGTTCTAGATAACTGTGTTGTTTCTACATCTGCTCTGTCGCTCCAGTGATCCCGATACTGGCTGCAGCATTTTTGTAACACGGTAAGTCACACTTGAACTCCTTGTGGAACCATCTCTCCTTAATAATCCCCTATATAAACCTATTTATGACCCATAGACAGTGGAACAGCATCACTCATCCAGAACCTCCATGTAAGTCAACTGCCAACATCTGTCAGTGGAAGAAGCCTGGAGAAGATGATTGCACTGCTTGTGATTTCCAGAGCGCGTGTTCCTCTCCAGCCAGTTACCCTGACATCATTTGTCCCAACACGAATTACCATGTTACTGTTTTTCCTATTGTCACTGGCAACCAGCATAGAGTCTGCGGTGGCCCTGCGAGCTCTATTCTAACCCTGCGTGTCAACAGGCCAGTTACAAAGGATACTTCACATGTGAGATTTTCCAGAGGGAGAAACTGTTTCAATCAACCAAGGACTCAAGATTGAGACGAAATCTTATGTAACGTAACATAATAATGTTTAAGTGTCATTCTTAATGTTGTATTGCATCTTATGAAATGTACACTTGTCATCTGCATTTAATGTTTGCACAGATAATGAATAATAATATAATAAAAGTGTATTTGTAATAATATAAAATGTGTCTTCATATGAGATGCTGTAAATGTCAATATACTCTACATTAATAAACTATTCAAGTGTGCCATAACCCATTTATTGAACATTTGTATACTGTTTAACATATAAGGGTTAGAATGTGCTGGCTGTAAGACGTGTTTTACTGGACACTCAGAAACACAGCCCGTTGAAGTAAAACTGGTTGTGCGTGAGTGTTTTATAGTAATTTAAGTATTTGATGGACACATAAGCTTAAAATGTAAATCTAAAACACACACTACAGATTCTTTTCTATGTACCCCCCACGAGCTGTGTCCTTAATAAAGAATAAAGTAAAATAAAAGAAAGTTATTCCTAATCATTGTTCTAACATATTCTATTGCCTTTCTTCACCAATTGTTAGATTCGATTTTGTGTAACCTTTCATATATTTTTATACACGGTGTTCTTCTTTTATTTACTTTATCTTATACTTCTACGTTGTTCAAGGAATTTGAACTTTCTCTTTTATTTGGGTTTATTTGAAGCACTTTGTAGCTTTGTAACACTTTGTCAAGAAGAGTGCTATAAACTGTTATAACTGTTATAAGAGGTTTTGTGCGGCAAACATACATCCCTGTATGTTTTAATCCTATGTTTGACTTTGAAAGATGCTCTCGCTGTCATTGAACATCACTTACTTCATCTCTGGACACTTCGGCGCAGTGAATAAGGTTTTGTTGGGTGTCCTTGAGGTGCTGCCTTTCAGACACCACAAAGTGAATGGAGGCCAGCGCACAAAGAAACAACGTGTGAACCCAACAAAACACAGAGGTCTGAACGGGTCACCTTCGCGGTCTTTGTCATCATTTGCGAAAGGAGGAACCTTAAAGTTGCACTGACTTGACAATCGATTAGGTCTGAATATTTCCCTGCAAACCTGTTATGGTAAATATCAGGGCCAGGCTACAAATATGTAGCCTACTAAATAAATTCAGGTGGAGCAGTTTCCTCCCCTGCGTGGACAGAAGAAGAGCAGATTGTCTCCCCTTCCTCTCTTTCAGGATGAAGGATGAGGAGCACTGGAGCTGTTGTGATTGAAAGTTGTTACATTGGTAGGTGCTCCCCTTATCTGGCCCGGGCCCCTGTGTACACCATCAAAAGGCCACATTGTATCCCGTTAAGTCGCGCTATAGTGATCCCTCATCAACACATGGCAGGCAGAATTTATCGAGCGGCGGCCAATCAGCGCGCTGCTTTTAGGGCGAGCCTCCGCGGCGGCCGGCCAATCAGCGGCGCGGAAGGAGACCCGTGCCTCCGAGTTGTGCAGCGATGCGGTCACGTGACTCTAGGAAAAGGAATGCCAACATGGACCCGTGGCAAGGACGGGATGTGAGTGCGCTACGACAATAACACGACGGAGGAGAAAGGAAACACGGAAATATTCAAAGCCGTCGACGGCGCAGCTCCACGCACCGACGCTGCTCTGAACTACTCACGGTAGGTCGAGCCAGGCGGCCGGGATTGTCCTGCTCGGTCCGCCCGGAGACACGGGGGGGGGGGGGTATAAATAGAAACATTTTTTTGACCCAGCCGAACTTGAGACTCGTGGATTCCTCTGCAGGCGCAGTTGCACCCAGGCGGATTGCCATGTTGTCGACCGCCCCTCCGCCGCGAACAGTTTTTAGACGCTTTCGCGGCCCGATTGTTTTCTGGGGGCGAGTTTTCTTCATCATATGGTTCAGGGCGCGTCGGTGCGAGCCGTGCTTTTTTTTTTTTTTTTTTTTTTTAAACAGCGCCTTGTTCTCGCACTGTGACAAGTCCGAGGCCCTGCTGCAACATGTGCCTGACGGTGTGACAGCAGCAACAAACATCCTTTACATAAGCGTGCGGGGATTATCCCCCTCACTCCGAGTCCTGGAGGCTTTCATTATTATTTCAAGATTTGCATTTGATGCCCTGGTAGAGGACGCGGAAAGTCTCCTGGGGGCCCCTAGCGATTTAAAGTTCAACTTTCTACAAACTAGAAATTTGCATAGTCAAATAATTATCCAGTTTTTTTTTTGTTTGTTTGTTTGTTTGTTTGTTTTTATCTCATCACATTTGCTGCTTCCTCAGTTAATATACAGATGTGTATATGTGTAAACAACAACTGGGGCTTAATAGCACGAGGCAAGTGCTAACTATTAAGGCCTAAAGGTTGAGATGACCTGTGGAAGAACATGCAATGTCAACCTGTATTATTGCCATATTTTGACAGGATGTAGCCTGTAGCTATTGGTGGTTCATTTGGGGCCCAAAAGCAAATGTCCTCCCTGGGGCCCTCAAGCAGGTTAATCTGTCAGCAACTGGTTGGCCATTAATCTCTGGGAGTCGGTGTGTTGATCTCTAACTCTTTCTATCCTGTCTACACGTTGACGTGCCCCCGGAGCAGGACACTAAATCTCCATTTTCTCCAGATGTGTGAATACGTTCTCAAGCTGGGACTTAGCAATAATTCACTTTTATCACTGTCAAGTCGTAGCACAGGTATGAATGCATTGTGTTATTAGGTGTCAGAAAGGTTTTGCATGTGTTAAGAGTTTGTTTGGTAACACTTGATGCAATCTATTTTTTTTGTACATGATTTTTCCTGTGTCATATTGTGTTATCAGTATTTCCACAGTTCGACCGTCAGCCAGGGCTACTTTATTTAGAAGTAAATGCAACTCTTGGCTAAAAGTGGGAAAATTGCCTTTGTCTATCTGAGAAGTAACAAAACACAATAAACCACAATTACGCAGAAGAAACAATATTTTAAAGAATTCAGCAAACCAGTGTCTGTGGGATAAATTTACTTCTTCAGCCTATACATAATAAAGTGTTATTTCAATTCACTTTTATTTGATGAAGCCAAACTATAGCATTTATTATCTCAAGGGACTTTACGGGGCAAGGTCAAGACCATAGAGTGTTATAGAGAGGAACTCAACAGTTCCCACAAAGAGCAGCAGACTCAGGAGGAAGAGAGAGAGAGAAAGAGACAAAGACTAGCTGTATGCACGGAAAATAATGAAAGTGACACTCATAGTCGTAACAGTATTATGTATTGTTATCTACAATAACAGCAGCAATGACAGAAGCACAGATTCATAATGATAAGATTAATAACAGTGAGTGTTAGATCTGGATACTGCAGTTCCACAAGTCAGAGATACCTGCAGAATGAGGACACAGGAGACGCACAACCTACAGGGGTGGGGAAATACAAAGTTAATGACTTGTGATATAAACGGATGGGGAGAGAGAGAGAGAGAGTGAGAGTAACAGTGCTCAGTGCATCATGGGAGCTCCCCCAGCAGTCTAGGCGTGTAGCAGTATAACTCTGGGATGGTTCAGGGCTTAAAAAGAACCAAAACAGAAAAAGAATCTGGGAAATGGGACAGATAACTCTTCATACACTCTGACGTTCTGTTGGGTAATAAAATTCTGCCTCATTGTTGCCTTTGCAGATTTTTGTGATTCCTCTTCTGGTTCGAATTTCCTCAACGTCCTCTCCCCTGCGTTTGGCCTGGATCAATGGTGTCTCTCAGCAGCAGAACGCTGAGTCTGGAGAACGACCTGTTCAGGGACAGCAGCAGCAGCAGCAGCCTGTTCTCCCTCAGCCTGGGAGATGGAGCCTGCAGCGAGCGGGACAGTTTAGCCTCCTGCAACAGCCCCGAGGCTGGGGACTTGGCAGCTATGCACAGCTCCAGCCCTGGAGAGGAGGAAGATGAGGAGGAAGAAGAAGATGAAGATGATGGGGCACGTCTGCATGTTCTTCTTGGAGCGGCAGGAGAAGAGGAACAGGCCTGCCAGGAGCCTAAGCTGCCAGAATTCTCTTTCCATCCCTCTTCCCCATTCTCCCCGACCCTGGAGGACATAGAGGAGTTCTTGAGGGAAAAGATGGAACTGGTCAAAGAGGAGCTAATGGCCCCAAAAGAGGAGGCCACTCCTCTCCCATGCAGCTCCAGTGACTCCCCATCTTCCACCGCACTCCCAGCTTCCTCCTCAGAGACTCGCAGTGACCCAGGGAATAGTGCCTCCCATTGCTCTTCCAGCCCAAACACCCCCCATCATGAGCAGAGCAGCCCCAGCCAAGCTGACCCTCCCACTTCTGCCCAAGTAACCCCTTCACCAACCACCTTAACCCCCCCAGTGCTCCTGGGAACTCCGCTGGTTCTCCAGCTCCAGCCCCTTCCTCTGGCCCAGCCTCAGACCCCAGCTGGCTCTCCTCCTGGGGCACAGAACGGCATCTGGCTCACTCACCTTGTCATGGGGCTCCAGGGTGCTACAGGACAAAATCTCACCCTGCTGGCCCCCCAGGTGCCCTCGACCTCCACTGCCACCTTTTTATCAATAAACAGTGGAGATACCAAGTCAGCTGACCAGAAGTATGTAAAGATCGCCCCACTGCCCATCACAATGAGGACTGTAGAGATTACAGGTGTGACTGGGGCGGGGGCGCAGGGCAATGGTCTGTTGAAGGCCCTAGCCCCCCGGGTGACCAGAGTTCCTCCTACAGAGAGGGTCCACAAGTGCTCCCACCCAGGCTGTGGAAAGATGTACACCAAAAGCAGCCACCTGAAAGCTCACTTCCGCCGGCATACAGGAGAGAAGCCCTACACGTGTAGCTGGCCTGAGTGTGGCTGGAGGTAAGCAACAAAATGTCACCTGTTCCAGGTTTAACTTTAAAGTTAAAGATCAAGTAGGGGTGGGCACTCTGGCCAAAAGATCATATGATAATCATATTAGGTAGAATCACGATACATGTCTCCTCACAGATTTAGTTGAAATCATGATCGTATGACTTGTTGTGTATATGTTTGTCCGAGACAAAGCCTGTCACATCAACTCAAAGGCCCAACTGAACAATCTCTGCACCCTGTTTCCACTTTGGTTTTATTCTGAAAGTCAGATGTTTCGCCGCCATGCTGCTATTCTCCACACTGCTTCACGTCTCCAACGCCTGCAGACAGGTCTCTCGTCCCACTGACGGACTTGAACTCCACCGCTTTGGACTGCAGCTGTTGACGGTGGTTCTTTTGGACACACGTGGTTCTGCGGCCCGCTCTCTGAGGCTGCGGAGCAGAACGAGTGGTGCCGTCACCAGCTGCAGTTAGCCGGCCAGCTGTGTGACCATTAACAACAGGCTGGTTAGCAACAACTGAACACTGAAAATGAAATAAATATACATTGCCTGTTTTAATGACACTGTCTGTACGATTCGTTTGAAAAGCAGATCATACGCCGTCCTCCATGATGTGAGATCAGATTGCCCACCCCTAAGGTGGCCCAGTGGTTGAAGGTGTTGCATTGGTGGGTTGTGTTGCTTCAGGTGTAATGCAGTCCAGGAAAAACATAACAGATCCATGAGGCTTATCAGGTACCAAATCACTGCTCAGTGATTTATAACACAACAAGGAAGGATTTTACAGGTCTAAGATCCCACTGACAATCATCCTCTGTCTCAATGGCGGTAATCTAAAAGGAATGTGCATATACTTGTTTGTTCAACTCAGTGCCTTGTTGCATGATGATGTGAGCTCAAGTTGGAAGCAAAACTTGAGCCAGCGTCCACCTTCTTGGCAGAAATATCTTTTGGCGCTTCCTTCTGTGTTCACGGTCTTGTTCAGAAGAGATCGTTCAGTTTGATTTCAATATACCGTTGAGTCAATCAGATGTCCGAAAATAGTTTGTAAAACTATTACAGCTTTACTACACAGTTTTCCAGAGCCCGTGATAACATCTCTACATTCTGTGTTTTGTGTGTCAACAGTCTGGATGTATCAAGTTTACTATTACTTGAAAACTGGGTCACATCCACATTTGGGCAGTTAGAAGCAACACAAAATGAATTTTGACACCTTTGCCTAAACAGCAGAAGCGATTCATCTATTATCAACTATCTATAAGATTACAGGTCATCACAGGAGTTCGCTCCGGGTTCTCCAGCTCCCACCCATGGTCTAAAGACATGTACATTTAGCTAAATTGCCTGTAGGTGTGAATGGTTGTGTGTGTCTATATGCCAGCCCTGTGATAGACTGGCGACCGGTCCAGGGTGAACCACCTGTTTTCACCCAGTGTCAGATGGGATTGGCCCCTAGCCCCCTGCTTCCCTGCACAGATAAGCAGTATAGGTCGATGTTGTAAGATTACAACAATCCACGCTTCACAACCATTCATTCAAGAGTTAATCAGCATAATTTATAAGCAGGCGTCCCCGGTTCGAATCCTTAAGGCCTAAAAAGCCCCCAAAAAGACATTAACCAGTGCCACAGAGATGAATGAAACACTGTTATATGATTGATTCATTTCAAAACGTTTTGTTTCTAACTGAACGCTGCATAGTTTTATCTGAACTGTTGTGTGTTCATTTGCTGAACGGTGATTTTCTGCCAGTGTTAACCAGTCTAGGTCAGTTCAGTCATTTGTGTATTCAGTGTAGATTGCACTAATCCCCAGGCACTTATGAATCATCACCATGGATTTGGTGTCTGATAGCTGCATTTTACTCATCCATCATAGCATGCATTGCATTGTGAGACTCTAAACAGTTTTCATTTGACTGAGGGGCTTGTACAGTGCATGAAAATAGTATTGCTGAAGGTAAATAGAAGTTTTAAATGGGGTCTGGTGTTGCAGCCTAGGAAAACGTGATGATTCAAGGGGTCCACACTCTCTCTGTGGACCTAGGACTCCTATCTATGCCTTTAAACACCACACCTCCCACGTGTAGTTCTTAATGGATAAGTTAGCTAGTGGGCGAATGTGAAAAATGTGATGCATCCTCTGAATTCCCTTTGTTCCTTTCACCTTCTTACATCCTCTCTTGTGTCTCCAGGTTCTCCCGCTCTGACGAACTGTCCCGCCACCGTCGCTCTCACTCCGGCATCAAGCCCTACGAGTGCTCGCTGTGCGAGAAGAAGTTCGCCCGAAGCGACCACTTATCCAAACACACGAAGGTCCACCGCAGCTCCAGGCCCAGCAGGATTATCAGGGCTACTGTGTGACCCCTTCAGATGGTCTAAAAACCCTGCCATGCGCCCCACACCCCCTCCCTCCCACCTTGCCTGCCTGCCTGGGCTGGCTCTGACCAGGGTGGGGTTTGGGGGTGGGGGGGTGGGGTCTCCCTCAGGACTTTTGGTGCTTCACGAGCAGAACCTTCAGAAAAAAAGATCTCAAGAGCTGGCTGCTGTTTGGCCCTCATCATTTCCTTGTTTTACTTTTCACTGTTCCATCTGAGGAGCTTGTCTTATACTGAGCTCAAAGCCACCTCAGGAAGAACTCAGCTGAAAGTGGATTTCCTGGCTTACACACACACACACACACACACACACACACACACACACACACACACAAACACACACACACAGAGACATAAAACAAAACACACAACAGGAGACAGTCTTACAGAGAGCCCCCTTGTGCAACCAATGCTTGCACTACTGCTCCTGTTACCAAGCTACCAAGCTAGGCGCTGTTGAAAGTAGGGTGGTGTTGGGCAGGGAACAGTAATGGGAGCGTTTGTAATTATATTATCTCCTTTCTACTTTTGCATTCACTCATCTCTCTCAAAAGCCAAACTTCAGGGTCCACATGGATAAAAGCTCCCCAACGTTTTTGTACAATGTTAAAGCGAACATTTGCCCTCTAGCGTCACATCTCTGCCATGCGACGGACACGATTTCACGTCGAAGAGCGTGACAGCCGCCTCTGTGGGATGACATTCTGATAAAAGCAGCAAGCACTTGGATTTTCAGAGTCACGCTTCACTCTGAAATGAACATTGTGGCTCAGCTCAGACATTGATTCAGTCGTACTAAACTTGTTGAGAAATTCAGTTGTTTTATGAATCCAGACCTGGCCTTTTATCGCATTCGTCCAACTGTAACCCTCCCCGTCTTGACTCGTATGCCTTTTCTCAGTCCCAGTACACCCTAATCTCTATCGATGCCTTTGTCCATATCACGAAAACCTCACTTGATCCTGCTGTTGTACTGTTATCATATGACTGCTCTTATTTAACTGTGATTCTGAGCGGGGGAGGGGGGGTGGGTTGCCAAACCAGAAATCCCTGTTCTGTCTCTGTGAGAGCATGAAAACGACACTCAAGGTGCATGACAGTTTATAAGCTGTTTGTTCTCTGAAGTTCTCTTGAAAATCACTCGCAGCCGACTTTTCGTGGCCTGGTTCAGAAGTGCTCAATGGTTCTAAAGTGCTGCTCTTTCTTATTTACAGTAGCAGTTACTGTAAACATTTTTTTCTGTTGGTTATAGCAACAGGAAAAGCTATTACTTCAAACAGCTGGAAAGGCAGCTAACATCTATTCAATCTTCTGTATTAGCATACTCAATATAATGTGTAATGAACATAACGGACAAAGATAACGTGTACAGCCTGTAGCCTTTATACATATATATATATATATCTATCTATATATATATATATATGTTTTGTTTTTTTTTTTAATCAAAGGATTTTCAATCAGCGCATTAAGCTATTCAGTTGTGTTTCTGGAGAGATTTTTGGTCTGTTATGAGAGTTTGATTGTAGCGTGATCAATCTGTGGAGTGTCAGACTGACTATGGTCTGGGATTTGGAGTCCCACTCTACTCATTCACAAACCATTAAGCTGAATCTGCTGGTCTCAAGTGCACTTGTGCTAGTGGAAAGTGAGAAACAGTCATTGTGCTCTTCCAGAAGTTCTTTGAAATGTATGAGGGAAGGTTAAACAGCACTCTGTCGGGCAGTCGCTGTTATCATTTGGTGCTTGTTAACCTACCAGTGCTTCACAAAAACAGACTGTGTCACTGAACGCTTCACAGTACTGGATCGTCTCTGTTTGAACCAGCGGGCACTTACTACTACAAACTGTAGGCTACTGGCAATCTTAACTTAGCTCAAGCTACATTGGTGCTTTTGGATGAACTAAAAACATAGAGCACTTTTGCATGTGCACAGTCATTTACATAGCAATCATCCTCATATCTCCTAGCATTACGGATAGACTAGGTTTCATTCTTTAAAAAAAAAACCAAACAAACAAAAAAAAACAACAAAAAAAAAAAAACACCCGTGCTTAGTAAAGTAGAACCCCGTTCAGAGCAGACAGACAGGCAGACGTGTTTATCTGTCTGAACCAGTGTGGTCTTTGTGTCTGAGCCTCCCCAGGCTGCTTGTACTGACCTACATCCAGACCTGTATTCCCTAATCACCATCCACTTCTCTGTTTCCCTCTGAGTCCTGCCTGTGTATCTGGCTGAACGCAGGCTGTATTTTTTTTTTCTTTTCTTTTTTTTTTTTTTTGAATACCAGAAATGCTATTTTCCTATTTGCAAAAATAAAAAAAACAAACAAACAAGCAAAAAAAAGAAAATGTTTAACCCTTTGGTTTGTTGTTTTTTGGATGGTACAATGATACAATCAACAGCTGGGCTTGTACATGGGTGAGAAATTTGACAATTACAGAAACCAGTAGTGGAAAGTACATTTAGATTACCACAGGCATTAGTGAGATTTTTACATTAACAGGAACAAATGATCTGATGTAATATGAAAGGGGACTGCCGCTTTACCGAACCTTTTAGCAGCTTTTAACTTTATTTTCCAACCACAACTGTGCTGTTTATTAGGTCTACACATTCTACAGGCATCTCATTTTAGTTTTTTGCAACAACAAACCCACAGATAATTTCCACTCTGTGATTCCCCTCATAAACTGTACAGTATGTTTTAGTGCCTTTAAAATAATTGTTTTGGTTTCATGGCTGTTTTCATCAACTTTTCCAGCTTTAGCAGTCAGCTGTTTGCAGCGAGTGTTTTCAGTAGTGTACACTATGTTCCCAAAGAACCAAATGTTTTTTCTCTTGAATTTGTAGAGATCAAAACAGATGTAAAAGGAGAGTGCTTAGCTGGCCAGAATCACAGCTCCACATGAAGGCTAATTTTACTCTCTGCCTCCTGGATGTGCAAAAACTGTTTGCTAAGCAGTTTGCGTGTTTTCAGTTTGTGTGTTTTGTTGCACCGTGGCCAAGTGGCATTTAATGCAGCTTTAAGAATATCTTGCATTTCCATTCTCTGCTTTACACTTCAACTTCAATACCATTCAAACTACTCCACTACAATTATTTGGCCACTACTTTGTTTCTTAGTTTGACCAGTAACTTTTAATATTTGACTTGTGATGCCAATTTACACATTCAGCTGATGGGTTAGCAGAATGAACATGTATTTGGAGTTATGATTCTGGACATCTGACTAATATAAATCCAATAATCACTCTCCCCGGTATTTAACAAGTGTCAACCCACCATGAAGTCACCCACTGGTTTGTAAACCGCCACCTTGAAGCCTCCAGTTTGTAATTTGTCTGTCGCCATGTTGTTTTTTTGAAGAAGGTGGAGCTGATGAGGAGTGAGGGGTGGATCTGACCTGCTCTGTCCTCTATCCTGATTGTCAGACATGTCTGTGTGTGGTGCAGTGTCAATCATGGGGTAGCCACACTCTAATTCATCCCCTGCTTTATGGTCTATTTTCCTCTAAATGGGACCATCATTTTAAAAAATCATGTTGTGTTGAAGACTTGAAGCTAGAGACTGAGACCATAAACTCATTAGGAAAACATTTACTGAGCTAATAAATCAAGGGAGAAGTAGGGACATTTTCCCATAGACTTCAATACAATCTGACTTCTTTAACAACCAGTGGAGTCACCCCCTGATGGTCATTAGAGAGAATGAAGGTTTCAGGCTCTTCAGCACTGGTTTCACTTTCAGCCCCGTACAAACGTCTACTTTGTCTATGGTGTTTAGCCACTAAAAACACTGGCATGTTCCGCAGCTTGTTGCTAACTTTCTATTTGGTGTCTGCCAAGTAGCTTATTAGAACTTAATTGTGGAGAACAGAGGCTTGCTGCTCCTGGAAATTAGATTGATGAACCACAGCAGTAGATTTATGGTCTGTGACACCACAACAATGAGGGGAGGAAAGCTCTAGAGTCAAGTGAGTCAAGTAATGTCTTATGTCTATAAGTAATATGTAGACAAACATATAATGGGCCCAGAAAATAAATATGTCCAACTAAAATGCAGTTTGCAACTTGCATTCAGAATAAGAATATATATTAGCATACATGTATGGTATAAAGCTAAACTATTGTAGCCACCAGAGCTTTAATAGGAACACTTTTATTGTTGCTCTTGTTGCTGCCTCTTTACTCATTTGCTCAGTGACTGTCTTGCTGAGATGACACCAATCTGAATTTCCTGCAGCTCTGAACCAAAGCAGCGATTACGGCACATAGTGGGTGGCAGGATAACCACATCAAGGCCGTTCCAGTGAACCTCTGGATAAAAAAACATGCTGCAGGCTGTCCAATACTGATTTGACTGCTGCAGTACGGTGTAATATCTCCTAGTTGAAGACTCAAGAAAGCAGAGAGGAAGCTGCAGCTCTGTCGTCATGCATATCAGGCTGGAATTTCTGGCTGTTGATGCTTTCTAGTTATGTTTGGCTGGGAGGGAAGTACCCACAGGAAACTGGGACCAGCTACAAAGCAGAAGGCTGCGTTGCCTCCTTTCCTGCTCTGCTCTTTCACACTGTCGTTATTCTGGAATGATGCCATTTTAAAAAGGCTGCTCATCTGATTCCTGTTGTGCTGTTTTGATTCATAAACTGTGACTCAGGCTGGCGTCTGAGGAGAAAGTAGGCCAGATCTGCTTGGACAGAGGGGAGAAGGGGGTTTCCTTTTAGAAATGAAACGTGGCCACAGGCTGTAATGTAATAAGAGCAGCTGACCAAAAGTTGTGACCAGAGGTTACTGTAGGACACAGCATTGTGCTGTGTTTAAAGAGGAACAATAGTGCCTTTAAAAAGCCACAGATTTACACTATTAACTGTGACAAGAACATCTTCCTTCTAAAACTAACAACCAGAAAGGAATGTTTTTATACTTTCTCAATAGAATATGCCCAGATGTTTTCTCCATCCCTCAAATGTATTCCTTCTTTCTCTTTCCTTTCTCCCCTTGTCCTAGTTGGAAACTGAATTCATTTAAGAACAAAAGAGAAGCACCCTGACCCGAACAAAAGTTCAGAGCTGCACCGATCGATTTCTTTTTATTTTTTCAATGTTAATAAATGATTAAAACAGTGTAATTTGAAAAAAAAATACATCAGACATCAGACATAGAATTATTCAGTCTGCACTTCCCCTCATTATAAGGGAGGAGACAAACCACATAGAGAATCCTGACTCGTCTGCCAAAGACGTTACTGACTGTACATACATGACACTTCCTGCCTAATGTCTGCTTTTAGTTGAAATCAAGTCAGTAATGATGCTGCACTGATGCAAGTGCACAGCTGTGAAACCTTGCAAATGCATAACCTGCGTAAAAAGGCGTTTTAACACTTAACCAATAGTAGGCGCTGTATACCTAAAACAGCCAACGGGTAAAATTTACCTGCTATTAGAATGCATTGACTTTCACAGCAGATATGGTTTATTTGTTTATCATAGTATCATAGTAGTCCCTGTATGCTACTCACAAAACGATAGAATGATATAATTAATAATAATAATAAAAAGCTTAATAACAAAGTAACAAGGCACTCCAGAGAAAATAAAAAGAAGAAATAAAAGACAAAACAGCAAGAACAAAGACCAGCAGATAAAGAACCAAATAAAACAGGGATCATAAAAAACTGAGATGATAAAATGTGTTTGGCCTGAATGTGGTTCATTTTGATTGTCTCTGCTACATATTGCTCAACCCTTAAACCTGACAGGATAGCTGCCATGTGTTGAGACTTGTAGTATATTTGCATCTTTAAGCTTGTTTTAGTTTTTCGACCCCCACCACCACCACCACCACCTCATTGACACCTGCAGCAAAAAATTCACTGTATACAGCTGCGCAACTCCCAACAGCAGGCAGACACTGTTAAGTGTAGTGTAGGTGGTGAACATATAGAGCTTTTAGTAGCTGCAAAGACACATAAATACTACTGCATTGGCTAAGTTAACCAGAAATTACTCCAAATAAATACTAAAGTTACCCTGAGTCTGTTGTAAGGCAGCAACTAATGATTGCTTTCATTACTGATCAATGCAAAGCCTAATTTATGATTAAATAATTAAGTGTTTTTCTCCATAAAATGTCAGAAAATGGTGAAAAATGCCCATTGCAACATCCAACAGCTTGAGGTGATGTCCATTGTGCCTTGTTTTATTCAGCCAACAGTCAAAGACCCAAAGATATTCAGTTAATTATCATGTGTAACAAATAAAAACTTCAAATAAAGTAAAAAAATTTGAAATAAGGTACCTAACACTTCAAAAGCTTGAAGTGATTTTGAAATGGTCTAAATTAATTGGGAACATAACTGGAATTCAGTGATTCACATTAAATAATGTGAAAAGAAGTGACAGTGTTGCTAAGAAAAATTATAATGGATTTGGTTGGTTTCCTTTTTATTATCTAGAACAAACCGTGCATTCTTAGATACTTAGATTAGGCTCATCGGCTTCCAACAAATGCAGTTTATATCTGTGAAATATAAATATGTGACAAACCTGGAGAAGATGTTCATCTACAGGAGATTTCCTCCTTCTGCTGAGATGAGTCACTCAACCAGCAAGTCAGTCCAGCATCACCGCTCTATAAATAATCACCCTCAAGTCTTTCACCACATCACATTAAGAGCTGAATAGTCCTGATGTTTTTAGGCTGAAAATCACATTAGGATTTGGACTATGTTCTGATGGGATGCCATTGAGTCCAAAAGTGTGTGCATCCTTGCAATTAATCTCTGTTATTTAAACATGTTGAAGCTTAGCTCAGCTGCATGTTTGCTCTGCGTTCAGTCCAGATAGAGGTGCACGATACGTTAAACTAAAATCTACAGAGTTGGTTGATGTGACATTGCTGTGATGTGCTGCCACTTGGTGGTTAATCTGAAAACACACATCTTCATCTGTAGACAATATTAATAACTGTGGTATAAAATAAAATCACGACAGCAAGCATTATTCAAAATTTAGAGGGCAAAGACACCAAAAACACGATGATTGGTTTGAACTTGCAGTAGGTTTTCACTTCATAGTACTTTTCATTAAACAGTAAGTTGAATGTTTATTGCATTAAAATGTGTATGTAAATACCCAGGAAGCAACATCCACCACAGAGACACATTGTAACTGACCTGAGAGCAGAGTGAATGTGAATGCAGCTGTGACAGAAGTCAGGTCACCAGGGAGTTTCTTCTACAGTTAAACCACAGTAACTAAAAGCAAGCTCGCTGCTTATGGATGTTACTGAGTTCAGTACACTCCTTTAAGTACAGTTTTTATTTAAAGAAATTTGATGACCTGAGAGATCTGAGAACTTACAGTGAGGCAGGCAGGCACACGATGAGGGCCAAAAGTGCTTGAAAGGCTAAACGAAAGGCAAACGTGGAACCTAATGAAGTTATTTCTGCACTAGAATAATGTTGTCAGCTGCTGTGGTTTGAATGAGCTGGAGTCTTCCTGTTATCTGGTAAACCAACAGCTTCACTATAGTCTGGTTTAGATGCATACACAAAGCTGTTTCTTGGGACCGACCTGTCCTGCATAGGCATGTAGCTTTCAAAGTTAAGATCAGACTGTTATAACTGTTTTGTTGTTTTTTTTTTCAGAGACAGGGACTTTTATTTTATCGTAACTGGCAGATAATGCAGATTAACGCGAGTAGCCTTAGAATGATTTGCATTTCATTTTTAGATGATGGGATGTACCTTGTGTTTGTGGGACTGGTGACTGCATTTGGCCCAGTGCATGCTGGGATAGGCTAAAAATCACAGAGTGGTGAGGGAGAAAGAAAGAGCGTGGGTATGTGCTGCTCAGGAACTGAGCTGCTTTCACCTGCCAACAATATTTTCCCCATAATAAATCTCCCTCTAAAACGTATATAAATGAAATTTCTCCCTACTTTCCTGGCACCGAATCGTTTGGCAGCGTGTGGACACGTTGTACAACCTGAAGCAACTTAAAACATCGCTTTGAATTAACCAGACGTGACCAGGTCGTTGTTTGTGTTTCTTATCACACATGCTCGTGCTCGGACTGTTGGCAGGACATTGTGAACCAAACTAAAACCAAACAGTCCGCGGTGCAAGTCGGAGACATCACAGGCGTATTTTTATCTGGAGGGGTTTTGCTGCCCTGCGGCGGAGGATGAACAACTTCGTAAACATAACCAAAGAAACGAGAGAGGAAGTGACCTCAGCGTTACTTTCATGACACATTCAGCGCCATCTGGAGCAGCGGAATTTTGAACGTGTTACACAACGAAGCCAACAGTTGGAGATTTTCTCTTACTGGAGGTTTTCAGATGAAACAATTGAGGTTCTCTCTCTCTCTCTCTCTCTCTCTCTCTCTCTCTCTCTCTCTCTCTCTCTCTCTCTCTCTCCCTCTGTGTGTTTTTAACTGTTTCATTGATGGAAAGCGCATCAACCAGTGAAACGGTTAGGGATGAGTTATGTCGCTTAACCTCAGTGCCATTTTTGATTGAAATGTCCTAGTTTATCTGTGTTAGTGCCGTTTTTATAATGTGGCAATAATAATGCTAAAATGCACGACTAGCGCGCACTTCTCCGCTTCCACACTGTATCTCAAGGCACCGCTTTGCTAAATATGTTTTACATGAAAAATAACATAATAGACACTAACTCGCAAAACGCGCTTGTAGGGGCGCGACATAGAGGAGTTCGAGGAGCCGTGAATGCAACATTATTTCCTGTTCAAAGGATATATCGTCACTACGAGCCAAAGGCAGTTTAATGTATTCTGTGTTCAAGTATTTGCTTGACGCTCTGTTTGAAACTTGTTTCCTGAGCTATGATAGTATAAAAAGCTTTCCAGCAATGTTTTGGGAATATTTGGACGCGGCTCGACGACTTGGAAATTCAGCGGGCTCCACGAGCGAGGTAATGTTAGCAAACAAGCTAACGCGAAGCTAGCTCACAGCTAACTTACAATTAGCTGACAAACGTTAATGGCTTGATTTGTTTGTCCCCTCGCCTGTTTAGGCACATGCCAAGCATGACAGCGGCATTTGAGCTCCACCCTCCCACTTTAAATAGTTGGGGAATGACTACTAGTCCGCGTTGACAGTAACGAAACTAGCATTATCCATCAACAAGTGGTCTTTTATTTTGCTCTGTGTGGGTGCCATGCTAACTGTGGTAGTACCAACCAGTCTCCCCAGCTCGGGAGTTCATAGCGCACGGACAACCCATGTTCTGTGACTGATGTGACCGAGCCGACGTTATCTCGGTGCTCCGTAGATAACGTTTGCTTTTCATGTCAGACGTTACATAACGTGCATTAGTAATCTTTTTCCCTGGCCGCAGATTTGATGCTGTTGCCCTATTCCCCCCCCCCCCCCCCGATATCACCAGTTTTAACATGACAGTTCGGGACAGATTGTGTGAGTTGGGGGGGGGGGGGTGTGTGTGTGTGTCTCCAACCCAGCAGGTCTGAATGAGTCAGGGCAGATTTACTCTTCCATAAGAAGCTTACTCACACATACACACATGTCGACAGACAACGAGAGGGAGAGCAAAAATCACAGTCAGTCAGTGGACAGAATAACATAGAGATCATATGAACACCCAGCAACACACACTCACAGTGTTAGGGATCATGGCCGTTGACTACAACATGTGTGGCTCTGCAAGGCAATGTGAGAAAACCTCAGTAGATGGGGTGTGAATTGCGAGAACGTTATGCACAAAATCAGCAATTGGAGCCATTTCGAAATGACGACTTGCACTAGAAAAATAGAAAGCATTTCATCTCAGAAGAAGAGTAACCTTCCCTGAGATTTGCATGTGTGCCACTGCCAAACAAACCCCATCTCCAAACTTGTGGTGCATGTGAATGGATCAGTGCCGTATGGGATCTAAGCACGGTCTAATAATCTTTGAATAAAAGCATGGTAATGGATGACAGAAATACTGTCTTTTACATTACCAAGACAATTGGAGTTGCTGGGCTTCTCAATTGCAGTGATCTCGTTTGTGTAGAGTAACTGGATGAGAACACCTGACCCCTCAGAACGTCTGCCCTTCAGAGACAATCAGTGGTGTTGTTGGATAGCTTGGGTCAAGATTCAATAATCAGTCATCTTCAAGAAATAGTAACCATTCAGTCCATCCAGGTTCCATCATAGTGCAATAAAAGGTAAAAGCACCGGCACACACACACTCTTGCTTTTGTGTGGTTATGCCAGCCAACGGATACAGATGGCACCTCTACTAAATGGCCATGAGGTTAAGGTTACCTGGTAGATAGACCCAAAATCTACCTTGATGAGGAATAATGAAAACAAAATCTATCATTCATGATTATAAGGAGTTGTAATTGTCTTGTGCACATTCAGCTGTTAGTGCTATTCATCCCTTGATACCAGCTGACCACATCCCACTTCTAACTGAACTGTGTCTGAACTATGTCTCTGCCTTTGTTTTTAATTGCAGGACTCATCTGATCTGTGTACAACAACATTTAGTTAAAAAGTATCAAAAGTTCTGTTTTCCTTTGCCAGAATGGATATTGAGCGTAGATTAATGAGGGAAAATAAATTTTATAGCATGAGGCTACAACTTATCGAAACACAAAAAGCGAAGCAGTCTGAATACATGTGAATGCACTATAAATTGATCTTTCAGCCTGAGCTTAAATTAGTCCCATTATATTAGGTCTGAAATGCCATTGACATAAAATGTTAGTTTTCAAGATAGTGCCTCCTTATACACTGCTAAACAGACCGAAGAGATGTTCACTAAAAAGTAGAATGTTGTCCGCCTCTTTGTTCACGGCCTTCCCGACCTCCAGATCTAAGCACCACTGAAGCTTCATGGGAAGTAGGTTTCCTCCTCCTCCATCTCATGACAACCTCAGGGTGTCAGGATGCAGAAGCAGCAGGACAGGGGCATTTAAGCTGTTCTTGAGACACAGGCTCTGCTCTCTGTTAAGTATTTTAATAGTCTTGCATGGTCTATTACATCTTCTAATATCTAGTCTATGATGGTTGTATAATATCTGCACTCTTTGCATTCTTTTACACCTCCATTTGTCCTCAGCTTTGGGATCACTCTCATTGTCAGTAACACCATGAGCACTCCCATCTAACATCTGTTTTTATCAGCAGGAAGTCTTTCTTCTAGTGAAAAGAGGAACCTGTCACTTTTCTCTGGGCAGCATGTAATTATGTGACCCCTCAGAAGTGCACCCAGCTGAGGTGACAGGCAGGAAGAATTGTAATTGATGCAGAAGTTTAGTTTGGCTTGTTTGAGACTCTCAAGTAGGACACACCAGTTACCTATGCAGGAGTTAGTTCTGTTCAGATAAGACGTGTATCTACTTACTCTGTCTGATTATGTCTGGGCTGCACAATTAATCAAAATATAATCGAAATTGTAATATGGTCAAGTGCAATAGCTGCATTTTTTTTTTGTTTTGGAAAAGGGTGAAATATGTCACAACATTGTTCTGCATTGTTTGCACAATAAGCATTGTCGTGCTACAGAGATGGCCTTGGCATATTGCAAAGGAATTTCTTTATTTGGTACAAGACCCACAAAAATGGCAAATATGTTTTCATTGGGAATGAAATGTAAAAACAACCATTCCAACTAAGATCACAATTGCAAATGGGAATCTTAATATCATGCTGCCCTACTGATTAGACCTCTTTCCACATTGATTCTGGTGTTGATCCTCTGAGTGTGTCCAGGATACAAAATATCATATACCCAAAATAATTAAATGTTGTGGCACTACTCACAGGTGCAACAAGTATGGTTGGCACTTGTCAATCAAGCACGTTTTATACATGCTCACACGAGTGAAAACATCTGTGGGGGTGTTCCACTAGTGTTCACGGCCTTTAATCTCTGCGTAGGATGTCATGCTGAAAAAGTTGCAAAGGCTGCAGCAAAGCCCCTCAAGAACATCAAAGAAAGTACCAGATGTGGGTTAGTTCCTTACCTGAAAGAACAATACATTAAAACGCAAGCATAAGTAAAAGTCAGCTAACAACACTAACATAGTGTTGTCAACAAGCCACTAATTACTAGCTATTGAAGCCATGTACACACTATATAGCTTTGAAAGTCGTCAGGTTGCTGGACGCTAAAATAGATGGTCACCTGTCAGTAAACTGTAATGAAGCTCATCTGCAAACAGAATTCACCATCATTGGTTTTTAGCATTACCCAGCCTGTATTCTGTACACAGACAGACAGAGCCGTGTCAAATAATAACTCCTGTTAGGTCTGCATAATGAAATAAGTAGGTGGTCATGTCAAATAAAAAGCAAGAAGGGTTTGACCTTAATAGGAGCTATCTGAATTGTGAGTAGGGTTGCAACTAACAGTTATTGATTACCAATCATTGTCTTGATTAACTGATAAATTATTTGGTTTATAGAATGTTAGCAAATAAATTTTTTTTTTTTTTTTGGCCACTGATCAATAAACCCCCCCCCCCCCCCCCCAAAGAGATTTAGTTATTATCATAGAAGATTATTTATTACTAGATTATTATTTAAATAGTTTTGCTATATCTGAACTAATTCTCTCAGCTCTGATTGTGATTGGTTTACAATCCTTGCATGATGTTTTGTGAGCCCTTGCTTTTTGAATGTCTGTCCTCATGAGCGTCATTCTTTACCTCACACTGTGGAGAGGTGTTTCATTTTTCATGTCCATGGTTTTCTGTAGACCTGGCCATATGTGAACAAGATGTTTGGCCTTCAGGTCTAGTCAGTAGCCACATCATAGTGCCACATTTTTATAGGTTCCAACAAAAATATTTAGGATTAGCTGTAATTTTCTTAATTCTGGATAATTGGCTTCAGGTGAACTATGTAAAATCACGCCTGTATCATCATGGATGTAACCTGAATAGGGTCACGCTTTACATCTGAACAGCCTCAGTCCAGCTGTCACTCACCCAGCTGAACTATATAGGATCATTCATTTTTCAATAAATCTTGCAGAGCAGAGCCCAAATCACCAAGGGCTGGATGGAAATTTACAGTACACTCGGGCAGCAGAATTTCCCATGAAGGGAATGGCATGGAAGGTTTTTGACTTCATCCAGCTGTTAATAAAACCACTCTTGAGTTCATTCATAATGGTGTATGGTGGCATTATTATCCTGGAATGTGGGAACCACATGAGGGAACTTGTAGCAGACGATGCACCTGGTCCTGTAAAACTGCCCCTTATTCCAAAGCTGTTAAATAACCATTAAGAGCAATTACACCAGGTTTCTACTCGTACTTTTAGGAATCCAACAGCCCTGGTAGTTTGTGGAGGTTCTTTGGCTTTTTAAAATACAAGTGAGGATGACTTGAATGAATAGTTTTCACATTGTGATCCCTGTTGGGATCATATTTTGTGCTAAGCAGGTTAAAATATCATGTATATAGCAGAGTGTTTTTAAGACACATAATACATTTGATCTTAACATCTGCCTGTTACTGCCGTTAATGCACAAATTGTGTGTTGTAGCTTACACATGTTCTGCGGTTGACTGACTAAAGGAGGTAAGCGCTTATAACAAGAACTAATTTACAGCACTTCATCACAGTGTGAATAAATTGAACTTCCAGCAGTGTGCCCAAGGGTGATATTTCCCATAAATTTAGGCAATTTCATAATGTTTTGTTGTGAGCAGTGGTTTGTGCGTTCATGAGCCTGATCAGTTTTCTCTTCTGTCTTCTATTTGTTTCCCATCAGTGAGAGACATGGACAACTCTGTCACCCTGTGGCAGTTTCTTCTCCAGCTCCTTTTGGATTCCAATAATGAGCAGCTCATCTGCTGGACCAATGAGGAAGGGGAGTTCAAGCTGCTGCAGGCAGAGGAGGTGGCCCGGTTGTGGGGGGCTCGTAAGAACAAGCCCAATATGAACTATGACAAACTCAGCAGGGCCCTCAGATACTACTACGACAAGGTAAATGCATATGAACGCTTCTCCTGTAGTTGTTCTGACAAAATGATGTCATATTTACAGAATATTCCTGCTCTCCTTTTTAATCAGTTTTGGAGGATTAACTATTAGCCTCTGAACTAACTAGGCAAAGCATTAAAAATAATGTGAATTTGATCAGATGGTACAGCATCCTGACATATGAGATCAGACCACGGTCATATTTAAACAAATTAGACGATGCTTGTGTTGCATAACTGCATTTGTTTTGAAGCAGCAGCTGGAGAGTCAGAGAGGGCTGTGTCCTTCAACAGCTGCAGCAAAAACTGTACCAGAAAATAACAAAACACAACTTAATTGCATCTCAGAAAGTGCATCGCTCAGTAACGTGTGGAAAGAGTGCTGTCTGTCTCCCACTCTGCTTGTGGTTTGGCAGAAGCACTGCCTGACCCTGTGGGCGTTCTGGGCAGGGCTGCTCTGGTATGTTTGGCTGCAGCATTAGTAGCTGCTAGTTTGGTACAGACAGGAAGGACAGAGCTGTCCCATGTATACGGCTTTTCTGTGGTCTCACTTTTCTATTTTTTGCTACGTCTGCCTCTGTGGGAGAGACATAGTACATGAGGGAAAGTCTTGTTTCTACTCTCACTGTGTGATTTCTGCCTAGATGATAATATTGTTAAATTTTTTATATTCTTTGATTATTTAGTATAAAAGTTTAGACTAACACATCTTGTCCTGCACTTGTTTTTCTGTGTCTCACAGAACATCATAAAGAAGGTAAATGGTCAGAAGTTTGTCTATCGCTTTGTGTCGTATCCTGACATCCTGAAAGGAGACGTTGGTACCCGAACAGAGGGCGGGGATGTGGGTGCTGGGGGCATTCCTTCCCTAGCAAGAAGGGACAGCACCCTCCAAGAGGGTGAGTCTGGTGACAGAGCCAAGGTGGGAGGTAGCACAGCAGCTCTGGGTTCAAGCACCAAGCAGTCAAGCCGTAACGACTACATCCACTCTGGCCTGTACACCTCCTTCACACTAAACTCGCTGCAAAATGGACGCCAGCTCTTCAAGTCCATCAAAATAGAGAACCCAGCAGAAAAGATGGCTGACAAGAGGGGACTCACAGCTACAGCCCAGAGCCAAGAAGCACTGCCTCAGTCACAACAGCCCACTGCTTTGCCATCCGTCATCAAGTTTGGAAACATCCCTCCAAAGCCAGCACCAGCACCGCCTGCTCAGGTTGCCATAGAGCCGACCCTGATGTCCAACCACTTAGAACCTCTGCAAGCTCTGCCCCCGAGGGCTGAAGACATCAGCACACACTCCTCCCTGCCGCCCCAGTCTGTCTATTCATTTGAACATATCCGCCCATCAGAACCAGCGTTCAGCTTAACAGACCTGACGTCGGCCAGCTCATCCCCAAGCATAGTGCCTGACTCCCAGGAGCTGGTGATTGACAGCGACATTGAGTCTGGATCATCTCAGCCTGCAGATGCCCAGGCACCAGAGCCCACAGACGCTCAGACACAGGAGAAGGCTAGTACACATTCAAACACTTCTCACACAAATTCTTGTCAATTAATTGAACAAATATAAGGAAAAATCAATAAATTTGAGCCCATGGAAACTGATTTTCTTAGTCAGCTTCTTACTATAACTCTGAGATCCTACTGAACAAGAAAGGTTCAGCCAAAGTTAGAACAGATGTGGTTGTTTTTGTGTGCTTTGTTTTTGCTGGTTTAAAGAGGGTGGGACTCTTGAAAAATATGGGGAAACACCTATCAGAGTAAAGTAACATTTGGATCAGAACTAATTACAGCTGTATGGTGGTTTGTGTACTTTTCCAGGCCACTTTTAGGTAAATCTGATCCAAACACACCATTCACGAGGGATGAAGTGGCTTAAACTTGATAGATAAAAACAAAATTAGCAGTTACAGACGTCAATTTTAAAAACCTGCAATGCAGCAGCAAAAAAAAACAAAAAAATGTAAACATGTTGTGAACATTTTATATGAAAAATAAAACTGGTTAGTTGCCTTCCTTTAATTCTCGTCTAACACCTTTGTTTGTATATTTTTTAAGTAGACCACAGGATAATTATTATGTATGAATGTAACGGATTGGAATGTTATGGATTTCTGTTTTTAAGCCAGGTGTTGTGGGGTAGTGAAATAAAATAATAATCGTGTGTATAAATATCAAATATCTCTCTGTGCACCAGGTGGACAATGGCATTGGTCTGTCTGGAGATGAGATCAGTTTGGTGGACGCTGAAACCAGTTCATCCTCAGTGAGCAGCTGCACCACAGTCAGCACTCAGAGCTCAGGAAAGACACGCAAGCCACCGAAAATCCTTCAGATCAGCCCGCCAACTCTGCTGGTCACCACCTCTGACTTCTCCCCCATGAGCCTCGGCAGCCCCTCACTACCTACTGCCTCTCTCACACCAGCAATGCTACAGGTGAGAGCGTGGTCTTCTGGTGAAGACGTGAGGCTGATTGATGTGTGGAAAGAAACAACAAGCATTTACTGATGGTGACCAGCAGGCGGCAGCGGTGCAGCAGTAATCTGTGATGTTTGGCTGATGTTTGCTCTCACTTGTTGTGCTACTGCTTTGAGTTCCTGAGTCTATTAGCTCTGCTGGTTCAGACAGTGTTGTTTTTATGCTGTGTTTCAGTGGACTTTCTTAATGGTCCACACAGATCCATGTTGTTTAAAGTTATTACTAGTTCATGTTCAGTGTCTTAGAATTTGAACTTACCATTCATTTGCAAAATGAAAACAAATAAATGAACTAAAAATCAGTCATGAGACATCTAGTATTAATGCACTTTTTAGTAGGTCATTTTGGACCTAGTGCAACAGGTCCATAATCCTTATCAATGCATCACAAGATATGATATGTGTTGTAACCTATTTTAAAGGTAGAAAGGTCTGTTTATCTTCATTAAAACAGTGCTAACTTGTAGGTGTTAGCATCTGTTCCATCCGGGAGTAAAATAAATTGTTTTCATTACAGCAGCACAGACTTTAATGTCAAAGCACATCATCAGAAAAAGGCACAACCAACATTACCAACAGAGGCCACGGTTGTTCTGTGGATAAGAAATTCCCTAACACATACATTTAATTTGTGTCCTACACATGTCACTTTAAGCATTTAGTTTAAGAATTATAGAGCTTGGGAAGAGGGGGACAATACCACCAGCTGTACCTAGTAACACAGAGGTCTGGAACCTGGCTCACAGTGGTCTTCCATCCGTCATGATCAAAGAAATGAGCAAGTTGACGTTAGAGTTGAAAAATACTAGTCAGTGCTCTCAGCTGGACAAGCTGATATGATTGAGACATTTCTTCATGAGTGTGTCTTGTATATCTTCTTCTTCAGACTCCCACTCTGTTGCTGACTCCCAGTCCTCTGCTCTCCAACATCCACTTCTGGAGCACGCTCAGTCCGGTCGCTCCACTCAGCCCAGCCACACGACGCCAGGGAGCCCATCTGTTCCAAGTCAGTGCACAAGAGTCTCTGCTCTCACAGTATCTTTTAGTCGATCTGTCTAGATTTGTCCTAACGCTCCTTCTGCTCTGTTCCAGTTTCCGTCTGTCCTCACCCCCCAGTTCCAGATCCCTGTACACAGTATGGATGGGACCAACACACCAGGCCCCATTTCACCAGACCCCCAAAAGACATAGGATTAATCACCCTATTTGGACCCAGACAGCCAGATACTTTCCCCCATCTCCAGCCCCCATCTCCAGCTCCCACATCAAGGACAGAAATGTGGAAGCTTCATTGCCATTCCTCATCACTCTCTGGTGCTTTAAAATTCGCTGCCACATAATTCACACTACAATGTTCTGTGTGGAGGGAAGATGTGGAGAGATGTTCAGTGCAGGGTTGGTGGATGAGGGTAACACGCTCATGTTTCTATCATAGGACTTACACCCTGAAGATACCACTCTGCACTTACACAAAGTGATGCCGTCGTTCTGTTTGCACTTATGAATTCATTGTCTGGCTTTTTGGGATCCTCACAACAATTCAAAGGAGGGTGGAATTTCCATGGCAACAGTGCGACTATGTGGATTAGACTCTCAGCAGCCACAATTTGCTTACATACTTGGACACATAGACCAGTGGGATTGCAGATATCTGAATCGTTCCTTTTCCCGATCTTGTGCAACTGTGTTACTGCCAAAAAGATCATCAGTTCCTATCATCCAGTTTTCTCCTCTGCTGACACAGATTCTGTTGTTTTTTCCCCTATGTCCTTATCTTGTACTCTTGTTTTAGGGAGACGCTTTAACCTGACAGCTTGCATGTTTAACTGCAACTCTTTTATCTTTATCTACCCAGCTCTAAGCCTGAGCTTAAATGTCAAGCCTTGCCTCAGCTGCTCTGAAACGTTGGCTGACTACAGCCATCTCCAACGGGACTTTTACCTTGACTGTCTTATCGTGATGTGGCCATAATCCGAGCTGAACCTTGAATCACGCCTCTTGTTACTCTTGTAATGTGTGTATGTATATATACAGTAGATTAGCCCTGACAGCCAATGTGGCCTGGTCTGCCTCCCGCCTGTGAGGTGGGAATGAAAGAAAGTGAAGCCATAACTGATTCTGAATCTCTGCAAGCTGCAACTCACAAATCCTCTTTGTCTTACTGCTCTGATGTTGCCTTTTATAGCATAACCCTGCAAGTTAAAGGCAGCCAGACTTCACTCATCATGCTACAGATATTTTAATTTGTAGTGAAATGGTAAAACATATTGGGAGATACAATTTGCTTTCTGAAATTGATGAGATTGGTACAGCTCGTGTCTGTACAGCAAATAAAAGCTGGGACTGGCAGGTGGTTAAGTTAGCTTAGCATAAATATTGGAAAGGGGGAAAAAGCTTAGCGGTGACTTTCCTGGAATTACAAATACTTTAATCTGTAAGTGTAAATATGACGAATAGTATGCAACATGTTACATTTGTGAGCTGTGGGCTTTAGTGTAGAAGTCTCCCCCCGTTGTCCCGAAGCTACGACTGCTGCCTCCAGCTGTATGTTTACAGTACAGAAAGTGCATTGTGTATCTCCCAACATGTCAAACTATTTCTTGAAGTCGTACTGGAACTAAAATTAGTCAGAATTGTTCCTCATTTTGGGTAATGACAGCACACCATGAAACCTTGTTCATTGTCAACCGGTCAGCTCAGTTTTCTTTGTTGGAAATGAATGAATGAGCTATGATGACTTATTGCTTGCAGTGTCGATGCAGTTGTTTAAACCTAGACTGAACCTCCAAATCTTTAGCAGTCTAGTCGCTTTAGCCATCTGAAATACATCAACCTTTAATCCTGTGGACGGTATAAACCTGCAACTTTAAGCACCTTCTTTTCCCCCTGAAACCTGCTCCTCTAGATTATCAGCCATGAAAGGTTTGCACCTGTTTTGTATATGACTCTGAAGCCATAAGTCTGACACGCAGACTCAAGACGTAGATCCCACCTTTCTATGCTATTGAACATGAATATTGTACATCACACTTGTTTACACGACACTTAGATTGAACACGTCAGTGTGCGTTTAACTGTGTCACTTTCTAAACCAGGGATGGATGACCAGCGAATTTTGTAGGGGAGAATTTACGCTCACTTTTACTCAACTGACAGACATCGCCCCCATCCTCCCCCAACCTGCAGTCCATCAGATCGATATACGGTGCCTTACCACAGCCAAGCCCAAGTTTCTCTCCCAAAAGTGGATGGAGTTCTATCATTTAAAAGTTAGTATAGATCTCACAGTGTATATATATATATACACACACACACACACACACGACAGCGTTCGAGTTTGTTTTGATGCCATATCTTTGCGTAGACCAAACCAGAGCCCCAGAAGTAAGGAGTAAAACTTGGTCGTCATCGCTCACGTCATCTGCCACAGCTTATGTACTGCAGGAGCTTAGATGTGCTGCAGTGTTATTCAGGTTGCATTACTGTGCATACAAAAAGCAACACGAGTTAATATGCAAAGCATATTAACAGCATATCTGAATCAGGCCATGTCTCTTTCCAACCTGCTTATTTGTGTTTGTGATAACAGATCTACTCAGAAAATATATAAATATATATATAAATATATATATGAACCTGTTTATCATTTTTGTGTAATCTTTTATTTTCCTGTAACACCAATAGAATTTTAAGATTAATTTTTATTTTTGTAATGGCCAGATAGTTAGGTGTCTGCTTTTTTGGGTTCTCTGATTTAATGTTCCTCTGCACGTGTTTCTGTTGTTTTCCTCTTGTGGAGCTGGGAGGTGGCTGCCCCATGGTGGCATTGGCTTTTCTTTTTTTTTTTTTTTTTTGGAATCAAAGCCTTATGGGGAGAAATCAAAATGTATGTTTTATATGTAAAGTGTTTTGATATAGTGTTGATATTGTACATGCAGATGTTGTGATGAAACGTTTGCACTTAAAATTTTTGGGGGTTCCTGTAGTATTGGATTCTGTCACTTTTCTATGACTCAGATTTCCTTTAATGTCACATTGACGTTTGCTCACTGACAAATGTATATTTTCCCAAAGGGAGGAGACAGTTATGCACTTAGTATTTTATACAACAAAACAGAGTTAAATCTAATCTTCTACAGTACATATCAAATACTTTTTAATTAGGCACTACCAGACAATATTTATTTATTACAATTTATAGTTGAGCCCAATAGAATTGGTTGCTTATATTGCATTTTTGCATTAACGGTTAAAAAATAGCTTGAAAATGACCTCAAACCCAATTTACAACTTTCCTCCATCAAGTCATCCTGGACTTGTTGTTCATATATTTCTTCTTCATCATTTGTATCTTCTGATGATGTTTTTCCTTCAACTTACCTTGATATGTAAAATATTGTTTGAAAAACAAATGACACAGTTCTTGCTTTGTTCTGTCCAGTTCTTCTTTGTTTGACGCTTTTCCAAATGTTTACAAGCTGCTTGTCTTAAGTGGCGTATTGATGTATGAGAGGTGTGGAGGAAGTGTTTATAATGGAGGAGATGGGTGAGACCAATAATAAAAGATCTCTAACTAACCTCATCTTTTCTATTGTCATTATAAGCATCTTGTGTTATTAATGTCTGACTGATTCATTCTGCCACCAAGAAACCACAGAAACACAACTCACACTGTTATGAATCATATTTTAACACAAAACCTCTTTACCTCATTCACATTCATACTGAAATGGTATTAATCATTAAAGTGTCTTTTGAATCGAGCTACAGCAGAGTAATAATGTGCTGCAAGAAGTGATTGTGCCAAAAACAATCATTTAAGTATTGTACATGTTGATCATCAGGCTTGGTTAACCTCTCTGTAGGACAAATGTTCAGGTCAGAAGCCTGAAGACCAGCCTGAAGCTCATACTGGCAGGGATCGTTCTTCATGCTGCTTTTTCGTTGTCCTCTAGTCCCTCAGGGAGCCTCCGATCATCCTCCTGTCTTTGGCTTCTCTGTCATGACTGTGTTTCTAGATGAATCTGAGAGAACAACAGTTGATTAGTTGACTCGCAGCAAAGAGATTACCACAGGAGGACTGACATCCAGCAGACTGCTGATGGAACTCAGCAACAAGCCAAACAAATCTTTACATAAAATATAAAACTCACAAATCCTGATAAAAAAGCACCTGAAATGAGTTACTCCTCCTGACTGTATGACAATTATTTGAGAGAGCAGAGAGGTGGTGATACATGTTTAATGTTTTAATATTCTCCACAGACCCTCCTCTTAGCAACCCCCCACTATTATTGCCATACCTACAGCATTAATTAAATTAAATTAAATTATTATCCATCCTAGGACCAGTGTGTAGGATGTAGTTGAACAACAGAATATCCCTACCCTGGGATTGTGGTGGAGCAATATGTTGTGGAATAGGAAGCTAAGCTAATAAAAACACAGCCGTTCCAAGTTTCAGGTGATTATACAATAATGAAACCATAAATATAAATAATATACTCATTGTCTGCCACCTAAATGCCCAAACACCTACATGCTGGGAAATGTGTTTATTTACTGGGATGATCTGCAGTACATGTGTTGTGGTTGTTGTATACATTGACAAAAGTCTTTGAAGCACTCAGCCATTCAATCAGAAACTGATGGCAGACCATTAGACAATCTTTAAAATAGATGAAGGAACTGTGTGAACTAGCCTCCTCTACATATCACATCTCACATGACTGGTACAATAACCTCTTTCAATGATAACCCACACCCCGATTCACTCTGCACAATGGCCTTCTCCTCTATGACTAAATCACATTGTATACATTGGGGTCTTCTGCAGCTTTTTACTTCCAGATACAGTGAATTTTGATTCCCAAATTCCAGAGTGTTAGACATAAATTCATTCCTCCTCTTTCTATGTGTCCACCTGATGTGTGTTTACCTGTGAGGCAGTTTCTGTGAATGCGTTGGACATAGAGGAGCTGCAGGAAAAGGCAGAAGCCGATGAAGGAGGCTATAGTACAACACAACAGGAAAGCGTAACTGCCCTGACTGTTTATCACCTGCAGGAAGAGGTACACACACACACACACACACACACACACACACACACACACACACACAGAGGGGTTTTAATTTAAATCTCTGCAATCAACTAATATGGCTGCAGAACTAGGCAGCAGTGTTTCTGCCTAATTCATTCCAAAACAGTAGGTCACCACCAGCACACTAATCCTTGATAATAATAGTGCCCTGCTGCAGGCTGCCCCTGAATGCTGCTGGAACGATTTCACACTGATAAGGTCCACCGGCAGGGTTTTCAGACATTTTTCTTTTATTGTTATCAAATATGCATTACTGACATGAACGCCAGATACACGGCACAGTGAAGCAAAACAAATAAAAGGCAAAAGGGACGAACAAATTCAGAAATGACTTTATAAATAGATAATATAGATAAAAATAAATTCAAGTGGAAATACTGAATGAAGAAGCACTGTGTTGAGTTAAATCACTACAATAAACAAAAGGACATGTTCAGACATGCACTAATGAAAAGTTCTTACCGATCCAACAACCACCTGGAGTATCATCTCTCCTGTACTGGCACTGGTCACCAGGACAGTTGTGGCACAACCTTTAACAAAAACAGTGACAGAGAACAGAAAATGACTCATTAATAAATAAATGAGTCAGTATGTTAATAAAGGCTAAAAGTGCCTTCGGCAGCTCCCGCACACCATTTCCATGCTTTGCATATTCTGTGTTGTAACCTGTTTTCTTGTCTGTATACAACATCTATTGCACGTCTGCCCGTCCTGGGTGAGGGATCCCTCCTCTGTTGCTCACCATGAGGTTTTTTTTTTTTAGTTTTTCCTCAGTCGATGTGAGGGTCTAAGGGCAGAGGATGTTGTTATGATGCTATGTAAAGCCCATTGAGACAAACTGTTTGTAAAAATGGGCCATACAATTAAAATTGCCTTGCCTTGCCTAAAATAAACTCAAAGAGAAAAGCATACTTTAATAATGCCACATTTACCACATTTTTATAAAATTATGTAAAAATAACCAAATAAATGAATTTTAATACTTATTGGTTGAATTTCATTAAGTACAGGTTACATACTCTATGTATTTAGACAGGTTTAAACAGGCCAAATACAGCAATATATACACATGGATTTGTTGAATAGAAATATGTAAAACTATATTTGTCTGTTTATTTCAATTTTTGTTGATAAATTTGTGTTGATATATAGGTTTATTGGGCATTTTTAGTCCTCTGTTCAAAATGGGTTGATAGTGAGTCTGTGTATGTTGTTACAATTTGCGTCTGTGTTCGTTTAACCTTTGTAGTCCAGTATATCCTCTGTAAAAGCCAGCATGGAAGGAAACACGCTGCTGATGCACAGTCCCAATACACAAGTACCCATGAAGAGAAATACACTGCTCGTGTAGAAGATCAACAACAGGCACTGCACCAGTATGACTCCCACCTGACAGAAAGAAACAGATGAAGAGTAAGTAAATGAGAGTGGGTATATTTTGAATCTGCTGTAGTTCATTTTGTCAACCCAAAGAAATGTGAAACACATCCGAGAAACTCAACATACAACAATCTTCAGAGTGATATAATTGAATCCCTCTTACCATCAAGGTAGAGTGAAAGGAAAACATTTCCAATTCTGAATGCTGTATGTTATCAAAAAGCCCCATGATAGTGACGGCCAAGTGTAGGAAACGGTTCCACTTCACGAGTAGAGATGAGGAGTAATGGAGCTCAAATTTTTCCAAAAACAATTAACAGGGACTGCCACACACCATGGGAAATGAATTGAAGAGTTGTACAACAATAACTAATTGCCTAGCTGTACCTGGTCTCTGAGGTAAGAAGCTGCACCTGATTCTACAGTGTGGGAGGTCTGTTTTCTTTCAAGGGAAAATAACACATCTTTGTGAAGCTACAGTCCGCAGAGCAGGTAGAGCCAGGGTTGACTGTAGTTGAAACCTACAAGAACACATGGAGCAAACCCAACAAAGATCAAGCCCTGGGGTGATGTGAATTATCCTCTAACAATGGAGGCAAAGTGTGAGGAAAACACAGCCCTAAAGTTGCCAAAACCAGGGACCTTTAGGTCTTCAGTCTAACACTCTAGCTATTTCGGCATGGGAAGGCCCATTGACGGAGGTAACAGGGTGCGAAATCCCCCGTCCCCTGGCTAAAAGGGATATGACAATTAAGTGAATTCTTTTTGAAAAGCAAAATTGCTAGCTGCCGAAACCCGGGATTGAACCAGGGACCTTTAGTCTTGAGTCTAACGCTCTCCCAACTGAGCTATTTCAGGATGGGAAGGCCTATTGGAAGACCCATGGGAAGACCTGTTGATGGAGGCATCGGGGTGCGAAATCCCATCTTCTCTGGGCCTATGACAATTAAGGGAAATTTGTTTTTGAAAAGGTTTGCTGTCAGCTGCCAAAACCCAGGATCGAACCAGGGACCTTTAGATCTTCAGTCTAACGCTCTCCCAACTGAGCTATTTCGGCATTAAAGCCAAACATGTGGAGGTCCCGACATGTGAGGCACAACAATCCTCGCCCCCATGACACTGACGGCCTGGTGGAGGAACCGGTTCCACTTCACGAGGTAGAGATGAGGAGTAATGGAGCTTAAACTTTTCAAACAACAATTAACAGGGACTGCCACACACCATGGGAAATGAATTGAAGAGTTGTACAACAAGAACTAATTGCCTAGCTGTACCTGGTCTCTGAGATAAAAACACTGGAGTGAAGCTGCACCTAACTCTGTAGCGTGGGAGGTCTTTCTTCTTTCCAGGGGAGCCAACACATCTTTGGCGCAAACCCAACAAAAATCAGGCCCACGGGGGTTGTGAATTAACCTCTAAAAATGGAGGCAAAGTGTGAGGAAAACACAGCTCTTAAGTTGCCGAAACCCGGGATCAAAGGAGGGACCTTTAGATCTTCAGTCTAACGCTCTCCCAACTGAGCTATTTCGGCATGGGAAGGCCTGTTGGAAGACCCATGGGAAGACCTGTTGATGGAGGAATCGGGGTGCGAAATCCCATCTTCTCTGGGCCCATGACAATTAAGGGAAATTTGTTTTTGAAAAGGTTTGCTGTCAGCTGCCGAAACCCGGGATCGAACCAGGGACCTTTAGATCTTCAGTCTAACGCTCTCCCAACTGAGCTATTTCGGCATAAAAGCCAAACATGTGGAGGTCCCGACGTGTGAGGCACAACAATCCTCGCCCCCACGACACTGACGGCCAGGTGGAGGAACCGGTTCCACTTCACGAGGTAGAGATGAGGAGTAATGGAGCTTAAACTTTTCAAACAACAATTAACAGGGACTGCCACACACCATGGGAAATGAATTGAAGAGTTGTACAACAAGAACTAATTGCCTAGCTGTACCTGGTCTCTGAGATAAAAACACTGGAGTGAAGCTGCACCTAACTCTGTAGCGTGGGAGGTCTTTCTTCTTTCCAGGGGAGCCAACACATCTTTGGCGCAAACCCAACAAAAATCAGGCCCACGGGGGTTGTGAATTAACCTCTAAAAATGGAGGCAAAGTGTGAGGAAAACACAGCTCTTAAGTTGCCGAAACCCGGGATCAAAGGAGGGACCTTTAGATCTTCAGTCTAACGCTCTCCCAACTGAGCTATTTCGGCATGGGAAGGCCTGTTGGAAGACCCATGGGAAGACCTGTTGATGGAGGAATCGGGGTGCGAAATCCCATCTTCTCTGGGCCCATGACAATTAAGGGAAATTTGTTTTTGAAAAGGTTTGCTGTCAGCTGCCGAAACCCGGGATCGAACCAGGGACCTTTAGATCTTCAGTCTAACGCTCTCCCAACTGAGCTATTTCGGCATAAAAGCCAAACATGTGGAGGTCCCGACGTGTGAGGCACAACAATCCTCGCCCCCACGACACTGACGGCCAGGTGGAGGAACCGGTTCCACTTCACGAGGTAGAGATGAGGAGTAATGGAGCTTAAACTTTTCAAACAACAATTAACAGGGACTGCCACACACCATGGGAAATGAATTGAAGAGTTGTACAACAAGAACTAATTGCCTAGCTGTACCTGGTCTCTGAGATAAAAACACTGGAGTGAAGCTGCACCTAACTCTGTAGCGTGGGAGGTCTTTCTTCTTTCCAGGGGAGCCAACACATCTTTGGCGCAAACCCAACAAAAATCAGGCCCACGGGGGTTGTGAATTAACCTCTAAAAATGGAGGCAAAGTGTGAGGAAAACACAGCTCTTAAGTTGCCGAAACCCGGGATCAAAGGAGGGACCTTTAGATCTTCAGTCTAACGCTCTCCCAACTGAGCTATTTCGGCATGGGAAGGCCTGTTGGAAGACCCATGGGAAGACCTGTTGATGGAGGAATCGGGGTGCGAAATCCCATCTTCTCTGGGCCCATGACAATTAAGGGAAATTTGTTTTTGAAAAGGTTTGCTGTCAGCTGCCGAAACCCGGGATCGAACCAGGGACCTTTAGATCTTCAGTCTAACGCTCTCCCAACTGAGCTATTTCGGCATAAAAGCCAAACATGTGGAGGTCCCGACGTGTGAGGCACAACAATCCTCGCCCCCACGACACTGACGGCCAGGTGGAGGAACCGGTTCCACTTCACGAGGTAGAGATGAGGAGTAATGGAGCTTAAACTTTTCAAACAACAATTAACAGGGACTGCCACACACCATGGGAAATGAATTGAAGAGTTGTACAACAAGAACTAATTGCCTAGCTGTACCTGGTCTCTGAGATAAAAACACTGGAGTGAAGCTGCACCTAACTCTGTAGCGTGGGAGGTCTTTCTTCTTTCCAGGGGAGCCAACACATCTTTGGCGCAAACCCAACAAAAATCAGGCCCACGGGGGTTGTGAATTAACCTCTAAAAATGGAGGCAAAGTGTGAGGAAAACACAGCTCTTAAGTTGCCGAAACCCGGGATCAAAGGAGGGACCTTTAGATCTTCAGTCTAACGCTCTCCCAACTGAGCTATTTCGGCATGGGAAGGCCTGTTGGAAGACCCATGGGAAGACCTGTTGATGGAGGAATCGGGGTGCGAAATCCCATCTTCTCTGGGCCCATGACAATTAAGGGAAATTTGTTTTTGAAAAGGTTTGCTGTCAGCTGCCGAAACCCGGGATCGAACCAGGGACCTTTAGATCTTCAGTCTAACGCTCTCCCAACTGAGCTATTTCGGCATAAAAGCCAAACATGTGGAGGTCCCGACGTGTGAGGCACAACAATCCTCGCCCCCACGACACTGACGGCCAGGTGGAGGAACCGGTTCCACTTCACGAGGTAGAGATGAGGAGTAATGGAGCTTAAACTTTTCAAACAACAATTAACAGGGACTGCCACACACCATGGGAAATGAATTGAAGAGTTGTACAACAAGAACTAATTGCCTAGCTGTACCTGGTCTCTGAGATAAAAACACTGGAGTGAAGCTGCACCTAACTCTGTAGCGTGGGAGGTCTTTCTTCTTTCCAGGGGAGCCAACACATCTTTGGCGCAAACCCAACAAAAATCAGGCCCACGGGGGTTGTGAATTAACCTCTAAAAATGGAGGCAAAGTGTGAGGAAAACACAGCTCTTAAGTTGCCGAAACCCGGGATCAAAGGAGGGACCTTTAGATCTTCAGTCTAACGCTCTCCCAACTGAGCTATTTCGGCATGGGAAGGCCTGTTGGAAGACCCATGGGAAGACCTGTTGATGGAGGAATCGGGGTGCGAAATCCCATCTTCTCTGGGCCCATGACAATTAAGGGAAATTTGTTTTTGAAAAGGTTTGCTGTCAGCTGCCGAAACCCGGGATCGAACCAGGGACCTTTAGATCTTCAGTCTAACGCTCTCCCAACTGAGCTATTTCGGCATAAAAGCCAAACATGTGGAGGTCCCGACGTGTGAGGCACAACAATCCTCGCCCCCACGACACTGACGGCCAGGTGGAGGAACCGGTTCCACTTCACGAGGTAGAGATGAGGAGTAATGGAGCTTAAACTTTTCAAACAACAATTAACAGGGACTGCCACACACCATGGGAAATGAATTGAAGAGTTGTACAACAAGAACTAATTGCCTAGCTGTACCTGGTCTCTGAGATAAAAACACTGGAGTGAAGCTGCACCTAACTCTGTAGCGTGGGAGGTCTTTCTTCTTTCCAGGGGAGCCAACACATCTTTGGCGCAAACCCAACAAAAATCAGGCCCACGGGGGTTGTGAATTAACCTCTAAAAATGGAGGCAAAGTGTGAGGAAAACACAGCTCTTAAGTTGCCGAAACCCGGGATCAAAGGAGGGACCTTTAGATCTTCAGTCTAACGCTCTCCCAACTGAGCTATTTCGGCATGGGAAGGCCTGTTGGAAGACCCATGGGAAGACCTGTTGATGGAGGAATCGGGGTGCGAAATCCCATCTTCTCTGGGCCCATGACAATTAAGGGAAATTTGTTTTTGAAAAGGTTTGCTGTCAGCTGCCGAAACCCGGGATCGAACCAGGGACCTTTAGATCTTCAGTCTAACGCTCTCCCAACTGAGCTATTTCGGCATAAAAGCCAAACATGTGGAGGTCCCGACGTGTGAGGCACAACAATCCTCGCCCCCACGACACTGACGGCCAGGTGGAGGAACCGGTTCCACTTCACGAGGTAGAGATGAGGAGTAATGGAGCTTAAACTTTTCAAACAACAATTAACAGGGACTGCCACACACCATGGGAAATGAATTGAAGAGTTGTACAACAAGAACTAATTGCCTAGCTGTACCTGGTCTCTGAGATAAAAACACTGGAGTGAAGCTGCACCTAACTCTGTAGCGTGGGAGGTCTTTCTTCTTTCCAGGGGAGCCAACACATCTTTGGCGCAAACCCAACAAAAATCAGGCCCACGGGGGTTGTGAATTAACCTCTAAAAATGGAGGCAAAGTGTGAGGAAAACACAGCTCTTAAGTTGCCGAAACCCGGGATCAAAGGAGGGACCTTTAGATCTTCAGTCTAACGCTCTCCCAACTGAGCTATTTCGGCATGGGAAGGCCTGTTGGAAGACCCATGGGAAGACCTGTTGATGGAGGAATCGGGGTGCGAAATCCCATCTTCTCTGGGCCCATGACAATTAAGGGAAATTTGTTTTTGAAAAGGTTTGCTGTCAGCTGCCGAAACCCGGGATCGAACCAGGGACCTTTAGATCTTCAGTCTAACGCTCTCCCAACTGAGCTATTTCGGCATAAAAGCCAAACATGTGGAGGTCCCGACGTGTGAGGCACAACAATCCTCGCCCCCACGACACTGACGGCCAGGTGGAGGAACCGGTTCCACTTCACGAGGTAGAGATGAGGAGTAATGGAGCTTAAACTTTTCAAACAACAATTAACAGGGACTGCCACACACCATGGGAAATGAATTGAAGAGTTGTACAACAAGAACTAATTGCCTAGCTGTACCTGGTCTCTGAGATAAAAACACTGGAGTGAAGCTGCACCTAACTCTGTAGCGTGGGAGGTCTTTCTTCTTTCCAGGGGAGCCAACACATCTTTGGCGCAAACCCAACAAAAATCAGGCCCACGGGGGTTGTGAATTAACCTCTAAAAATGGAGGCAAAGTGTGAGGAAAACACAGCTCTTAAGTTGCCGAAACCCGGGATCAAAGGAGGGACCTTTAGATCTTCAGTCTAACGCTCTCCCAACTGAGCTATTTCGGCATGGGAAGGCCTGTTGGAAGACCCATGGGAAGACCTGTTGATGGAGGAATCGGGGTGCGAAATCCCATCTTCTCTGGGCCCATGACAATTAAGGGAAATTTGTTTTTGAAAAGGTTTGCTGTCAGCTGCCGAAACCCGGGATCGAACCAGGGACCTTTAGATCTTCAGTCTAACGCTCTCCCAACTGAGCTATTTCGGCATAAAAGCCAAACATGTGGAGGTCCCGACGTGTGAGGCACAACAATCCTCGCCCCCACGACACTGACGGCCAGGTGGAGGAACCGGTTCCACTTCACGAGGTAGAGATGAGGAGTAATGGAGCTTAAACTTTTCAAACAACAATTAACAGGGACTGCCACACACCATGGGAAATGAATTGAAGAGTTGTACAACAAGAACTAATTGCCTAGCTGTACCTGGTCTCTGAGATAAAAACACTGGAGTGAAGCTGCACCTAACTCTGTAGCGTGGGAGGTCTTTCTTCTTTCCAGGGGAGCCAACACATCTTTGGCGCAAACCCAACAAAAATCAGGCCCACGGGGGTTGTGAATTAACCTCTAAAAATGGAGGCAAAGTGTGAGGAAAACACAGCTCTTAAGTTGCCGAAACCCGGGATCAAAGGAGGGACCTTTAGATCTTCAGTCTAACGCTCTCCCAACTGAGCTATTTCGGCATGGGAAGGCCTGTTGGAAGACCCATGGGAAGACCTGTTGATGGAGGAATCGGGGTGCGAAATCCCATCTTCTCTGGGCCCATGACAATTAAGGGAAATTTGTTTTTGAAAAGGTTTGCTGTCAGCTGCCGAAACCCGGGATCGAACCAGGGACCTTTAGATCTTCAGTCTAACGCTCTCCCAACTGAGCTATTTCGGCATAAAAGCCAAACATGTGGAGGTCCCGACGTGTGAGGCACAACAATCCTCGCCCCCACGACACTGACGGCCAGGTGGAGGAACCGGTTCCACTTCACGAGGTAGAGATGAGGAGTAATGGAGCTTAAACTTTTCAAACAACAATTAACAGGGACTGCCACACACCATGGGAAATGAATTGAAGAGTTGTACAACAAGAACTAATTGCCTAGCTGTACCTGGTCTCTGAGATAAAAACACTGGAGTGAAGCTGCACCTAACTCTGTAGCGTGGGAGGTCTTTCTTCTTTCCAGGGGAGCCAACACATCTTTGGCGCAAACCCAACAAAAATCAGGCCCACGGGGGTTGTGAATTAACCTCTAAAAATGGAGGCAAAGTGTGAGGAAAACACAGCTCTTAAGTTGCCGAAACCCGGGATCAAAGGAGGGACCTTTAGATCTTCAGTCTAACGCTCTCCCAACTGAGCTATTTCGGCATGGGAAGGCCTGTTGGAAGACCCATGGGAAGACCTGTTGATGGAGGAATCGGGGTGCGAAATCCCATCTTCTCTGGGCCCATGACAATTAAGGGAAATTTGTTTTTGAAAAGGTTTGCTGTCAGCTGCCGAAACCCGGGATCGAACCAGGGACCTTTAGATCTTCAGTCTAACGCTCTCCCAACTGAGCTATTTCGGCATAAAAGCCAAACATGTGGAGGTCCCGACGTGTGAGGCACAACAATCCTCGCCCCCACGACACTGACGGCCAGGTGGAGGAACCGGTTCCACTTCACGAGGTAGAGATGAGGAGTAATGGAGCTTAAACTTTTCAAACAACAATTAACAGGGACTGCCACACACCATGGGAAATGAATTGAAGAGTTGTACAACAAGAACTAATTGCCTAGCTGTACCTGGTCTCTGAGATAAAAACACTGGAGTGAAGCTGCACCTAACTCTGTAGCGTGGGAGGTCTTTCTTCTTTCCAGGGGAGCCAACACATCTTTGGCGCAAACCCAACAAAAATCAGGCCCACGGGGGTTGTGAATTAACCTCTAAAAATGGAGGCAAAGTGTGAGGAAAACACAGCTCTTAAGTTGCCGAAACCCGGGATCAAAGGAGGGACCTTTAGATCTTCAGTCTAACGCTCTCCCAACTGAGCTATTTCGGCATGGGAAGGCCTGTTGGAAGACCCATGGGAAGACCTGTTGATGGAGGAATCGGGGTGCGAAATCCCATCTTCTCTGGGCCCATGACAATTAAGGGAAATTTGTTTTTGAAAAGGTTTGCTGTCAGCTGCCGAAACCCGGGATCGAACCAGGGACCTTTAGATCTTCAGTCTAACGCTCTCCCAACTGAGCTATTTCGGCATAAAAGCCAAACATGTGGAGGTCCCGACGTGTGAGGCACAACAATCCTCGCCCCCACGACACTGACGGCCAGGTGGAGGAACCGGTTCCACTTCACGAGGTAGAGATGAGGAGTAATGGAGCTTAAACTTTTCAAACAACAATTAACAGGGACTGCCACACACCATGGGAAATGAATTGAAGAGTTGTACAACAAGAACTAATTGCCTAGCTGTACCTGGTCTCTGAGATAAAAACACTGGAGTGAAGCTGCACCTAACTCTGTAGCGTGGGAGGTCTTTCTTCTTTCCAGGGGAGCCAACACATCTTTGGCGCAAACCCAACAAAAATCAGGCCCACGGGGGTTGTGAATTAACCTCTAAAAATGGAGGCAAAGTGTGAGGAAAACACAGCTCTTAAGTTGCCGAAACCCGGGATCAAAGGAGGGACCTTTAGATCTTCAGTCTAACGCTCTCCCAACTGAGCTATTTCGGCATGGGAAGGCCTGTTGGAAGACCCATGGGAAGACCTGTTGATGGAGGAATCGGGGTGCGAAATCCCATCTTCTCTGGGCCCATGACAATTAAGGGAAATTTGTTTTTGAAAAGGTTTGCTGTCAGCTGCCGAAACCCGGGATCGAACCAGGGACCTTTAGATCTTCAGTCTAACGCTCTCCCAACTGAGCTATTTCGGCATAAAAGCCAAACATGTGGAGGTCCCGACGTGTGAGGCACAACAATCCTCGCCCCCACGACACTGACGGCCAGGTGGAGGAACCGGTTCCACTTCACGAGGTAGAGATGAGGAGTAATGGAGCTTAAACTTTTCAAACAACAATTAACAGGGACTGCCACACACCATGGGAAATGAATTGAAGAGTTGTACAACAAGAACTAATTGCCTAGCTGTACCTGGTCTCTGAGATAAAAACACTGGAGTGAAGCTGCACCTAACTCTGTAGCGTGGGAGGTCTTTCTTCTTTCCAGGGGAGCCAACACATCTTTGGCGCAAACCCAACAAAAATCAGGCCCACGGGGGTTGTGAATTAACCTCTAAAAATGGAGGCAAAGTGTGAGGAAAACACAGCTCTTAAGTTGCCGAAACCCGGGATCAAAGGAGGGACCTTTAGATCTTCAGTCTAACGCTCTCCCAACTGAGCTATTTCGGCATGGGAAGGCCTGTTGGAAGACCCATGGGAAGACCTGTTGATGGAGGAATCGGGGTGCGAAATCCCATCTTCTCTGGGCCCATGACAATTAAGGGAAATTTGTTTTTGAAAAGGTTTGCTGTCAGCTGCCGAAACCCGGGATCGAACCAGGGACCTTTAGATCTTCAGTCTAACGCTCTCCCAACTGAGCTATTTCGGCATAAAAGCCAAACATGTGGAGGTCCCGACGTGTGAGGCACAACAATCCTCGCCCCCACGACACTGACGGCCAGGTGGAGGAACCGGTTCCACTTCACGAGGTAGAGATGAGGAGTAATGGAGCTTAAACTTTTCAAACAACAATTAACAGGGACTGCCACACACCATGGGAAATGAATTGAAGAGTTGTACAACAAGAACTAATTGCCTAGCTGTACCTGGTCTCTGAGATAAAAACACTGGAGTGAAGCTGCACCTAACTCTGTAGCGTGGGAGGTCTTTCTTCTTTCCAGGGGAGCCAACACATCTTTGGCGCAAACCCAACAAAAATCAGGCCCACGGGGGTTGTGAATTAACCTCTAAAAATGGAGGCAAAGTGTGAGGAAAACACAGCTCTTAAGTTGCCGAAACCCGGGATCAAAGGAGGGACCTTTAGATCTTCAGTCTAACGCTCTCCCAACTGAGCTATTTCGGCATGGGAAGGCCTGTTGGAAGACCCATGGGAAGACCTGTTGATGGAGGAATCGGGGTGCGAAATCCCATCTTCTCTGGGCCCATGACAATTAAGGGAAATTTGTTTTTGAAAAGGTTTGCTGTCAGCTGCCGAAACCCGGGATCGAACCAGGGACCTTTAGATCTTCAGTCTAACGCTCTCCCAACTGAGCTATTTCGGCATAAAAGCCAAACATGTGGAGGTCCCGACGTGTGAGGCACAACAATCCTCGCCCCCACGACACTGACGGCCAGGTGGAGGAACCGGTTCCACTTCACGAGGTAGAGATGAGGAGTAATGGAGCTTAAACTTTTCAAACAACAATTAACAGGGACTGCCACACACCATGGGAAATGAATTGAAGAGTTGTACAACAAGAACTAATTGCCTAGCTGTACCTGGTCTCTGAGATAAAAACACTGGAGTGAAGCTGCACCTAACTCTGTAGCGTGGGAGGTCTTTCTTCTTTCCAGGGGAGCCAACACATCTTTGGCGCAAACCCAACAAAAATCAGGCCCACGGGGGTTGTGAATTAACCTCTAAAAATGGAGGCAAAGTGTGAGGAAAACACAGCTCTTAAGTTGCCGAAACCCGGGATCAAAGGAGGGACCTTTAGATCTTCAGTCTAACGCTCTCCCAACTGAGCTATTTCGGCATGGGAAGGCCTGTTGGAAGACCCATGGGAAGACCTGTTGATGGAGGAATCGGGGTGCGAAATCCCATCTTCTCTGGGCCCATGACAATTAAGGGAAATTTGTTTTTGAAAAGGTTTGCTGTCAGCTGCCGAAACCCGGGATCGAACCAGGGACCTTTAGATCTTCAGTCTAACGCTCTCCCAACTGAGCTATTTCGGCATAAAAGCCAAACATGTGGAGGTCCCGACGTGTGAGGCACAACAATCCTCGCCCCCACGACACTGACGGCCAGGTGGAGGAACCGGTTCCACTTCACGAGGTAGAGATGAGGAGTAATGGAGCTTAAACTTTTCAAACAACAATTAACAGGGACTGCCACACACCATGGGAAATGAATTGAAGAGTTGTACAACAAGAACTAATTGCCTAGCTGTACCTGGTCTCTGAGATAAAAACACTGGAGTGAAGCTGCACCTAACTCTGTAGCGTGGGAGGTCTTTCTTCTTTCCAGGGGAGCCAACACATCTTTGGCGCAAACCCAACAAAAATCAGGCCCACGGGGGTTGTGAATTAACCTCTAAAAATGGAGGCAAAGTGTGAGGAAAACACAGCTCTTAAGTTGCCGAAACCCGGGATCAAAGGAGGGACCTTTAGATCTTCAGTCTAACGCTCTCCCAACTGAGCTATTTCGGCATGGGAAGGCCTGTTGGAAGACCCATGGGAAGACCTGTTGATGGAGGAATCGGGGTGCGAAATCCCATCTTCTCTGGGCCCATGACAATTAAGGGAAATTTGTTTTTGAAAAGGTTTGCTGTCAGCTGCCGAAACCCGGGATCGAACCAGGGACCTTTAGATCTTCAGTCTAACGCTCTCCCAACTGAGCTATTTCGGCATAAAAGCCAAACATGTGGAGGTCCCGACGTGTGAGGCACAACAATCCTCGCCCCCACGACACTGACGGCCAGGTGGAGGAACCGGTTCCACTTCACGAGGTAGAGATGAGGAGTAATGGAGCTTAAACTTTTCAAACAACAATTAACAGGGACTGCCACACACCATGGGAAATGAATTGAAGAGTTGTACAACAAGAACTAATTGCCTAGCTGTACCTGGTCTCTGAGATAAAAACACTGGAGTGAAGCTGCACCTAACTCTGTAGCGTGGGAGGTCTTTCTTCTTTCCAGGGGAGCCAACACATCTTTGGCGCAAACCCAACAAAAATCAGGCCCACGGGGGTTGTGAATTAACCTCTAAAAATGGAGGCAAAGTGTGAGGAAAACACAGCTCTTAAGTTGCCGAAACCCGGGATCAAAGGAGGGACCTTTAGATCTTCAGTCTAACGCTCTCCCAACTGAGCTATTTCGGCATGGGAAGGCCTGTTGGAAGACCCATGGGAAGACCTGTTGATGGAGGAATCGGGGTGCGAAATCCCATCTTCTCTGGGCCCATGACAATTAAGGGAAATTTGTTTTTGAAAAGGTTTGCTGTCAGCTGCCGAAACCCGGGATCGAACCAGGGACCTTTAGATCTTCAGTCTAACGCTCTCCCAACTGAGCTATTTCGGCATAAAAGCCAAACATGTGGAGGTCCCGACGTGTGAGGCACAACAATCCTCGCCCCCACGACACTGACGGCCAGGTGGAGGAACCGGTTCCACTTCACGAGGTAGAGATGAGGAGTAATGGAGCTTAAACTTTTCAAACAACAATTAACAGGGACTGCCACACACCATGGGAAATGAATTGAAGAGTTGTACAACAAGAACTAATTGCCTAGCTGTACCTGGTCTCTGAGATAAAAACACTGGAGTGAAGCTGCACCTAACTCTGTAGCGTGGGAGGTCTTTCTTCTTTCCAGGGGAGCCAACACATCTTTGGCGCAAACCCAACAAAAATCAGGCCCACGGGGGTTGTGAATTAACCTCTAAAAATGGAGGCAAAGTGTGAGGAAAACACAGCTCTTAAGTTGCCGAAACCCGGGATCAAAGGAGGGACCTTTAGATCTTCAGTCTAACGCTCTCCCAACTGAGCTATTTCGGCATGGGAAGGCCTGTTGGAAGACCCATGGGAAGACCTGTTGATGGAGGAATCGGGGTGCGAAATCCCATCTTCTCTGGGCCCATGACAATTAAGGGAAATTTGTTTTTGAAAAGGTTTGCTGTCAGCTGCCGAAACCCGGGATCGAACCAGGGACCTTTAGATCTTCAGTCTAACGCTCTCCCAACTGAGCTATTTCGGCATAAAAGCCAAACATGTGGAGGTCCCGACGTGTGAGGCACAACAATCCTCGCCCCCACGACACTGACGGCCAGGTGGAGGAACCGGTTCCACTTCACGAGGTAGAGATGAGGAGTAATGGAGCTTAAACTTTTCAAACAACAATTAACAGGGACTGCCACACACCATGGGAAATGAATTGAAGAGTTGTACAACAAGAACTAATTGCCTAGCTGTACCTGGTCTCTGAGATAAAAACACTGGAGTGAAGCTGCACCTAACTCTGTAGCGTGGGAGGTCTTTCTTCTTTCCAGGGGAGCCAACACATCTTTGGCGCAAACCCAACAAAAATCAGGCCCACAGGGGTTGTAAATTAACCTCTAAAAATGGAGGCAAAGTGTGAGGAAAACACAGCTCTTAAGTTGCCGAAACCCAGGATCAAAGGAGGGACCTTTAGATCTTCAGTCTAATGCTCTCCCAACTGAGCTATTTCGGCATGGGAAGGCCTGTTGGAAGACCCATGGGAAGACCTGTTGATGGAGGCATCGGGGTGTGAAATCCCATCTTCTCTGGGCCTATGACAATTAAGGGAAATTTGTTTTTTGAAAAGGTTTGCTGTCAGCTGCCGAAACCCAGGATCGAACAAGAACTAACTGCCTAGCTGTACCTCTCTCAGTCTCTCTAATTCTACCTCTTTCGCGTGATCTATTTCGGTATGAAATTTGAAAGAAGTTGCACGAAAGGGCAACATTTCACAATCAAGGCAATTCTTTTGAAAAGTCAACCTATCAGCTGCCAAAAAACAGCATTGAACAAGAGACCATGAGAGCTTCAGCCTTCCGCTCGCCAAACTCAACCACTGCAGGGTGTGAAAAAAATTCCTATCATCTATCTTCACAATATTGAGTGGATATTAACAAAATACCTTGCTCTAACTGCAAGAGGCAAATTTGCACACAGATAAAATTGTGCTTTACCTCACAAAATACTTTCACCTTCAGACAACAATTGCTCACTCCATTCAAAACAGACCAAGACATCTATAGCATGTGCAAAAAGAAACAAAGTGTGGAAGAAACAAAGTGTGATACACAAACCAGCATGGGAAATACTCAGCTCTGCACCCCTGATTTTTATCTGTTGAGGTCCTTTCTAACCGCCTGTAAATTACTGTATTCACTTTATCACTTTGTCCTTAAAATGTGCATCCATACCAGACTGAAGGTGAGTAGTCTGGGCGCTGTGTATCTGTAGGACAGGTAGATGAAAGTCAGTCTTCCTGCTGTGATAGATGCCCAGAATATACTGTCCAGACAGCCGGCAGTCTTATGACCCATCAGCAGAGGAGGGGAGACCGCGTAGGTGTAGACAAAACCAGCATAGGAGCCCTGTAGGTTAAGAAACACAGCGCAAGGTTTGCATCAAGCAAAGCTTTTCAAGTCTGACATTCAGGTTTGACAATGACTTGTCAGTGGCCCAACTTCAAGAACCCGACCATACTGTTCCTTTTTCTGAATTTTAATGGTCTGTCACTTCTCAATGTTTTAATAATATTTAAGGTAAATAGTTGCACTTCCAGTTCATTGAGCATTGAGCCTCGCCTTGTCAATAAATAGCAACAGGAAATAAGACAATAAGCTTCCACAGGAAAAACCTCCATCTAATAAAGACCAGTGCCGTTGTCATTAATTTATGTGTTAGGTGATTTTGTCAGATGACGTGGTTATAAAATAAGGATTTCACCACAGGTTCATGCACATTTTGTCTTGTTGCCAAGATTAATGGGCGGCTGTTGTCTAAGTCAGACTGTCTCTGACTTTTCAATTGTGAAGGCAGGTCAGTGAGAGGTTGATAATACTCTGCAGGACTCTCAGTTTGTATATGGTAACTGGCACAGAGAAGTCTTCATTGTCAATGTGTATATGTGTGTGTGTAGTGTTAGCAGGAAGTCTCACTATAATCCCATCAGTGATGAAGAGGATGGCTCCACCTAGAGCATGGATGATGAAAAAAGTAGCAGGCCGATCACGGAGTTTGGCAGGGTTACAGCAAACAAACACACTCCCATGTCCTGGAGGGAGAGGAGTACTGAGGTATACTACTTCACACACACACACACACATATACACACACACAAATACATGCATTACCTTGGCCGCTGTCCCCAGTGGGGCTTGTGCTGGACAGAGAGTCCCTGTCCAGCAGACGTGGCCTGTTCCTGAAGCAAGGCAGCAACCTCTCATGGTACATCAGTGCAAGCACTGCTGCAGGAACAGGGAGCTGTCAGAACACACAAAGAGGCTTTTGTAAACCAACTTAAAAGTCAACACTCCCTGTCAGTTGATTCAATTTGTGAATATCCTTTCATAAAAATACAACCCCCACTGTCCAATGTCATCCTCTGCTGGTAGCAGAGCTATTCCAGACTGGAAAACTCAACTGTATTTCTGTTCAAGTGGAAGTTTATTACTGCATCTGAAGGACAACATCAAAACTCATATATGCTGTCAACAAAACTGGAAACAAGCACACAACTGTGAGTGACTCAGAGCAAAAACACATTTTGGAATTTCATTATGTTATTTAATTCAATTTAGGCCATTTTGATGTGAAACTGTGCAACACTGCATGTGAATTTTGATCATGGGATACATAAATAATACAATTAGGAGCCAAAAAAAGTTTTGTTCTGTTACTGTTTCTGTTTGTTCAGAGTCAGTGCTGCTGAGTGTTGTTTTTTCTGTTGGCCTGCAGATCGATGGTGAAGTTAGTATCACAAGATAAATGAATGCTGATCTTCTTCCTGCCAAAATTCCTGCCTAAATGCCAAAAATTCTCACACTCTCTTGTTCCTCATATTCGTTTCTCCTGATTCAAATGTAATAATGCCTTGAACTCACATTGATTAGAGCCATTATCCAGAAAGCATAAGACACTCTGGTGATGATGACACCCTCAGTGTGCAGAGGATACTGGGAGATGTTGTGCAGTGCTGTTCCGTGCCCGGCCAGACTGCTGCGGAGGTGCTGAAGATCCGAGGAAGAGGATGAGTTAGCGGTCCAGTTGGCACCCAGAACACAGCTGTCCTCTGCCAGGAAGGGATCAGCCACCAGAGGACTGACCAGTGCTCCCAGGCCTGTGAAGAAATGCAGGGCCTGGGAACAGACATGAACAAAGATGCCCATAAGATTATATATCAGGAGAGTGTGGTGGGTCAGTGGTTAGGACGCAGACCATATAACTGCATGTCATACACTTCTCTCCATCTCCTCATTTCCTGTCTATATCTACACTGTAAGTGTCCTGGTTAGGCTGGGCCTTCATCCAATTCCTTGTATTTTTCCACTTCCTCTTTTTTTCTCCCCCTGTGTCTGTCTGTGTGTTAGTCTGTGGTGCAGCAATTCAGTTCTCCTCCTGTTCTCAATCATCCCACCCAACTGAAACCACATCCTGTAATCAGCACCCACACCTTGAAACTTCCTTTAATTGCAATGTTAAAAAATGAAAACAACTTCATTTTGAACAATCACCTGTCACTAAGGTGTGTTGAGAAAGATATTTACATTGTGGGAGCAGATAATAAATCACACTTAATTTAACTTTACCTCACTGTCTTTACAAAATATGAACAAGTATTAACTGATGAACTGAAAAAATAATCTCTCTTCTTTGAGTTCTGTATAGGATTGTGTCTTTGTTGTGTTTTTTAGGTTTCACTTTTGAATTAAATTACAAAAAATAACTTTTCCAACAAAACCTAATTTTTTGAGATACATCTCTACTATTGCAAGAAGGTCAAAGTGGAACAGGTATGTGTTAGGATAGGCTGTGTGGCTGGTGGTTGGCGTTTGAAGGGTTGCAGCTCAAAACCCGATTTGCATTCCTTCAGCTGTTTTTTTCCCTTGTATCATAAAAAGATTGACCACTACCACCATGACCTCATATATTACTTATTACTACAATATGGATACTGATGTGTTTATATGCAACCATTGTTCATAATAAAATATTGATGTGTGCAGCTTTAAATTTCTATCATTTCTTTACTTCAGTAAAGTCAATTAACCAGAATGGACTAAAATATGTTACTGTATTGAACATACTTTAGTGTTGGCCCAGATGGAGACATCCAAAGCTGCTTCCTCTTGAACATAAAGTACAGAACCTGACACAAACATGCAGACATTCACAGCTGCTCTCTCCCCTCCCTCCCTCTCTTCTGACCTGCAGGAAGATGGCAGAGTCCTTCTGGTACAGTTTCACCAGCTGCAGGTTGGCGATGGTGTCAATCACCCCCATGGCTGTGCCAGCAAGCGCCATGGCAACAGACAACAGGGCCACATGATGACATAGCGGTATGATGGCAAACACGAGCGAGATGATGAGAGTGCAGGACCAGAGAGCTGACAGGGACAACACGAGCCTGGAGAGGACACAGGGTGGACGCAAGACCCACAGAGAATTCAGATTATAATGACAAAATATGTTCAGTCGCTGACAAGTGTAAATGAAAGTGTCAGTTAAATGAACATTTTGTTAACCTTTACATATAAACCATGGTCTTATTAAACTGAGGAGTACTGTGGCTCAGCCCAGGCAGGACTGGGGTTTCCAGCTTGTTGTTGTTGCAGTAAAGTCACCTTGATGGTCTGCTGCTCTACTAACTTCTATTTACCCAGTGGGTTTATCACAGGCCTCCAGCTTCAGTACACCTCCACATTATCTTCACCTTGTGAAGTTTCCACTCTCCTGTTAACCTTGTCCTACATAACTTTTAGTTTGTTACACAGACAAATATGTGATAAGGGTTATAATTACGTAGAGTAAATAACAATATAATATCATATTTCATGTTTTAATGAATTTATGTAAATCACTTTGAAAGACAAAAGTAACATTTCTCCATTTACAAGGTATTATTACTACTATTCTGATACACTAACTCACATCAGTGAGATAATTCTTACTAAGATGGGAGTTATTATGAAGAGTATGTCACCCATATCATAAAATGCACCCTTTATAAGCAGTTTGAAAAACAGGAGTCCAACCAGCAGAATAAAGTTATTACAAGATATTGCATCAACATCACACGACTCTGAGACTGGCGCTCTTTCAGCAAGTTAGACAGATAGTGGGAGTGAGAGTGTGTGTGTGTTTCTCTGTATGTGTGTCTGTGTGTGTGTGTGTGTGCGCGTGCATGCGTGTGTATTGTGGTGCACCAGGAATACCAGGCCCAGAGCATGTCTCATCATTATAGCTCAGTTCAAGCCTCAGTGGCTGCTCAGTGTGTGAGGTCTGACACTGAGACAACTGTCTGCTATTTGAATATTACAGATTTGCCTGTCAAATTTACAATTTAGTCTAACTGTCTCAGTACAGTCACTGAAATACTTCAAACTCAATGTTGGCGCAATTTTTTAAATATTTATTTCAATATTGGTTAAATTATATATGTGTGTGCATAGGTCCATGGTGTAAAAACTACAAAACCCACATTTAAGAGGCTGTTGGTATAAAATATTCAGCGGTCCTGCATTGGGAAAGTGCTGGAACTAAAACAAGGAGAGCGCTTGAACAGAAGTAGTGTAAGTTTAAATGTCCAGAGGGTCATGACCCGCTGGGATGAAGGGACAAGCTAAATGAACTGGTAGTGTCACTGACACACACTGTCAGGCCACAGGGTTATAGTGAATACTATAGAGATGTCACTGTGATACAGTGAAACTCCCCCCTCTCTAACCAGACTCACGTTTTCTTGAAGAGTCCTCCGATGGTGGTGCCCAGCATCAGGAAGAACTGCTGGGAGAAGAAGACCCAGGTGATCTGCTGCAGGGTGGACTGGGTCTGACACCTCAGGTCCAGGATGGTGGGTCCCAGGAAGGCGATGCACAGGCCGAAGCTGAAGAACAGGCTCCAGTAGGTGAGAGTTTGCGGCCAGTGGCGCCTGAACAGAGACCAGATCCGCTCGTCCAGCAGCTTCATGTCGCTCTTCTTTGGCGGTTTAACTCCTGAGTCCTGCAGAGACCAGAGACCTGCTCATCTACACTGTGGAGCTGTGTCACACCGAGCAAACCAAAGTGCCAATGGTGAGAGTAAACAGAGCTCAGCCTGGACACTTTCCAGTCTAGTGCCAATTATCCCGTTGACGGACGTGACGCTGATTGGCTCTTGTCCCGAGGCCCCGCCCCCTCAGACTGGTTCCAGATCAGCTTTTTTTTTTTTTTTTTAAAGTAGTTTGTTGAAAATAGACTTTTTGATTATTAGTGCCTTTCAACTTTAAGTCCCCCTATTTATAATTTATAATCACTATATTTTAAAAATATTATAACACAACAATATACCAATTGTGACATAAAGTAGTTGTTAGTAGACATAATGACATTTTAAGTTTAATAAAGTATCATATTGGTCTGCCTAGATACAAATTAGATGTATCTTCTTTTCTGAGAGCTGTAATAGATTTAATATCACAGATGAACTCTGTATGTACCTACTGTGTACAGTATTTATTGTTTTAAGCCCCAAGTAAGTCAGTAAAACAGTTTTTTGCCTCTTTATTTTTGAGTCGATCTGAATTTAGAGACACGGTGAGAGTGAAGCTGCAGTTGTAGAAGCTGTATGTATTTAATTGAATCAATCAGTAATATTGAGATCCCAGCATGTTTCAGCATGGACAAGTATTCAGTCATGCCTACAGGGACCTGGGATACCAGTTTAGCTTCAGATTGCACTGGTGCATTGCTGTGCAGCCTAATGGCATTCTGCAGCCATTCTGTGTGTCTCTGAAATAGAGGTGTAAACAAGGTAATACAGCAGCTCATCTGCTCCTGTCCAACAAAAACTTCATTATTTTCATGTTCATGTATTTTTGCTCTACTCATTAAGGTATAGTGGAGGATTCTTTCAGGCTGTCACAAAGCACTCAATAGATGGTCATAATCGCCTTCTTAAGCCCTGAGGTGGGTTTATTTATAAGGTTACATATTTCATTTTGCATTTTTTTTTATTTAAAAAACAATTATTGATTCTGTCTTATACTTTACTTCTACTCTCACGGTTGTCTCCTAGATGTTTTCATGATATAATTACATTGAATTCACATCATGAAATGCAAGAGATGCAGCGAAGGGATCAAACCAGCTCAACAGATACTTTTCCAAGACTAAACCTGCACAGACATTCCAATAGCTGTCAGCAGATATAGTGTATACGCTAGAAAAATACAGGTAATGTCAACATCTGCTGGCTGAAAGATGGAAAAACACTAAAATTGTTTACCTTAGAATACCAAGGGATTAAGGTAGGCTATTAAGGTATTAGATAAGGAAGATAAACAGTGTTAAAATATCAAGGCGACATATTGAGGATGGTGGCTGATAAGAGACTGAACATCTGTGCAGTATGTTATTTCCACTCAGGCCATTAGATACCACAAGTCTAACAATAAGTAGCATTAAGTGAAACTGAAGGTACAGGAAGCGTGTTGGATTGCATTCATTTGTTTATCTTCTTCTGAAAACAGGATATAGTAACAAATAAAGTCATTTCAGCCGCATCATTCCCTGGTTTGCAGCAGTTGTGTCCATAAAACATAGGAAAATTACGGGGGAAATAGGACAGACTAAATAGAGCACACAGAACACATTTCTGGCATTTTTTTTCAAAATACACCCCCCCCCCCCCACACACACACACACATTGTCAAAGATCTGAAATTTTACATATATGTTACAACGATATTTACCTGATTTATCAATTTGTTCATTTAGTGTGTTTACAACAGGCTTAATGTAATAAAAGACTTGTTTTGTAGGCATTAGAATTCTTAAATGGCTTGAATCTCACCTTTAACAACAAAAAAAAAGCTTTTTAACTTTGGCTAGCTGCGCCCCTTGTGGTGACCTGGCACACAGCCATCTTGGAAATGTTATGGGAACACACGGATAACATGACCTGTCACATGACCTACCATGATGTTCTGCATGTGTCACTTAGGGACTTCATGAGTTAAGGTTAAAGCTTAAGAACATTTAAAGGACTTGTGACACCTGTGTCACTGTGGGTTCTTATGGGTTAATAACTGCACCAGTCTACAAGAACCCAAGTGACTTCCTGTGATGACATGTAACAATAGCACCATCTTGTGTTCATCTATGTTATTATACATCTTTTCAACTCCTACGTATATAATTACTATGGAAGTAGCCAAAAAAAGACATTGAACCATTCAGTGTTTTCCAGAATTTTAATAGTTTATATATTCATTAATTAATCAATTATCCAATCAATTTTATGGCCATTGGCAGTCACAGTACATTCAATTTCTCATTTTATAACTGTGTAGACAAATCACACAAAATATCACATCTCATACAAAATCTAGACTTATTCTTTTATAAAACATTTAGACATCATCTGCAGGTTTTTTTCTTTATTTTATTTTAAGTGCTCTATTGTTTTCCTTTTAATACAGCATAAAACTCACTGAGTAAGATGAAAACATCTGTTAAAATACATATATATTATTTCTTTTTCATTACAGTATTTAAAATAGCTTCATTTACCACAACTAAACACAAAGTAATTTTTCTGCCACTAAGGAAAGGTGGGGTGGGGGTGGGGAGGATTTGGAAGTGTAACACTCACAATGCACATTTCTCTCAAGTCCCTGGAGGTTTGCCCTGAATTTCTTTCTTCTCTATATCATAACCTTCACTGGTGATCACTGACTGGTGATCAGAGGGCTGGATGGTCAAAACATAACTCTTCTATCAGTTTCATTCACTTTTAGAGGTAGAAAAACTTTCAGCGGCCTGTTAATTTTCCCTCACCTTCCTCTCTACACTCATCCACAAACATAAAACCCCCTGACCTTCACGTGTACGACTCTTCAGATCAGTGGGGTGCTGGATTACTTTAGGGGTCCAGTGCTTGACTTAAGGGCACCTGAACACACCCTGACTTTGAGGGTCAAACCAACAACTCTCTGATTACTAACTTCTCTACCTCTGGCTTCCCTGAACAGTCTCAAACGTCATTCATTTGCTACTTGATTCCCGATACCCATTCAAATCTGTGGATCCAGTCATCTAGAAGTGCTAAATCAAGACCGACTGCTGTGGACTTGCTGACAATGTGCTGCCTCTCGTATGTACAATCTCCTGTGGGGCTGTGTGCACACTGTCCCCAACAATTACAAGTATTTACTCATATTAACTGTCACTGTGGACTTACCCACAGCACTACAGGTGTAGGTTACTGTAGAAGAAGAAAGTGGGGAAAGTGATGGTCTAGTCTTCCTTAATACGCCGTCAAAGTGATCATCAACAAAGAGATACTTGGGTCACTCTGTCTACAGACCGCAATGTTTCCAATTTTGGAAGGTTTTGCTGCATTTACAGAAAATGTAACGGGGCAAGGGACAAGCATGCAACCATGTCAAGGTTTGCTTAAAAGGACATAGTTTGTCAAATGTGTCCAACCATGTCTAAAGGCAAAAGTGAAACATGAAAACAGCCACACTGTTTGGAGCAGCAGACGAGGTGAAAAACCTGCCATCATACACTTCAGTCTAAGCTCTTGCTGGATCATCTTACAGTATCTCAATCAATTTTTTTTTGCAGTTTTACGAAACTGACATCTCTATGTTTCATTTTTCAAATCTACAAACAAGTGCAACATTGACAACCACGACCATCTTCAGGGAGAGACTGTTCCCCAAGTGATGACTGATTTTACCCTTGAAGATACACATAACACGAATCAGTCCCCACGAATCAGTCACAGCTGAATGTCCAAATGTTCAAAAATCCAAAGCAGTTGCTTTTCACTTAGCATTTCTGGACAGATCATGACCTGCATACTGATAATATTCACACACATACTGTGGATCGAATCAGGATTGTATACAAAGGAAATAGTCCATGACCAGTCCACCATTAAACCTAGTACACCAAAGTATTAACATGTTTGGTCCACGTAAAACTCAATCTCAAGAAATAAGTAGATGAATGATGGCCGGATCTTTATATGCCTTCTTATCCAAATGTCTGCTGATCTAAAAGCACAGCACAAATTTAGAGACTGGAAGAAGCTACTATTGTATTCCACACAAACCTTTAGTGTCTCTTTCATATTGCACAGTTTATTTAATTGAACAGACATCTCGATCACATCCCACAGGCAATTAACGTGACCCCGACTCCTCGTCATTGGCTTACATTTAGACCCCTCCCCAACACTGGACACAGAGGGAAAGGATGATGACAGAGTCAGAGCAGATTAAGGAGGGAGGAGATTTATCTTCGCCCCCATCACTTTCGTGACTGCAGATCATTTCATCATCTAAGGCATAAGCATTACCTGTGGGCTGAGTTACAAGACAACAGTGAAGGAAGTTTTTTTAACATTTCTATCTGTTCTATCTAACAGAAGAGTGGATTTGTTTCCTATATCTACTTTTATACACTGGCTTTTGTGGATCTACAGCTAAAAGCTGCTCCCCAGCAATAAGTGTAATAGAACTGAGCAAAACATCAGGGGTAATGGTGACTCCTGCTTAGTGTAATTTGCTACCAGAAAATACTTGTCGAACACACTTTCCCAGTCCACTGGTCTAAGCTTAAAGGATTTTGGTCAATATGGGGCCATACGTTAAAACCATGTTAGGAAAGACACAAAGGGAAGGGAGCAGGCTTCGGAGGACACTTTTGGTTTGTGCAAATAGGAGACTAATAAATACATACACTCAGAGTGAGTTATTTACAGACACAAAGCAAATGCCTCCTAACACATTGGCTACACTAGATCAAATATAGACTCTTCACAAGCCAAAAAATCATGCACAGTTTACTAAGGCAACTTCAAAAACTGGAGTGAAAATCATCTGTTAACACTGTATGGAACAAAACCCCACACTGCACTGAAACGTGGGGTGGCTGTAGCGAGGCAGATCTGCCAACATGAATCCATTTACCTTTTATATTCATGAAGGAGTCAGATCCTATGGTAGGTTAAATGTTTGCCTCGTGTGAGCAGAGGTAAATGAATAGTGTGTTGCTACGATGTCAATGTCTGGATGACTTGTGTATTTACAACTTCAAGGCTGTCAGGTCACACAACATACCCATAGCTGCCATCCTGGGGGGATCTTCTGACCTGGAGCTGATCATTTCATCACAGATTAATCATAAATGATTTAGTTTAAATCATGCCAGCTCATGAGCTAACTATCATTTCCAGGTAGCTAACCATTGTCACCTAATGCATTAGCTCCATGCATTTTGCATTAGTTATCATGTAGTTGGAGGTTGGAGGCCTTTACTGCTTGCTTTAGAGGTCTGCTGGCTCATGAGCACATTTTGCTTCATAATTAGCCTGTTAGTTCCTTCATTACCAACAAAGAGTTTAATGTGATATCTTTTTGTAAAGATACACACACTGAGTTTGTTACTTAGCATACACCTAATACCACAAAGGAGGGATTTTAAAGCTAATTCCAGTATTTTCAGCTTTGAAACACCATTTAGATATCCATGCTGGGAAGTAACATTTACATAAAGCACAAATGAACAGTTAACTGAATAGATACAATATGAAAAAGAAAAAAAGGGCTTCAAAGGTTCAGGGAACTTAAAAGCACCAGAGCCAGGGTGGTTGACCTGGTGGAGCATGTACCATTGGGGCTTGGTCCCAGCCACAGTGGCCTGTCACTTCCCTGTCTCTCTCACCCTGTCACTACAATAAAGGCAAAAATGCCCAAAACCAGGAACCAACAAATGTTGAGCTGGGAGCAGATTTGGAAGCAGCACTAGATGCTAAAGCAAAATCAGAGAGTGTATCTTTGAGCTACATCTTTGTGTTTTGGTTTAGGGATATGCCGAAACAATATTAAGACAAAACAATTAGCAAAATGTCAATAGAAATTAACCTCATGACTTCACATATAACTGAAACAACCTCCACTCACACCACAACCCTCCTGTTTGTTCGTCCTTGTGGTGTACAGGCAAACTTCTACGCACCTGTGACTGTACAATGGATCCAGATGTGGTGGCTACCTTAGACGGCTGTGTTCTGGATGTAAATGATACATGGTTGTACAATGTCAAGCAGTTTTATTTAATGGCCCATTTTCTCCTGGGTGGAAATGTATGTGTGTGTTTGTCAGCAGAATCCTCAAATCTCTGGTGTCTCTGGTGCAACTGAGTAATGGCAGCATGTTCAGTGTCGCTGATTGTGCAAATGTGTGCAAATATGTGTGTGTGTGTGAGTGTGTGTGGAGGGGGAGTGTGTCTCAGCTCAGACAAAGTGCAGTGCACATTTACCTCCACAAAACCTGTGTGCCTCCATGGTCAGCTGCCATGAAAATGAACGCGTGCACATGAACGTGTGTGTGTGTGTGTGCGTGTGTGTGTACATGCAGGTGTGTGTGTCTGTCGGTGAAGAGTGCTTGTGAATGTGCTGAGCTGTGTTGGCCTTTGTGCTGTGGTCTGAAGGGGCAGCTCCTCTCTTCTGTGTGTCTCTGCTCCTCCTCTGTGTGACCTCTAGAAGATGCTTTGTCTCCGGTTCTTTCCTCGACCTGAGAGGAGACAAAATGAGGCATCGCTTAGTATAAAATGGGGATTAATCATTGTTAACAGGCACCTATTCAAACAGAGGATACAGTGCTACTTTAATTGAACCAATGCTATTTTGCTTAAAGGACTTTCTCCCATGAATCCTACATCATTTTGATGCTACTTGCAAGAACAGGTCAGGTATACCTGTTAATGAGCCTTCTCAAGTGAAAATAAAACCACTGTGAGACGATGAAGACCTTATTAGAGCATACATTGGTGGCAGTAATCGACTTGATATGTAAACAACTCCCTGTTTATTTTCATTGCCTTTTCAGTTCCTGTGAGACTGCTGTCTGTGTGTGGTATTTTCATGTGTCCGAGTAAACAAACTCAGCATGCTGGTTTCTTGCAGAGTTTTGCCAATTAGCAAAGTACGTCTGATGACTCTTTAGCATTTCAGATGCTGTGGTCAGGGGCATTTGGGTTCAGATCTGTTCCCATAGCTATCATTAGCAACTCGCACTTCCCTTGAAACTTTTGTCAGTCTTACGTGTAGACAAAACTTATCTCTACCAGAATCTCAGGAAAAACAAATCCCTTCTCATTAGCAAGTTGGATTCTGGACACACATAATGTGCAGAACATATTCCATGTGCAAAACTATTATAACTGTGAAAAAAATAAGTGGCTGCCAGTGACTTGACCAAAGCCTATGGTGAAGTCATATTTATACGTGGCGGATGTTTTACCCAAAGGCTGGAACACAGAGCTGCGGTGGCCAGGGTCCTTCTGGAGCTGCACCTCTCTGAGGGAAAACACTGATGCAGCTGAAACACAGAGAGGGAAGAGAGAAGAGTGCATAGTATTGAAGTCTATGTGAAAATGTCTCTACTTCTCCCTTGATTTATTAGCTTAGTAAATGTTTTCCTAATGAGTTTATGGTCTCAGTCTCTAGTTTCAAGTCTTCAATACAACATGACGTTCATTTTTTAAATGATGGTCCATTTAGAGGAAAATGGACCATAAAGAAGGGGATGAATTGGGAGGTGTGGCTACTGTGTGATTGACAGACTGTACCAGACAATCAGGATAGAGCACAGAGCAGGTCAGATCCACCCCTTACTCCTCCTCAGCTCCACCTTCTCCTCCAAATATGGTTTCTACTGGTTTGGACGAATTACAAACTGGAGGCTTCAAAGCAACAGCTCACAAACCAATGGGTGACTTCGCAGTGGGTTGACACTTCACAGTGTCTGCCATTAAAAGGAGTGAGCTTCCTTCTGCAGCCTTCATGCATCTGTATATCTCAGTATATCTGTTGTTAATAGGTGACAACAATGACAGGAGATTGAGCTAACAAGCTACAGGCTAATAATGGGCACCTCTGACAAAACACGTACACAAGGCAAAGATTTAATTGCATATAAGGTTGTAAAATATCTCTGCCACAATATTTTGCCTTTATGCAGCAGTTTAATTCAGTAAAACCCATTTTTTTTGTTCTGTCCTTTTCAGAATTTCTTTTTGTGCAATTTGGTCAAAATGTGCAAAATGCACAGGATTCAACTATGTCTTTTTAGAAAGGCCACTGCTGTGATGGAAGGGCAGAGTGCACTTTGCTTTTAACAGCTGGAGCTGCCAAGAACTGTTGACCTCAAATATACCTGAGAGGCTTTTATAGTGTGTGTGCAGTGTATGTGTGAGTGTGTGTCTTACTGTCTGCCAAATTGTGTATGTTATCCCCCAGACTGAGGAAGTAGGGGTGTCGCAGAGCATCTTCAGATGAGATTCTGCTCCTGGTGTCGTACTGCAATCATAATACAAAGGCAGCTGATTAGACCGTCTGTGAAATCAATGAGGTCTATCTCAAATCCAGGTGTGTGAAGGTGATTGAGCTTTTGTCTCATACCAGCAGCAGAGCAGACAGCAGGTCAATCCCCTCTGTGTCCAACCTGATGCACACAAAGGAAAAAGTTCAGCCTCTACTGTGGCTATTCAAGGGAGAATTAATCAAAATAATGAAGGGAAGAATATCTTTTTTACCAAACAAACCCCCAAAATGTTCTGGATTTTTTTAATTAGAAACAATAATTCAGTTTTAGAGTTGAGCTAAATGTGACAAACAAAAAGAGCAGAGAGAGTCCCCAGTATACAACTTTATATCCACCAGACTGGGGATTTACCTTCAGCTCCCCGAAACATAAAAGCAGCATTACATGTGATATATTCAATAAATATGGTAACAAAAAACAACAAAGCATGAAACACAGTACACTAATGTAAATGAAAATGCATTACTGACCGCACTTAAAGGACTGAAAGTGCTATAATTTATTATATCTTGTATCTCTTATATTGCTTGAGTTTTGTGTTACTTAGACTGGAGGCAAACAGGAAAACTGTTGAGTAACCTAAGACGATGAAGCTGTTTGGCAGCCCTGGCCTGGTCAACAGTTTCACCAGTTAGCTCTTAGAAAATCCTGCTTAGTACAAGTAATAATCTCTTCAGCCCCACTGACATTAATCCCCAGAATTTCTACTTTTGGACCAAGCCTGAGTTTATGTTTGGGACAAATAAACAACTTCACTTCAGGGGTCAAGTTTTTTTTTTTTTTTTTTTTTTTAAGATGGTCAACTAAGGCCATGTCATTGTTATAGCTGAACAAACAACAGCCCTGAACTGTCGATGTCAGTAAATTACTTCATCACCATCACAACTATATCCCCATGAAATATTGTACATTCATAGTCCCCAGAGGAATAACCATCTTGACCTTGGTGATTCTCCAAGTTCTTCTAGCACATGAAGAAATCAAACTATTAAGTCATCCAAAATGTTCAGGTTGAACTGCTTTTCTTCTTGCGACAACCAGGTCAAAATCTTGTTTTATTCTCATCAGCTTCAGTTTTACTTTGTATAAAACAGTGACAATGCTAATACTTGTGTAACCTGAAACCAAGTACATTTACTCAAGTACTCTACTTAAGTACTACTTTGAGTCACATAGGTATCTTAATTTCATGCTACTTTATACTTACTTTATACTGCTCACTGCAATTTGGATAGTCTTATGTTTTTTTTTGTATTAAATATCTGACTGAGTAGTACAACATCTAACCAACGAATTGAGTCTTGTTATGAATTAATAATCCAGTCTGCAGTATGATTTGGTTCAATATTCGCTCTTTTACTTTTGGTATATTTTGATGGTAACATTTTTGCACCTTTACATATGTAATACTTTGAATTTGTAGTGTTGTTAATGTAAAAGTAGTGTATTGTGTAGTGTAGATTTTTTACATAGCATTATTGCAACTTTGACTTCAGTTAAAGATATGAGCACTTCTTCCACCACTGGTTGACATGCTAAACTAAAGCGGTGAACATGGTAAACACGCTCTGTATGTCAGCATGTTAGCATTGCGAGCTTGTTAGCACGCTAACATTAGCATTGAGATAAAACGATTGCACTGCCCAAGTTCAGCCTCACAGAGCAGCAGTGGCTGCAGGGCTGCACACAGTTAATCTTGTTTTTCTTCAGTCACCACTCAACAGACAGTGAACTGTGTTAGTGGTACCTGGGCACATGGTTGAGGAGAGCTTGAGGTCTGTATTGAGGGAAGAGGTAGGACCTAAACTCCTCATTACTGCTGATACCAGACCAAGTGTCTTCTGTTGGAGTTCCTGAAAGACAAAGAATAAGGTCATCTACTGTGACAGCACGCTGTAGTGACACTTCATGTTCCAACATCATATATGGCTTTTTAGTCTGGCTGGTGACGTCGTTCTCTTACCAATCAGCCTAAAAATGAGATGTAGCTCCTCCTTCACAGTGGCTCCAGGAAACATGGGACGACCTGTTGCCATCTCATACAGGATACAGCCCACGCCCCTGGAAGAGGAGGGAAATCTGACACATCAGAACTCTCTGTGAGGCCCTGTTCAACAGAGCCACACACATGCTTCAAAGGCTGCCGATCATAAGGGTAAACACGAATGGTGTGAGTGGGCACAGTGCAGCCTTTTGTTCCATCCAGGGTGGTGTGTTGAGGAGGTGCCGTGTGGTCTGATGAGAGGATATGTAGCTAGGTGAGCTCATGAAAAGCTGTTGTGTTGCTAGAGAGCCTCCGTTCTCTCACCGTGGCAAACGGCTAATGAGCAGAAACACATAAAGACAGCGAATGCAGATGAATTACACTCCATTGTGCGACTAGTGACTCACTTCTCAGTTAACAACTTGGGTGATTTTAATAGATATGCATGATTCTTGGAAATCCTGGACTATCCCCAAGCTGTAAGATACTGTATCTATCTAATTCAACAAGTCACAGCATCCCTCTGGACATGAGTGTTTTGAGGACCCTATGTGCTTCGGGTTACCCTGAATGACTGCAGCGTGTCAACTCTGTTCAGATCCAGCCTGAGGCTGCGTGACACTGCCTGTGTCCGTGTAAATGTTAGGGGTGGGCAGATAAATACCTCAAGTATCTGTCCTAATAATAAATCTCATTTTGAGTATTGATCCTAGCATCATTGAGATTCATGCCAAAGCAGACTGATCAGTCTTGGATCCAGGTTTGGGCACATTTACATGGTGTATTACATGTTGTAATGTGCAGTTCACACAGAATCACAGTTCTCACAACATAATGTACAATTTGTGATGAACGTGAGTAAAAGGTAATTCCTGACAAATTACCCAGTGTTAACAAAAATGTATTCAGATGCTTTTAATAATTAAAGGCGTGGTATGTGGCTGTCAATATTACTGTGGTGAGCTTACATGGAAAATAGCTGGAGCTCAGTCTCAGTCATGTTGCCTCATTACTAACTACAGCTTAATACACTTATGACCACATTAACAATGGAAAGCTACCTTACTCAATCATAACAAACCATGGATAACATTAAACCTGAAAACAACATTAATAAAACAACATCCAGAACATGAATTCTAACACTAACACCATAAGTGTTGCTCCTGAAACCATCAACAGTGACAACACCCTCCAGTCACTACATTACTGATTCTGGACCTGCTACTGCATCATATCATATCAAAATCAAATGTTGTAGTGTAGCCCACCCATAAGAAACATGAGATGATCCCAGTGAAAAAAATGCTGTAGTAAATTGTGACAGTCTTTAAAGATCCCCTCAGACATGTACACATACTCACACTCATACACAAATATTCCACTTTGAGTCTGATGCTTTTTTCCACAAAAAATATTGGATAGAAATTTTACAAAATCTGCTCCTGATCCCTCAATTAAAAATCAATAATCTGTTAATATGCATTTTCTTCAAAAGTTTCACTGCTAGATACAAGATCTCCTGCTTCAAGTTTCAAGACCCTGAGACAAACGAATTACATACATATTATTATACATTAAAACAACAACAGGCACACACATAACAGGAAAGATAATAGTGACCAACTGGGTGGCAGTGCTTTGTGACTGATCAAGTCACTACATACAGTATGATCCATGTAGAATACATCATCATGTTTGTGCTGCACGCTCTGTACTCTATCCCGATTGTGTGGTACAGTCTGTCAATCACAAAGTAGCCACGCCCTAATCCATACCCTGCTTTATGGCTTTATTTTTCTCTAAATGGACCATCATTTAAAAAATGAACATCATGTTCATGAAGACTTGAAGCTAGAGACTAAATACAACAAACTCATTAGGAAAACATTTACTGAGCTAATAAATCAAGGGAGAAGTAGGGACATTTTCCCATAGACTTCAATACAATCTGACTTCTTTAACAACCAGTGGAGTTGCCCCCTGATGGTCTG
>CM076649.1:19630924-19667565 GCA_038496675.1 Rachycentron canadum | reverse complement strand
AATAAATCAAGGGAGAAGTAGGGACATTTTCCCATAGACTTCAATACAATCTGACTTCTTTAACAACCAGTGGAGTCGCCCCCTGATGGTCATTAGATAGAATGAAGGTTTAATGCTCCTCAGCATTGGCTTTACTTTTCAGACCCAGAGTCTATGTCCACTTTTACAGACAGTCTGCCTGCACAGTTTACTTGTTTGTGTCTTTAGTTGTATTTTTAGGCCATGTGTTGTCAAACTGAAAAAGTTTTCTAAATTTGCTTGTGTTTTCTTAAATTGCAGTGTGTTAAGCTCTAAGGGCCATCGAACATATTGGACCACAATTGGCTTCAAAAGTGTGTGTGATGTCACAAACTAATGCAAACTCACCATAAAGGAACTTTCCTGCTTCAGATGAATTCGAAAACAGCCTTCTAATGTCAGACTACACATCGGTCTAGTCAGTAAAAATAAAACATCCGACTGAAGTCATCGTGAGCATAAGTCACTGAGCCGCTCATAAAATTAATTTCTGGAGGGACATTGAAAACTTATGAGATGGCAGTCAGGCCTTTTAGAGACTAATGAGATGGGAGGAAACTACAGGCTGTAACAATTGATGTACAGACCACAGACACACAGACAGACAGGACCAGCATGGAGACTTTAATGACATGATGATGATGAAAACAGAGAGACAGACAGGCAGGCAGACAGGTACAGAGGTGAGGACAGGTAACAGACAGTAAGAAATACACACAACACACCATGATCTGGAAAGGAGCAGGTGGCAGATTTAAATAACTGGGTAGCTGAGAACAGGTGTGTGAGTGGGCGTGGAGGGCCAGGTGATCGGGACAGGCGGGAAAATCTGAGAACGGCTGAGGAGTGCAAAAAAAGAAAAAGAAAAAAAAAAAGATTTGCTCTCCTATGTCACTGTGAACCAACCTAATGCTGTTTCTCCCACCTTATTATTATTGCTAAGAACATTGCTTTCCATCTGGCAAGTTGTACAATGGGGCAGTCAGGGTTTAAAATATCCTAAAGACCAATATGCAAATTGTGAAATTAATTAAAAATATTTTTTTATTGTGCAGTAGGTGCTTTGTTCTCATATTCAAAACAGCAGTGAGTGCTGACAAGAGACCCAGTCACCTGTTGAAGCACAATGAATGAAAATATAATGAAAGTATAGATCATTATTATTATATTTGCAGTGTTATGACCTGGGCGTCTGTGGCAGCATTTGTCTAAATAATGCTGCTGATGCAAACTGAACATTTCCTACTGCTCCACATTAAGAGCACAGGAAATGTAATGTATTTGTCAGTGGGCTTAGCAGTTGCAGCTATTGTTCATAAAAAAATGTGTCTACAAAAGAAAAAGTAATGAAAGAGCCGCCACAGTGAGCTGGTAGATAAAGAGCGGCAGGCAATAGGTGCACACCTCCGGTTTCTCAGCTGCTCTTCTCCCTGCAGAGCTGGGAGCTGCGTGCAGCATTAAATCAGACCATGGTTCATCACAGAATGATGGAAAAGGGTCAATAATTACCTGGCACCTTTATTAAAACAACAATAGTTTGTTCGGCTGCCTTCAGCATTCTGTGACCTGTATCAAACCACACTAGCTGTTACCACCACTAACTGCAGGTGTCAGTAAACCAACTAAGACTGAAACCTTTGACATTGTCCTTTTAAATGCAATAGTATTACACACCAGGGCTTGGATCACTGTGCAAAATGTGTTATCAATAATTCTGCTTGATAGAGTTTTGCAAGGAGGCACTGAGGGTTTAAAATATTCGAATGATGAATATCGTGATGCAGGACACTGACCTATAGTGTGGCCTTTTATAATCTGTGTGTTTTACACATAATAAATACTCAGCGTTACATTCAGTCGAGCTTGAATTAGTCCCACTACTGAACAGAAGTATAGACAATACATACAGCACAGTAAGTTTTGAGTCACGCCTCTCAACCTACACAATCACACCCTCACAATCAGCCAACACAACCAACTGCATGTCGTGTATTATCTGGTATGTGCAGTACACCAAAGTGAGCAGATGTTCACGGTGGCACTGGGGATCAGTGCGCTGTGCTAAAACGGCCATGTACTACTCACCACATGTCGATGGGTGTGGAGTACTCAGTGGAGCCCAGCAGCACATCGGGGGGCCTGTACCACAGAGTTACCACCTCGTTGGAGTAGGTTTTAGTGGGGACGGACTTGGCCCTCGCCAGACCTGAACAACACAGGGTGGCAAGGCCTTAGTGGCAGCAGAGTGACAGAACTCTGCAAAGATTCAACCTTGTTCAACTGCCTTTGTGTTACCTTGAAATGACAAGTACTGTATTGTGTGTATTATTGACTATGAAACATTAGGCTGCATTAAATCCCTTGAGGTGTGCTGGAAGTGTATCACACTGTGTTCTTATGAGGTCCCCTGCAGATCAGTGTCATCCAAGAGAAATGCAGAAGAGTCCCTCTATTAGCTCACTTGCGGTTTTTAGTTAAAATCAAAGTCAAAGTCAAGGAATTTTGGTGGGTTTATCTTTCAGCACAAACCTGAGAAAACTTAGAGAGAGGGGCACAGTTGCTAGGATACAGGAAGTAAGGGTGCTAAAGTAATCAAGACAGAAGATCTCAGAGTGGCAGTAAAATATAATTGGAAAGCGATTGTGGCAGGAAACAAGTTTTACAGCCATATTTGTATCACACGCACACACATATATATGTGTGTGTGTGTGTGTGTGTGTGTGTGTGTGTGTGTGTGTGTGTGTGTGTGTAATACTTGTTTGTGCCGTTTTCCTACCAAAGTCGGCTAGTTTGAGCTCGCCCTTATCGTTGATGAGCAGGTTCTGAGGCTTCAGGTCTCTGTGGAGGATTTTCCTCTTGTGGCAGTAGGATAGACCACGCAGCAGCTGGAACATGAAGATCTGTAGGAAAATTAATCAAAAACCATGAACAAAAATTCATTTGTTAGGTAAAATGCATTTAGGAAGGACACGCATTCAAAAATATCTTCTACCACGATGGTTTGAAGAATCTTTGAGCAGTCTGGAAACACCTTCAAAGCAGCAGTGCTGACAAAAGACCCTCTGAGCTTCTAAGAGCACAGTTGAATCTGTTTTCCTTGCTTGGCCCTGAAACCTAAAGTGACAATCTCAAAGATGCTCAAGTAAATATGTTAAGTGTAAATCATCTTTTGTAGTGAGGTAACACAATGTTGAATGAAAGTATAGATCGTTATGATTATATTTGCAGTGTTATGACCTGTTTAACTGTGGCAGTCTCTAAACAATGCTTTGTAGTTGCTGCTGATGCAAACTGAACATTTCCTACTGCTCCACATTAAGAGCACAGGAAATGTAATGTATTTGTCAGAGGGCTTAGCAGTTGCAGCTATCGTTCATAAAAAAAAAAAAAAATGTATCTACAAAAAGAAAATGATGGTCATTTTCAACTGGATCGGTTTGAAGTACTGCAGGGAGTAATGGAAGAGCAGCCACGGTGAGCTGGTAGATAAAGAGCTGCAGGCCACAGGTGCACACCTCCGGCGTTCTTTGGCCTGTTATATTTATCAAGCCACACTAGCTGTTACCACCACTAACTGCAGGTGTCAGTAAATCAACTAAGACTGAAACCTTTGACATTGTCCTTTTAAATGCAATAGTATTACAGACCAGGGCTTGGATCACTGTGCAAAATGTGTTATCAATAATTCTGCTTAATCATTTGCTTGTTGGTTTATAGAAATGCAGCTGAAAACACAGACGCTGTGCATGTTTGAAATCAACACTCACAACATGAGGATGGACAAATGTATTTGAATCTAAATCAAACTCAATTACAAAAGTATGACGTGGGTCATTTTTATGTGTCAGCACAGGTGGCACAGGTTATCCAATCCTTGTGTGTCTTTGGTATGTGGTTAGCTGTGTTGATGACATTTGCTGCAGCAGCTGATGAGTCATTTACTTTGTGTGTGGCTCACCTTGACGTTATGCATGCTCATGAGATTCCCACAGCTGTCCAAATACTGTTTAAGGTCACTATCCTGAAAGACAAGAAAATACAGTATTCACTCTCCCATCTAAGCACAGATACTCCACTTCTGTATTAATGGCCGACACCATCAGAACAGCTGCATACTGGATGTACTCACAAGATACTCAAACACCAGCGTGAGGCAGCGGTCGGTGTGGATGATGTCGTGCAGCGTGACGATGTTGGCGTGCTTCAGGTTCTTGAGAAGAGACACTGTGTGCGCAAAGGAAGTAAACAAAGGCCACGCAGACAGGCACCTTAAAATGCTCCAGCAAACAAAAACAACAAAACAATTGTCACAAATGCTGCACAACAGTTTAGCTATGATTTAAGGTTTAAGATGATTCAAGATGGGTCTAAACTTGTGTTGAACAAATCATGTGGATCATGTGATCAGTAAACCCTGTAGAAATCATCCAAATGCTACCTGAGGACATTGTCCTGTGAGCTTTAATATAACCTGATTGCACATCTGGTTGAACAGAGGTTTAATAGACATAGACAATACATAGCCAGCCAAGAAACATTGCAAATTCATCATTAAACTTTATTCCTTTACTCATTAAGAGTTATCTCTAGTGGTGAAAAACAACCTAAGTTAGCAGCTGTTGGGTTCATTTTGCCCGTATCGTCACTTTCTGATACCAAGTCACTGACGTGTCCAGTCTGCCTGGAGTTAGTCTGCTGCTCAGAGGGTGTTATAAACTCTTAGTCTTGTAAATAAAATAGTGGCTGAAGCTCTTAGCAAGGCTGCTAACTGAGCAGCTGTTAATGCTAATGTTGGCTATGCAGCAAAAGCAAAACCTCAACGTGTAACCAAAGAATTTGCCACTGCTGCGCCCCTTTTTGGCAAACAAGCAAGCTGCTACATGAGAGATCTGAGGTCAGTTTTTACACAAAGAAAACTTGTGACTCATGGAAGAACATACAAAAGGGCTGTTTGACTCACTAATGTATCTGCAACTTGTGAATAATGTCAAATGTCAAGATGGTGCCATTCAAGGTCTGTGTGCGAGCAGTAATCACAAATTGCTTGTGGAAAAGAGCCTAGATCAACATGGGCATCTTGAAAACTTGGTCAACAAGTCAACTTGGAAGAAAAGACCAAGGTCACATGACCTAAACAGTCAGCTCTCCAACTGAGTAGAGAGCCAGCCAGTTACCCAGAGTCTAGGCCCTACATTTAGCCACCATTTCCAGTTGGCTCCTGTAAGAATCATTCTTATCTGGAAAGCTGTAGGAAACTTGTACACCTTGCTGCAGTATATTTGGATTTTCAAGTCTTGAAGTCTTCATTCCCTCCTTTTTTCACATGGAAAGTTTGTACAATCCATAGAGTCAAAATAGCCACAGCTATGGGGAATAGGTCAGGATGAAAATAACAGAATTTTCCTTTAAGGGCAGAATAACAGCGCAAGATCATCCATTCGTTATATTTTAGGAGGTGTCACATCTGTCTCAGTTTATTTTTGATGCTCGAATTATAATTATCTGAAACACTGAAGAGGTCGTAACAGAACAGCTACGTCTGAAATAATGCAACAGCACATATCCGCTACATGCGAGGAGGATATGAGGTCAGTTTGTCAGTAACATGACTGTCTGACCAGCTCTGCCTGTAATGTTAAAGCTATACTATCCTGCTTGACCAGTTATTGACACTGTAGGTCATTGTAAGGAGACAGAGTTAAAATGTTCTTTGATATGATGTACACGTGTTAATAGCTGCACCTTTGATTATCATAATTAACTATATACACAAAGCATATTATGCATACTATATTGTGGAGTAGTTCTTTCCTCAGCAATTTGTAAATGAAAGTTAATTACCATTTGTGCTCTCTTATGGAGTCTCTTTGAATGGCCTGTATGAGGCAACTCAATCACATGCCCAGTTAGGTGCCAGGCCACATGTAAATGAGTGTTAAGTTCAATGAAAGAGGAAGAGTACACCAGTCAATTCCTTCTTGTAATGGCTGATCTTAAAATAGAATCATTATTTACTGAGGGCAGCACACATTGCCCTCAACCTTGACTGAACATTGGAGTGTTTGTGCTTGTGTGTGTGTGTGTGTGTGTGTGTGTGTGTGTGTTTGTGCGTACCCTCTCTGATAGCAGTACATGGTGCTCCCTCCTCGTGCTCCAGTCGTATCTCCTTCAACGCCACCAGGTTTTCTGTTAGTTTGCTTCGCCCTTTGAACACTGTGGCATACGTCCCCTAAACACACACACATACATACGCACATACATCTCTAGGTTCAGATAATATATATTTAAACTCATATGACAGCAGATATTGCTTTTTTGTAATTAACAGGAGGAGACTGGTGAAGTCAATTTAATTGGAACCTGTTTACCCCCTCTGCCTGTTTACTTTCATTTTCCATACCGCAGCACATTAACATAAAGATTAACATATTATTAATTCCATCTGACTGAATGAGGTAAGAAGCTATAATCTCTGTTATCCATGAACAGCATCAAAATGTTGCTTAAATCTAACGCAAACATCTTAAACAGGCTCTGATTTAAACCATTAATTCAAAGCTTATTTATTTCTTCACAATCTGGTTATTGGGGTTTTGAACATTGACTGTCAGCTCATCTTTGTCACATATGATTTTTTATATATATATATATATATATATATATATATATATATATATATGTGTTCTAATAAATGTAGATTAATTCCTGCAGGCTGTAAAGAGAGCACATCTTTTCCACTGCGCTCTGCTGCTGAGCCTTGTGACTGAGATTAATGCAGACAGCTTCTGTCACTAATCATTCCTCTCTCCTTAAGGCAATAATCGTTCTCAGATAAATGGTTTGGGATTGAAGTGCTTCATCCGTGCAGTGCTATCTTAATCTTTATCCAATGGACATCCATGTACACCTATGTGCATAGTGTGAATGTAGATTAAACATTGTTCTTATTCTTGTTAAGATGCACCAGCCATGCAGAACTAATGCAAAAAGCTGAACACGTGTATACTGTGCTTATACTTGTCTAATTCAGGCATATAAACAAAGCTATTTTACCCATTTTGACAGACGTGTGCCCCCCCGAGAGGTTTGACTCACTCTGAGCCAGCCTGATAAGTATAATGAAATCTTGCAGACAACTCGTGGTCAGCGTGGTTGACACAACACACCAGGGAGATGGTTCATTCGTATTTGAAGGTTCACTTCAGTCTATAGTTATTGCTCGGAGGCTGCAGCAGTGGGTGTAGTGCGTGGAGCACTAATCCCTCACTGGACTATGTCTCAGCTGTCTTCATTAACCATCTGATAAGTATCAAAAGGTGAATGTGTGACTAATTGGTGAGGACGTACCTCACCCAATTTGCCGAGTTTCACATACGTCTCCAGTTTCCCAAAGCCTATATCAGACTGGAGGAAAAAAAGAAAAAAACAGACTATTCTGTTAATATTCCCTCTGAGTACACCTTGGAAAAGATCACATTAGAAGACATGAGTTAATATTTTATAAGTTAATTAAGCACAAATCTTCTTCTAAATAAGTTTCTTCTTAATGGACTTTTAATCAAAAAATGGGAAATATGAAAGAAAATAAGGGACTCAATGTAATATTAATTTACAAGGAACAAAATAATAAATAGAAGGCAAGATAAGAAGACTAGTTACAAAATACACTCTGTATTACATTCATTAATTCAAACGTAATCTATGAAATGGATTCTAAAACAAACAAGAGAATATGGCTTCTAAAATGAGATTCATATGAGATTTATTTATAGGCCTATAAAGTGTCAGAGAAGTGGATAATAAATCACTTGAGTTCAAGTTAATATGCCGTTGATGGATAGATACAGTACAGTGTGTAGCAATAGAGAGCACTGACCAGTGAAGCACGTCGGGACATGCGACTGAGAGGTTTGCAGAGCGGTGAGTTTTCACTCTCCAGCTGCAGCTTCTTGAGGAACTCTGGAGGCAGGCGGATGTCCATGGGCAGGGACATGCGCTTACTGACATCCTGCAGCAAATCAACAGACTGGGGGGTTTACAACACATAGCACACCTGCCTGTCCACCTGTCCCCCCTGGATGCAGAGGTTAACCATCTTTATAGACTGTACACTGTCAAACAAACATTATTAACATCATTGTAGTTTTAGTCTAACTGGGAATCAAACCCCGTGCCACATGCCCGTTGGCTGTATTAATCTAGTTGCCAAGTATGTTTCCCTCAACTAGTGACATTATTTCTGAAACATATCTACTATATAACCAGATACCAACAGCCCAGAATCAGCTCAGCTGCTCCTTCTGCACCAAGTCAAAGTGCTATGTCCTTATTTCTTGTAAGTTAACAATATTGACTTATGGCCAATGCAACATTCATTTCTGTACATGGTGCCAAGCACAGCACCTTTATGAAAGGTGTATAGTTGTGAATGAAGTCTGTGAAAACTGTTAAAAATCACTCTCCAATCATGTCAGTTGTAACAAAAAGCCTGGTCAACTGTGAACCCCAACACATTCAGTGTAGACAGATGTAACACTGATGCTGCTAATGCTCTGTTAACATGCTGCTTTTTCTACACACTGTCTAGATGTTGAGACCACAAAGAGGACAAGGTGCTTGGAGTGGTAGCTACTCTGCATATAGCATGAGTAAATTATTCATTAAGGCCTTTTAATTTAATTATAAACCATTAACTCTCCCAGGTTTCGAACAGTCCCTTTGGTGTAGGCTACATCCCTTGCATGACTCAGAAGGGAGGTCCAGGATATGTTTAGAATAATGTCTTGGCACAAACAGCTGGGTTCTGCTAAAGGAAGAAAAAATGAGATACAACAACTCTTATTTGCACAATTTTGCAAAATCTTAGCTTGGGGTAATGTGTGAAGTCGGTGTTGCCAGCAGTTTTAAGTCAAAACATTTTTCCTTATAAATGTTTTTTTTTTTTTTTTTTAAACTTTAGTTAAGAAATGAAGTCCAGTTAAACTTTATAGACTCTCATTAGCTTTGGCATTATCTATTTTCAAGCTGCTATCGTCTCATTAATATCAATCTAAATATACCAATTTCAAAAAGTCCTTATAAAGGCTGCTGTAGAGACAGTGGGGCTTCAGTGAGAGGCACCAGACACCGGAATAAATGCACTCTTATAAACCTTGTATTGTAGGGGACATGCTACTATACTTTATATGGCACAGCAATCATACTCTTGAATATTGTGCCCTCTTAGCCTGATAGTGAGCTATGGATACATTCAAATTAGAATGTGTAAATCAATAAAGCAGGAGTCAGACAGTAGGTTTAGCTTTGACCCAATGCTTTCAAATCCATTAGATCCTGGCCAAGTAAGTACAAAAATTTCCTGTCAGAACGTTTCAAAATAAAAGCTCACAATTGCTTGAAACAACACATGGCTGTAAATTTTTTTTGCACACTCTTGTTGGATAAAGGTGTAATACGCATTTCTCAGGTGAGGGTAAGTTCTCTGTTTGGACATAAATAAATGTGGGATTGTCAGACCAGATATTACTGCTGGAGGGGCAGTTTTGATCCCACGGGCTGCCAGTTCCTGACCACCGCAATAAAAGTTTTGGAATTACTCACTTGATACACCATCAGGTGTGTGGGGCTGAGGGCCTTGCACACCCCCACTGGTGTCGTCAGTTATCTTGACTGATTGAACCTCTGCTCAGGTTGAAGGTGTGTGTCAGAGCCTGCTCATGTCAGCCCAGGTCAGGCAATAAAGTGAAATGACTTATGTGGATGTAGCATGGGTGTGTGAGTCCTTTGACTAATAACAAGTCATCAGTTAATGACTTGCCTTTCCACTACAATAATAAGATAGGTTCAGACTTCTAAATGTTAATAAGGTGTTAATAAATTGATTATGGACTGAACACCCTGCAGCACTTCTCCAGAACTGGAAAAGTCACCCTAATGAATTAGCTTCTAAGCTAACAAAAAAAGTAATATATACTATATATATGCTATACTAAATTGATTTTCCACAACCTGGTAACCATGAAATTATTATTAATGGAGTAATGATCTATAAAGAATTAATCAGCCATGCAACAATTAGTTACAATGTGTAAACCCCCTTTTTCAGAAAGAGGTGCACACATTTCATATCTGAAGTTTTCCAGACTGTCTCATCTCACAGTCCTCTCACTGTCACACCATTATTTTGGTCCTCACAGCACCAAGTCCTTCCTGAGTGCTCTTTTCTGTCTGGCATAGCTCCACTTGCCTGTCTGGAACGAATTGTGTGGAGTATTTGAAGATTTGGAGTGAATCATACCAGCTCCACAGGGACTTTTTCTGAAAAGGTGGAACTGTGAACTCTCTCACATTTCCAATAAAAAGTCTGTGCTGTGGGGAGGGTTAAAAGCCTTGAAGGTGACTCATCTCATTGAGTTGGCAGAGGTGCAAATGAAGGAATGACTCCCAAGGAAGAGTTTAAACAGAAGAACAAACTAGTGCTACAATTGATATCTATGTCAGAATAACCTTAAAGGCCTTTAATGTGCGAATGGACTTGGACAATTTCCTATAAATGCTTCTTAAAGGAATATAAATGACTGTGGCATAAAAGCTGAGCAGCTTTTAAAGTAAACACTTTGCCTGTTGACCCCCCATCTGTCATATATGTTAACCTGTGTCCTTCTACAGCTGCTCTTTAAGACCCAACTTACCTCCATGGAGAAACGTCTGTGCTGGGCCTTGCTGTGGTAGTGGAGGTGGGACGGAGACTGAGCTCCTGGTGTGGTTGGTTCAGGACTCACTGGACTGGCATCATGAGATGGAGGACCCAGTCTGTCTGGGGTCAGGCCTGATGTAGAAAAGACATATTCAGTACATCATTGCAGATGAACAGATGAATGGCAAAGGAAAAAAACAGTCATGCTTTCAGAACAGCTACAGTTCTCATTGGTTTCCAAGTCTCAATGAACACCATTCACCTGGGTTATAATCTGGTGTCCTCGCAAGAAAATGATTGTTCATCATTAATATAGTCATCAGACTATTCAGTCAGTGACCTCTTGTGTTCTGAGTGGAAGCATCTGCTTTTGTGGTGTTTCTCCAGTCATTTATTTTGCTTTTTATTATACAGACTTTCACTACATCACGGTCCCAGACATCACACTCAGTCATTCTGAATCAGCTACCAAAGTACTAAGTTAAAGCCATATGTGGGTACACAATGCACTGAGGCCTACAAAACATAGCCTACATACACAAAACCAACTGTCAATCATACATCCATCGGCGCTGGAGCACAACTAATACTTGAAATTTGAGAATTTAAAAAACTTGGTGGAATGGTGATTTTAACATGCATAAAACCTTGAAATTCACATTTTTCAGCATTTTGAGTACCCATGTATTTGCATTCTTACCTCATCAATCCATTTAATCAGTTAGCTTAGCTTAGGAGAATGACATAATGGAAACAGGGGAAGGCAGTTATCCTGGCTCTGTACAAAGGTAACCAATTATGCCTCCCATCACCTCTAAAACTCATTGATCAACATATTATATCCAGGCAGCAGAAAAATTAAGCTGAAGTGCCAAAAAGTGTAGTTCCTCTAATGACCACTGGAGCCTGGTACAAAAACTGTTTTGGTCTCTATAGCTAATTTCCCTCCCTCAGGACAACTGTACAGGGGGTGAAATGGTATATAACTCACTGCTTACATTTTATTGAGGATTAAAGTGATGTATAACTGAAGACGCTTTGAGTGACAAGTGGGTGAGTGTATGCTTGCCACAAATGGTATCCACTGAAATCTGACTTCACACACGCCTCCACCCCTCCTCTTCATCCATTTTTCGATTAGCTGGGATTCAGACACTGCCAAGATGGTGACGATGGACCAACCCCACATTTAGCTTCAAAACGACTCTTCAGAAATTTGTGGGATTGGACGTCACAGAGTCTCTATGCATCTTTATATGCAGTCTATGGTTCTATCCTGTTATATTGTATCTATATATGGTTAGTTTATGTTACTATTGCTTGGACATAGTTCAGCAAATAAGTCCTCTGTAAAATGACAACTGGTCATTTTGCACTTTTCCTATGGATTAAACAAACAAGATATAAAGTGTTAAATTATGAGCTTTAGAGATGAGGTCTTGCTCTTTCGGGTGATGCTCCAGATACAGTATAAGATACAGACATAAGAGTGGTATAAATGATATTTAATGTAATGCAATTAGATGTTTATTTGCTTTATTTATCAAGAACAACAACAACAACAAAAAGAAATCTGATAAACTCTCTGTATGCCAAACATTAGACAAACTTAGCTACTAGCTACTAGATGGACAAAAGATCATTTTTTTTCAGCTGAGGAGCCAGACATTTTCCTCAGGAGTTGGAGAGTCAGCAGAACTACAACTGACCTTCAGGGAAAGAGAATATTGGAACATGTGAGACTACCAAAAGCATAACTTCAAATGGATTATTATTTTTTGCTGTTATATTTATTATTTATATTATGTTTAATGGGCGTGCAGTGGTTAGCACTGTCGCCTCACTGTAAGGAGGTTCTGGGTTCGAATCCCGGACCTGGGGCACTTCTGTGCGAAGTTTGCATGTTCTCCCTGTGCTTGCATGGCTTCCCTCCAGGTTCTCCGGTTTTGTTCAAACAGTCCAAAGTCATGTAGGTTTATGTTCATTGGTGACTCTAAATTGCCCGTAGGTGTGAATATGAGCGTGATGGTTGTTTGTCTCTACATGTCAGCCCTGTGATAGACTGGAGACCTGTCCAGGGGTCCAGTAGTTCAATTGTATGTATGCTACTTTGGAGAATTTATATGAATTTGATTTGAGTCGTAATGTAACTGTATCCCTTACCTTCTCTAAAAAAATGGCTTGCATTTTCCCAGAAGTTTGTGATGCTGATTGTTGGTAATTAAAACAACAATAACATAATGGTAAAAAAATCAGCAACCTTCTCTTTTTATTAAAACACATTGTGAAAAGCCTCCAGTGCAAACCTCTCTAAACCTTACTGATCAGTTTACTACTGTACTGATGTATCTCCACAGGGCAAAGAAAGCCATCGTGAACACAACCACAAAGTTGACTCTTAGCTCCTTGTTTTCAGAGATGAGGCTCATTAAGACTGCAGAGGAGATTATAATTAATGGTACTGAACCGAATGTGTTAGACAATTACACTGTGAGCGCGCAAGCATCATAATGTCACAGCTTCTAGCCAGTGTAGTGGGAAGAATGGACTTTGATCCTCATCATACGGTCGGCGTCTTTTGAGTGCTGCCGGCTGTGAGATTTCAGCTGCAGTTTGATCTCCACTTTCAATGGCCAGTGTTGGCCGCCTCACCACGGCGAGCGTGGGGCGTGAAGTGGACATGTGTCTCCATTTTGTGGGCAGCCTCTAGATGTGCGTGTATGTGTGTGCATGAAGCACTTTAACTCCTTGTTTCCATGGGGACAATGGCTAACAAGGGAAGCAGGCCGATGTGTTAAGGAGGACGTCTCATATGTGTCTTTAAAGCCTCCCCCTCAACACACACACACACACACACATTAAAAGGATACACACTAACATTAATATTTACTGCTTGGTTTATGGCGCCTCTCGTACAACAGGAAATTCAGCAGTGTACCACCAATTAAACAAACATACACACATAATATTGCTCTTCTACAACAAACTGCAGGTGTATTACTTACAGTAAAAAGATAAAGCAGACAGACAGATGACTCTGGCCTGAGCTGGGCCTGGGAATTTTAAAATGCTTGAGTGTGTACAAGGCGTTTTAAACAGGGTGACGGAGAGAAGCGTCTGACAGGCCACTTTGTGTCAGATTGATTGACAGTCTAAATGAGCTGGGATATGAAATGACAACCTGTTTGCTGGCCATTTGAATATCACAGCGACAGAGCTCCTTTGATCTCCCCATGCTAATTAAGGTCAGCAAAGGCAACACTGACGCGAGCACACGCACATGCACACACACACGCACACCGCGACACTGTGCCTGATTGTTGTGAGATATGGATGGTTGCTTACTAGAGATCTTGTTAGGGAAAGGACAATCCAATATGCAACGCCACATGATGTTTTTGTGGCGTTTCCATCTGAAACTGTAATTACAGAGAGGAGGGGGAGGCGGAGGCAGAGGCAGCAGCAAATAACAGTGGGCAGTGAACTTTACAAATTATAGCAGAACCAACATCCAGGCAAAGTTGAAGATCATTTTTGTGTTTATGTCACATTTAGATTTTCAAAGCTATTTAGAAAAGAGTTGCCCTGCTCAAGGACAGATCCACATAAAAAAAAAGTCTACAAAAAAAAAAAATGCTGTGATTTTTGAGTTAGATTCATGAGCACACTATATGCTCATAATGACAATGTTAGCACGCTGATGTTTAGCAGGTGTAATGTTCGCCACCGTAGTTTAGCATGTTAGCATGCTGATATTTGCTCCTCAAAACTAGTCTAATATAAAAACAACATTGATGAGCATTTGGTCATAAACTAGTGTTTGACCTGATACTGGTACTTATTACATGTTATTTCACAGTAATCCATCCAGTAGGTTCTGTAATAGTTCATCCTGCACCAAATTGTGCCATACACATTTCTTCAAATAGTATCACACCAATAATTTGAGCCAGGGAAGAAGAAGAGTAAGAAATTACATTTAACATAGCAATGATTAATGTTTTTAAATCAACAATGGTCCAAATCACCATGTAATATAAAAGAGGCTTCTTCTAATTTCCACTGAATTGTGTGGTTCCCTTTGGCTCTACAGAGAGTTTCAGTGTCTTTCAGCTCAGTGTTTTACTTTTACATCAGGCGACAAACAAGTGTCAAACCACAGTGATGTCACCCAGAGTGACGCCTCCAGTTTGTGACCAAGTGTCAACCCTCCTCGACTGATTTGTGAACTGCCATCTTGAAGTTTGTAATTTCGCCATCGCCATCTTGGTTTTTTGAAACCAGAAGAAACCATATTGAGAGAAGAAGGTGGAGCTGAGGAGCAGTGGGGGGTAGATCTGACCTGCTCTGTACTGTACTGTATCCTGATTGTGTGGTACAGTCTGTCAATCACACTGTAGCCACACCCTAATTCATACCTTGCTTTATGGTCCATTTTCCTCTAAATGGACCATCATTTAAAAAATGAACATCATGTTGTATTGAAGACTTGAACCTAGAGACTGAGACCATAAACTCATTAGGAAAACGTTTACTGAGATAAATCAAGGGACAAGTAGGAACATTTTCACATAATCTTCAATACAATCTGACTTCTTCTAATGTATTTGCTGACACGGCTGCCAAAAACATTCATTAATGTCAGTTTAAATGATTAAAAGAAAGCTAAGACTACATCAGATGAGGTAGGTTGATGGGAACGATGGCTAATGGCACGATTCCTGTAAAAGCCTAAAGCAGTTTGTCTTGGACAAAAGCCAGTCAACACAACAGCACAACGTAACTAAGATAAGTAAATCTCAGCAGACCTTATGAATCAACAGACTGTTGCACAGAACCTGATTTAAATCAACTGACTTTGATCAGTTATTTGTTTTTCCTATAATCAGGATTGGTTTCGGTGATGGAGACGGAGCTCTCATCGGAGCGTTGACGTGTCATGGTAGAGAATGTGATTACTCCCGACATCACATGAGCACGTTCATGTGGGAGCTCAGCTAAACAGCTTTAAATGGACTAATATATGGAAAGTGAACAGGGAAATGAGAACTATTAGTGGTTAATCAGGCAGTAAGTCATGGATACACCTATAGGAGACACATGGACCCATACAACACATCCACATAGGCACGATTACGTTTGAGGCTCTGACAGCAGGTATACCTTTGTTCATATGAATCTAGATAAAGATGGTGATGAAAGGTTGTGTGTGTTTTTGTTTTTCATGTATACTATATCTTAAGTGTGTATTTGTGTGTACATTCAAGGGACACACAAGGGATTTTCTTTGTGTTTTTCAGCATGACCCTGCTGTTTGTGTTTTGAACAATATCGGAGAATCCAATTATATGATAAGACTGAAGAACCGAAACTCATGAGCATGCATTTAACGAGATTATTATGCTCAGTGCTGGAAATACAATATTAACAAACATGGTTATTATAGTTCAAAACAAAGGAATGAAAAATGCCTGTATTTGGTTAATTGAGTAAATGAAATACCTGAATGAAATAAATAGCCAGGCACATAGCCTAATATGTACCCAGAGATATTAAAGGAGAGATCCCATAGTATCCCTGAGAGGTCTGACTTTATTTTCCAGTGGATTAGGAGACATACCATTTTAAATACGAAGGTAAAGCCCTTAGTAATTAGGTACAGGTAACGCCTTGAGGGAACTTTTATTCATTCATTGGATTCAAGGATGAACTGAATAGATTTTGGTGGTCAAAGGTCAAAGTTCAAAGTCACAGTGGTCGCATGTTGTTATGAATATATCAGGAACGTCCAGAAGGAATTTCATTGCATCTATTACAAAGATGAACTGATTAGACTTTGATAGTCAAAGGTTAAAGGTCACCGTGATCTCACAAAATCTTAGTGGGCATAGCCCATGAATACACAATATAATACACTAATTATGACACAGTTTAAGTCAAGTGTCTGCCCTAACCCAAGCCGACCCCATCTGTCATTTATGACAGAGTGTAATTCAGCCAGTGATTACATTTCAAGTTAACTACAGATAAGGTTGCCATGACACATGACAGTGACATCAGTCTTTTTATATAAATGTTTGCGAAAAAGAAATTCAGCATGCAAAATGTAACATTTAACAAACACCACAGTGACTTTAATATCCACTAAAAATCAGATGGTGTCTTACATCTAAACGGTACTATACGCTGTGTGTAATGTGTTTAACACTGTGTGTAACACTGACAGAGTGCGACAGCCTCAGGAGGGAGGAGGGTAACAAGACAGAGAAGAGAGATGAACGGGAAACGCTTTGAGAGTATCAACATCAGACGACTGCTGAGATGAGTCCAATGTTGTTCGTCCTCGTCTTCGTCCTCTGTCTCTCTGCCTGCCTGCCTGCCTGCCTGCCTGCCTGCCTGCCTGTCTGTCTGCCTGTCTGTCTGTCTGGTTACCTCTCTCCTGACCTTCAGGAGCAGACAGTGATGTGGGCAGATGTGCTCTGGGGGTTGAGTTGCACATCCAGCTGAATTGTCTCCGTCAGGCAGCTGCGTAACCGCCTCACTTAGCTGCCCTGTCTGAAGTTGCCTGATTTTGATTAGTCGACTCCAGAGTGATGAAATCACTTGATTACAGTACACCATGCTTTTGTTAGCAAGACTTGAGAACTTGACTTAGCAGAAATTTTTGTTCACCTTGACTGACCTTGGATCTGCTTCTAGTTTATTTCCCAACTTAAAGAAAATAACTAGGTGAGGGGATGTGAAGCATAGCATGTGCTCATACCATCTGCGGTCAAACAGTATAACAAAGCACACTTGAAATACTAATTCTTAATGAGCTTGGTTCCTTTGCCTTCTCATTCCCCTTTGAAGCCTGCTGATCCTCAGTGGCCAGGCGCTGGTGGTGGTGGTACCAGGCGTAGCCGGAAAAGCCCTGTTTAATCTGTGTGGGTTTCCTTACACAGACATGGGAGAAAGAGAGGCTTTTGTATTTGGAATTAAAATCCAGAATGAGATTGCAGTTTGTGCTCTATTATTAGACACAAGCTATTCATTCGCACAGAGACCAGATGACACAAGGAAGTCGAAGAGTTCAGGGTTAAGGGCTTTGAATGTGCTTAATTAACCATTGGTTTATTGGTTATAAAATGTTTTTTTAGCCCCTGTGGCCATTTGGTCAGAAAGTTCAATACCTTATTTTTCCCATTTGAGGGAAGTGAAAGCAAGTTGTTTTCACATTGATGTCTCACCTTTTAAGTCAACATGGCAACAGTTTTGTTTTTGCTTACACATGCAGCAGTTTCAGAGAAACAGTGACATTTATTTGGAGTTGTGTTTATGGTCAGATTGCAAATGTGAGTCTAATATTCACTCTGTTTTTGCTCTGTTTTGTGCTCTACCAAATTTTGAGGTGACACACATGGTGTACAAACTATAGCTGTGTCCCAATTCATCCCATTTTGAAACATCCTTCTAACAATACAAAATACATCATTCTTGTCCTGGACAATGCAAGCTCCAACGGGGTAGATCCTTCATGGCCCAACCTATCCCAAGATTCAAACAGCACTGATAGACAGAGGTTTACACTTTTAAATATAAGGTTTTCAGCTCAGTTGTACAGCTAAGAGTACAACTATACTATTAGCAGGGGCCTTAAAACCCCAATTATTACATGTTGTTGTTACATGTTGTCAAAGTTGCTATGTACTTTGTGATAGAGTAATAAAGGTGGATTTTCACTGTAATTCCATCCATAAGTAACACAAAGACAAAATCTTTTGTTCGTGGGTTTCAAACACTTTAATAATATAATAATAATAAACATCTAAAAGCATAAAATCTTATCAGATCGGGGCAGAATCCTGGGGCAAAATCAGATATAGGTCAGTGGTCAAATTTGTGTCAGTTTAGGGGAAATAATTTGAGAACCACAGGTCTGGACCACGTTATGTGAAGGATAAGGTCCCTGACTTGGGACAAAGATTATGTGTGAAGCCAAATAGTGGAGGTGTGGGTCATTGAACCAGAGCAAGTCGCTGGAAGAGGCAAACAGAGGAACTGCGGGGTGGAGTGATCATTCTCTGTGGGTTCATCATTATGTAGTGATTCTTTCAGATTTCACATATTGATCCAATTTTTTAACTGCTTTTTAACACACAGAAGTAAAGCGGCAATGCTCCAGTCAAAGAGTTAGACTGATCCAAATATTAACTAGCTTCGTCCACAAGAGTAGCAATGGCAGTAGGTGTCACGCACTGATGTTTTTTTTGAAACATCACTGTGAAACCACTGTGGAGCAATGACGCCCCAAAGACAACATGATTTTTGGAAGCGTATACTTCAGTGGACTTCAGAGGGTTAACCATTGTAGCAGCGATGTATAGATGCTATAAGAATTTTGAAAACATTGGCATTGCATGATTAAGAATGTTGTCATTCAGTAAAATCTTGGGTTTTGAGGAAGAAGGAATTGAAGACAACTTCAGGCAGAAGAACATCTAAGTGAGGGAAACAGGTTCTTACCCTGAGTGTGTTGAATGTTGAGCTGGTTGATCTGCTCAGTGAACTCATTCTCCTCAATGGTCTCAGTGCGAGGGACAGATAAAGAGAAACGTCTCTTAAAGTTCTTCATCTTGTTCATGGTGCTGAGGAGCCGACTCTGCAGGACAAACAGACAGACAGAGAGAGAGAATAACTTTTATATTCAGTGCAAATAATACATGCATTGGCACACTCCCTGATGCTTTTCTTGAAGAAACGTTTCAAGGTGCAATATTTGCCCCATAGGTTCATGATATACAAACTACTGACAGAAATGAAGATTTGTCACAGTGCAAAACATTTCATAAATAGATCTCGTACAGAACATATAGTGCAGAAAAAAATCAAAGACAGTCAACACTCTTTGGTGTACTGCCTGCATGACACGAGCTGCAGTGTGTTTTGCAGCTGTAATTGATCTTTATGTGCAGCTTGACCAAACACAGTCTTCTGTGTCATCTGATAATGAGGCAGAAAGCAGCAGGATCGCAGCTGATCAATCTACTCACTCCCTTAGTAGGTTACACAACCACAGCCATCCCTGCTAGTTAGTTACCGCTCTCCTGCCTTTTTTACTCTTTCTTTCCTTCCTTTTCTCTTGTCTGTGTGCTGCAGGGATTGGTGTCATGGTGTCTCCGCGATCGCCTTAGTGTTGTGGATTTATGCATATGTCAGTTTCTGCTCATTATTGTGAAAGGCTAAGAGATGTCTGTGGTTGGTTCAATTACAGCAAGACTCCCTGCTGTTATTTTTAGACCTCAATAGCCCATCAGGATATTACTGTCTCAGAGAAATCTCAGTGTATTTTCAGATTAAAAGCCTGCACGACCTGTATCTTTGATGGCTGCCTGTGCACAATCACGCAATGCAAAGTACACACATGCATAAATACTAGACCAGGGTAACAAAATAACAGCAATCTGCAATAGACAATTCATCCATATCAATATTAAAATTGTGCCATAGAGTGTAATAGTTTTTGGGCACCCACCTGGTGGAGGCTTTGTCCTGACCGCGGTGGTTCAGGATGCGAATGTGACCTGTGTTCATTTGCTGCATGTCATCCCCCCTCTCTCTCTCTCTGACCTTCCTGTCTCTCTCTCACTATGGCTGTTCAAATAAAGGCAAATAAATGCCCAAAAAAATTATTTAAAAACAGAAAGGAAGTCCAATGCCATATCCAAAATCACTCACTAATCCCTCACTGTACAGAGAGTTTGCCATTTTGTAGTGCTGTCCGAATGTATAGTGAGGATTATTATACCCTATATAGTGGACTCAAAGTATCCCACAATGCATCATGAACAGTGGTGTACAATGGATGGTCAGTAACCAAGTAACATAGACCATCATGTATGGCAGTACAGAGAAAATCATCCAAGTAGTGTCTGAGTGCTCCCTACCTGACTATAAAGAGCCTTTCACGCACCTCATAAGATGGAGAGACAAACAACCAGTCATTTATCAGCTGTGGCCCCACCAACAGCAACAGAAGCATGGAGTGAGAAAAGTTGGTGAGGAAATTGTGGCCATTTTCTTTATCAGGAAGCCGTTGTGTGTAAACTGTGCAGGAAAACCGTCCCGACAGAAGAACAGAAATACAACAAGCTGATTTTATCACCTTACCTGTTTCCACCCTTCAGATTACGCAACGTGTTGTCACGATCAACATCTGCTGGAGCCTGTGGGTCACACCGACGATGTATGGAAAAACAGGCACCTTATAGTGGTGTACAACTTTGCTCTTGGTCTATATTAAAGATATTAATTATGTATATTGCGAAATAAACTTTTTTATAATTTTATTTCTAATTCTGCCTAGCATCCAGATCCACTCCAACTATCTTAGCATAGACAGTAATGACCAGTGACTCTGTGACCAATACCACAAAACTAGAGTCAACAGAGTGTGATCAACATTGTATTTTTTATACAGCGTTGATCCCTGATTATTGTAATAATAGACATCCATGGATCATCATTGTGAGGCCTAACCAACACAATGGGAAGATCAGCTGTTTTTATTGTGCTTGTTGAGGACCTAACCTCACTGTTAGCTCAGAGCAGTTGAGCGGTTTCTATGCTGCTGGGTGAGAAAGAAACGTTTGTTCAGAGGTAAAACAAACATTTGCAATATTAATACAACACTGATATGTTTGATGTATTTAGACTCCGCTGATGGAGGTGGCACACTAATGGAATTAGGTGGAAAATTAATTAATTTGTAGTAATTCAGAGAAAAATATGACAAGAAACAGGTGTGCAGAGGCTTTTATAACCCTTTGCACTTGATAAGAATAAAAATGTTAAGAATTAAACCCTGAACTGCCACAGAACTGAGACTATTTATCTAATATGTGGTTTTGTGCTAATGCAGCACATTAGGAATATACTGCATCTTGTTTCTGGTATATTTTGATGGCAGACTTTAAGATTTTTACAGTTGCTAATATCAACACTACAACACCCAAATGATATTAACTATTGTGCACTTATGTTGTGCAGCATACAACTGCTGCACATTAGCTTGACTATTTCATTAAATGCTAATGTTACCTGTGCCATTGAGGTGGACTTGTTTCTCAATGTATGAGCAGTGAGGGGTGAAGAGGTAAACTGCATTATCTCTCAGCTAACGTTTTCCTCAGTCTCTAGTTCCAAGTCTTCAATACAACACGATGTTCATTTTTTAAATGATGGGAAATAGAGGAAAATAGACCGTAAAGCAGGGGGTGAATTAGAGGGTGTGGCTGCTGTGTGATTGACAGACTGTACCATACAATCAGGATAGAGTACAGAGCAGGTCATACACACCCCTCACTCCTCAGCTCCACCTTCTCCTCCAAATATGGTTTCTTCTGCTTTCACAGAACAAAGAATTTTACAGACTTCAAGATGGCTGTTCACAAATCGATCGAGGAGGGTTGACACTTGGACAACAATCAAAATCAAAATCATGACGACCTCAGACGACTCATAAACCTCAGGATTCATGGAAAGAAACCAGTAGAGAGATGGAAGCAAGCTCTTTGAACTGATGAAACAAAACCAACCTCTGGGAAGAGGATGGAAAGAGGGAAATGTGGAAAAGAAATGGAGCAGCTCATGATCCAAAGCCACCACCTCATCGGTCCAACATGGTGGTGGTTCTGTTGTGGCTCAGACATCGATGGCTCCAGTGGAAGTAACACTGACATCTACTGATGACTCCACTGACAGAAGCAACAGGATGAACAGAGCTACAGGAGCTTTCTGTGGCTCAGATTCAGCCTAATGCATCGAAACTCACTGAACAATGTTCTATCATTATGCAGAACGACCACCCTGAACATACAGAGAAACAACCACAGAGCTTTTCATGGTGAAGAAGAGGAAGATGTCCCCTGATCTCTGTCTGACTGAGCTGATTTCCACTTACTGAAGACCAGACTAAAGACAGAAAGGAAAAGGAGGAAATGAAGGAGGCTGCAGTGAAGGTCTGGGAGAAGCATCAGCAGAGAAGATAAGGATGGTGAAGTCTATGACTCAAACCCTTCAGTCAGTGACTGCAAAGGATTTTCTACACAGTATGACTTAGTGTGCATCTGTCCATCTATCCAATCATTTCAAACCTCTAAACTTTCTTTCCATATTGACAGAGACAGAGACTCAAATTAAAGCTGAGCCTTGATATTTCAATGTATTTAGTTTCAAAGTGAATAGATAAAACCTGATTAACATCAAATGTGTAGCTGTCCATATACTTTCGGTCTGAATGGTATAGAGGTGTAAGATATGCACAAAGGCCTGGGAGTTAGGAGAAAATAATGAAGGCTTTCTCAGAACAAGTGAAGTGTGGGTGGCAGCCATAAAATGAACATCAAGTGGAGGAGAGGAGGCAGCTCAAAAAGGAACGGCAGACTTAAGTAATCCCCAGATCAGTGCAGCGAAAGGGAGGATTCCTAATTCCAAACAGGGGAAGTCTTTAGAAAACAATCAAATTCAGCATGTGACTCTCGGATGGGGAGGGAAACATGCTCTCCGCATCACAAAAGAGCAAAGTCACTGCTGCAGTGTGCCTAAAAAATCCCTAAAAAACAGGAATGCCAACCTTTTTGTGCTGCTAATAACACAAATGTTCAGTGAGCAGTTAAAGCAGCAACCGAAGAACAAAGTTTTATATTGGGGAGCTGAAAAAAGGCCTCTGGCTCAGTCTCAACTGTATCATATTCATCATGTCAGCAGTAAAAGAGCAGTAAAAACATACAGATCTTTGCAGTAATAATTCACTGCATGGGGGCAGAATATTTATGCCATGGGGGCTCAAATAAAACTGATTTGAAAAGCTTGTTGTTCTTGTTGTGCTGTGTCTTATGTGTTAGTGTGTAAGCTCATTGAGAAAAAAAACATCGCTGCAAAAACACTACAAATTGGATGCATACAATCATGATCTATACAACCACCACAGTTCCAAGAAGGACACTGCAGGCAAATTTGTGTTTCATCCCTCTTAAACCCACATTAATCTGTCTGATCCATTGCCTTTGTATTTTCCCTTATAAAATCATAATTTTTTCAAATTTCACCAAGTCTCCACATCTTCAGAATCAGCTCAACCTCAGCTAGTTATAAATGTCTCTCAATAAAGACTGTTCACTGTCATAATGGATAAGAGCTCATATCAGAAAACGAACATTGAATTTTTCCTTATTTTGTGGATAAAAAGACTGCAAACCATAATACCCAAAGAAAACCTCAACACAGAAAGTTACACACATGTGTTTGTGTTGTTCTAGAGCTGATTTGAAGTTTCTCTTTTTATCTGATCTGAGTTCTGCTCATTCTTTGGAGCAGTAATGATGAAATATCAGCTCCAAAGCCTCTAATGCTCCAAATATCTTATTGTCCATGTCTCTCTGTCTTTATTCTGTCACTACAATAAACTCAGAGCAACTTCTCCTCACTCTGAGATCAGAAAAATACAGGATTGATCCCATTGACTTTGGCTATATAAGTAGCTGACAGCTAGGCCTCTGAATGAGACACTCTGATTGGCTGTGACATCACCCACTGGAGCCAATAGGAGTGTCGAGATGTGACCAGCAAAGATGGAGGATGAAAATTGATCCATAAAACCACAGAAGTAAAGCTACAATGCTCCAGTCAAAGGGTCAGACTGATCCGAATCTGACCTGACATTCACCATGAGTTTATCAACTGAAGTAAATGTCAAACCAGGATAAACCCGCGTTTTTTTGAAAGAACTGAGAAAAAATCAGCTCAAATTATCATCATGGAGCAATATCGCTTGAAAGATAATGTGATTTTTGGAAGCATATACACTTCAGTGGGCATCAGAGGGTTAATCTTTTGTTTTCCATCATGATAACACACACAGTTTGACCAAGTGTCATATAATCCACATGATATAACACTGTTGTTGTTGGGTAAATGAATACAAAGAAACTCATTATAAAGGAGTTTAGCCTGTGGGGGTTAAAACTTCCCTACTGTGTACATGTGTTGTGAGAATGTTGAAAACATATACCTACATAACAACAGGACAAGTGTTGGATGTGTTGGAGTTTAAAGGGGCTGTTTGAGATGTTCACGTACTCAGATGAAGGAAGAACAATGAAGTCTGAAACCAAAAAAAGGGATGGACGGAAAGTGTTCATGCAGAACATTGTGATGTCACAGCAAATCTGTTGTTTTAGACATTTAGACATGTGTGTGAAATCTTGTCATAATTAGCGCCAAAAAATTTTATAAGGTCACAGCAGTGTTGTGCCATCAGGACAAGCAAAAGCTAATGCTAATGCTAGCTAAAGCTAACAATAGACATCAAATGGAGTGTGAAGTGGAAGCCATATCTCTCCTGACATCTCAGACCAGCTTTCATTCCCATAAAGAAGCTGATATTGCCTGTCTGCATCATAGAATCATATATAAAGATGGATGTAGCCTCAGTGATGTCAACCACAGGTTTCTGAAGAGCTATTTTGAAGCTTAGAGTGAGCTGCTCCGCCGTCACCACCTTGGCACTGTCTGACTCCGCCTCCCTCCCAGCCAATCCAAATTAAAGGAGGGGGGTGAGTGGAGGACGAGACTTCGCTGCTTTCCAATTTATAGCAAGCATATGCTCTTCCACCTGTCTCAAAGCACTGTGTTCTCAATTATGCAGAACTTTAAGCCTTAATAAATTTCACACTGGTGAGTTATATAAAAATTTACTCCAGAGACAAAAATGTTTTGTAATGTTTATTTCCCCTTTGTGGCCACAACAAGAGTTAGGGTTAGGCTTTTGTCACTACATAACTAGGTTGACTACCATGGACATTTGCTATTGAATAAGGCTGAGATGGACATTTATGCATGCTCATTGTGAATAATCTCTAGTATATTTGATAGTGAATTTGTAGCTAGCAACAGAGAAATGTACCTATTAAGTATCCAACCATTTGAGAGAAAACCTGCAATTACACTGTGATTTATCATCTCAAATCGATATCAGTTGTCTTCTTAATGACCTTAGTCAACATATGTGATGACAGGGAATTAGGTTGTATCATGGAGTAGCTTTTAATGACTCCTTTTTGCAAGGGAAGCTTTCACAGGCATATTTTTTCAATTGTGGTTGTCACCAGTGTGCCGGCATAATGAACAACAGATAACAATAAATGCCTGTTGATTGTCTATTGATGTTTCTATCAGGCAAAGTACAAAATATCAGAGAAGCCCATAAAATACAAAGCTGTCAGATATGAAGCAGATAAAGGGGTTAGGAATGGAGTGAAGAAGCTCAGTGGGCAGAGAAAAATCGATGCCATATGGTGCTAAAGTGCTGATGTGTTTGTGGTTGTGGCTGATATTTTTCCCTGTGAGACTCTGCGAGGCACTCCCGGTGAAGACAGACTTCCCCTGTGTCTCAGCAGGGCAGAGCCACACCGAAGACTCCAGACCCTCCAGAGCATTTCATACAGAAGTTCAATTGAACAACATGTTCACTGTAGTTTACCGTGTGCTCTCAAAAAGAGGTGTAATCCACTCAACCAAATTAGCTTTGGTACAAAGACCTCATTGTGTCACAAGTTGAGTAACAGCACTGGGTCCTTATACCAGTTTGGTCTGCTGGTGTCTTTCTGAGGGGGATCTGTTTATTACTATCGTGTGAATGAGAAGTGACCTTTAGTTTCCTTTTCCTGTGTCTTTAAATTGATTTTGTACGTTACGGATTCTGTGAGTGTTCTCATTCACATAACTGATGTCAGGGTTTATTGATCTTTTAGAGGCTGTTGTAACTGTAACTGTAATTGCTGTAACATGCTATAAAAACATCTTGTGACTTGATCATTTGCATTCTAAAAAACATTTTACAACAGAATAGAAATGTATCAGTGGACAATTTTCACTCACTGTACACACTTCATCTAGTACTGTCTGTATTCCACCTTTTCTATTGGTAATGTGACTTAAGTTCAGACTAAATCGTTTAGTCTCAGTGATGATAAACACACAGGAAAGAGAATTATAGTGAAGCACACAGGAATCTTGTTTCCTGTGAACATGCTTCTCAATCAAGAATTAGCAAAATAGTGTTTGAGTTCAAACAACACAATTTGTCTGAATGAACAATAATAATGAACAATCACAATCGAGGAGTTCAAACAATAACAGTGTAGCGGGTAACAGTCAGTGAACTCCTCGGCCAAAGACATCAGTCAGGAGTCAAACCAGGGGCCAGATGCATGAAACTCTGTAGATTCATGACTAAAACTATGTGTATGCACAAAACCAGGAATATGCATAAACACAAATTATAAGTTATAAATGCATGTTGCGTATGCATTATTCTGGTTTCAAATTCTCTCTCATTGAGAAATTGAGCTCAAGTGAACAAACCTCAGTTCCACTCCTTTTATTAACTAAAAATGGATGAAGAGACTCTATTTATCCATTATTTTGCAAACAAACCAAAAACTGTGGCACAAGTTATGAAGTTATGAAACACAACTTCACTGATAATTAGTTAGATGATAAGCTTTAGTTCAATATCTCCAACTGTTAAATCATTTGTTGGGATCAGAGACGTCTCCGTCAGACAACAGACAGGCTCTAAAACTCTGATCAGTGAATATTAAAATAGTATCTAAACAGTTCACAAAATGACTCACAGTAAATTTGAATTATATTAAACAAGAGAAACAAGAAAACACTGAGCACACAAGCCCAATAAGTTCTGTTGATGAATTGAAATTTTTGCTGTGTAAACAGTCTCCCCTTTATTTTACATTTTCACTTCACTGTATCAAACTCGACCTGCTCTAAAAATTGTGTACGCTTTATCAAAAGGCTGAGTCAGGTGATCACAGTCTCAGAGCACAATCTGTGTTAAATAAATAAATACTGATCCATGTGTGGGAAGTTGAGTGCTCATGGTTACTGTGTGTACGCATCATTTATACATCTGGATCCTGGAGTCCAGTCTGTTACAGCACCGTGTGTTCCTGTTTTTTTTTTTATCTTGTCCCTGTCACGTCTCCTCTGTAGCCTCCACTCAGGCTGCTCCTGCTTTCACCTCCATGAGATGCACCTGGCTTGGAAAGGAGGGGCCTGAAGCTCTGCTCCCAGCATCAGAAGGGGCCAAGAGCCCATTGCTTGTCAAATCTGTATTGAAGTGGATACAATGCATCCTCCCCTCTGCATCTAAGCAACCTCCATTTGCCAAAGACTGCGGTGGATTAGCCCCTGCATCCTCGCTGCCTGCTCAGCCGTGAGTTTTGATTGTTGTTTCCTGATTTTGATGTCTTTTGTAGTCTTAATTTGGTGTCTTGCATATTTGTATAAATTTGTCTTAAATCATCTCTTCGGACTGTTTTAAAGGTGTCTTGTTTTTTGATTTGGAGTGTCTTACGCCCCTTAGGGTGGGACAGTCAATGAAACCAGATTTGACTTAGAGGAGACATCTCAAGCAGTTTAGAGATTAATCAGTCCACTGTCACACACGTTGTCCATAGGTGGTGACAATTTTGTTCTGGTCCCTTGAAGTGGGTGCCCATCTAAGGTGACCCCAAGAGTGCAATGTGAGGTAAAAAAAAAAAAAAGAGCAGCATGACATTTTCATTCATTGTATAGCATCATCGTGGAGCAAGAAATACACAAAGGAAGCTGCTGCTCTCCAGAGCCAAAACAAACTTACTGTGCCATATGAAACACTGTGCACAGCCTATTTCTAAATATTAGTCTTCAGTTGCATTAGACATTTCAAGTAATAAATCAGGTTTATTATTTCAGGAAACATCACAATGGGAGCTGTGCTGTCTGCTGACATCCTTCCTTTCCTCCTTCAAAGCTCCTCCTCCTTTGAGCTACATGCTAACATCAGCAAGCCAAGATGCTCGCATGCTGATGTTCAGCAGGTAGCGTGTTTAGTGTAGTCACCATTTAAATTTAGCATGTTAACAATATTAGTACAAGTACAACCAAAGCTGATAGGATATTTTCATCAGTTTTGGAGGTATGTGTTCGTGAAATGAAATATTGGTCAAACTGAAACTGACTCAGGAAAAGTCAGAAAATCAACTGCATTATTATTTTTAATCTCAAAAATAACATGATTTCCCTCAAATGTCCTATTACTCCTGGCAGTCCATCCATTGGTTGTCAAGATGTGGTGTTAGAGAAAAAGACTGGAGAGTATTGAGGTGATTACACATCATTTTGAGACGTCTGTACATAATCGAGTGCCAAACCATCTATTATAGTATTAGTTTTCAAGACATTTAAACAAAAGTGTCAACCTTACGGCACTGTGAGAGAAAAATCACGGGATCACACAGGTATGTAGCATAAACAGGCCACGATTATCTGAACCACATTTAAACCATCCATTCTCCGTTATACTCTGGAGCAGAGTACTGGAACGAACCCCCAGCAAACTAACATTTCCATTCTTAGAGCCCATTGCTTCTGGATCTGTACTGAAGTAGATCCCAAGCTTCCTTTCTTCTCCTTCTAAACAAACCTCCAATTGCCAAAGACTGTGGTGGATTAGTCCCTGAACACAACACAACACAGTATGATGGTTATTTGTTTCATAAAAACTGACATCTTACAAAACCTGCATTCAGACTGAAGTCATTACCAGTTGTGAGTTCAACAATGGCTGAGCACAAAAAAGATCTCTTGTAACAAGAACTTTATCTTCATCAGCAAATCATCCAAGGACATGTATGACGCTGTAAAGCACACATTGTGATCTCAATCAAAACAGCACTGAAACAGCCCATGAATGAGATCTTAGCACCAAGGATTAAGATGAAAGAATAAAAGACAAGTGTGATGTGGCTTTCCAGGCTTATTTTCTCTTCAGTGACACAGTGAGGTTTGAGTGAAAGCTGCAGTGCAATGTTTCAAATGTAAATATTAACATGGGAGATTAACCACGTAAGGGTTCCTTGAAACCTTGGAAGAGTGCTTTAAAAAACCCAGGGCTCATGTGCAACTCTAAGATGATTTCATTTCCAAGTATTTGTAAGACATCACAGAAAAAAAATGCTTAAAATGCAAAAACTTTCAGTGTATACAGATCTTTCTTCCTGTTTACAGTTCAGAGATGACTGGGAATGTTGTATGGCTCTCCCCACTTGTATTGCCAAACCTGTAAATCATGGTAGGAAATTATGGAAGTATAGGGATGACAAAAGATTTGTAAGTAGCAACGCTACTTAGTCTGCAGGGCAACATTTCAAAGCACCAGGCACAGATTAGTAAGAGTTAGATCTGCTTGAGTTGGACAGAATGATGACTGTGGGGTTTCGACATGTGACGATGGGGCCAAGATGGCGTTGTAGAGGAAGCACCACACTTCAGTTACCCAGTTATTTTACATGTATCCTTGGACTAAAGGACAAGGAAAGAAACATCTAACCGAAGACTGCTAATGAAAAAGAAGAGCGGAATGAGGATGCTAATTTTGTAGAAGCGGTTAAATGTGAAGATGCTGGCAATAGCAGCAGCATTGACCCAAACATTGACCAAGTAATAGACGACCATGGCGTGAAAGATATCGATGCTGAAGTTGATGCAGTAGACATTGTCTTAATATGTCTTTGGAAGTCATTGATGACCTGAGCAATTGTGGGCCCAGATGAAACCTGCAAACCTGCAAACCTCCTGTGAGTTACCTAACTTCACATGAGACCCAAAACAAGAATAACACTTGAGCACACACACTGCTTCCTGGCACCAAAACCTGGTCCCGAATAACCTCACCGGACTGATCATTATGAAGTTTCACAACTTTACCAACAAGCAATATGAATGTGGGCCCAGCAGCCAGTCACCAGTTGAAGACAAACAGATTTTGGTGTCTGCGTCATCCTAAAAATCTAAATGTGTTAATACTAAATGACTAAAATCACATTTTTTGAGTCAAATTAATTAAAAGTATTTTTTTTAATGTCTCATTTCTTATTTTTCCGTTTTTAGGAATAGTTTCACATGAATGGAGGCTTTGTATTAAAAAGATGCTCATATCCACAGTGATTAAAATTGTAGGCTAAATGATAATATGGAAATCACACATTTGTCTTTATTTTACTCTTTAGTGTTTAGCATGTCTCACGGTGGTTCTCTTTTCTCCCCTCTCCATTTCAGGATTCCTATTGACATCTTATATACTACATTACCCAGAGGGCACAAATCAAGTTAACCCACTTGCCAGAGGTTACTTGAAGTTTTCTGATGTTAGTTGAACAAACCAAACCCAATGCAGAATATCTCACAACTGACTATGTTGTGATCGTGAGAGCTGATAGATTCTCTCTGTCTAACTCTCTCTTCTATCTGTCTGTGTCGGTCTGTTGTGTGTGTGTCCAGAGGGACTGTGGAGTCAGTTTGATAGGAAGAGACGACCACATACCTCCTCTGGTAGATGTGGAGTAACTCAGATCTGAAGCCAGATGACTTCTATTACTACGCGTACAGTTCATAGTATCAAATTAATAGTTTGGCATATGGCTCTTTGAGCAAATAAATATATATATAGTTAATACCAGGGATGACGCTTAGTGCCTTTTATTCACTGTAGAAATTCTGAATTTAATCATGTTTTTGCTGATATTGGCCGATGACAAGCGACACTTGAAGCATACAAGCACACGTGACAATGGCTGTCAAAACAGCTGGATGACTTTGAGACAGCAGACTCGCACATATCTAATCCTGCTCCTGAGCATCTGTGCCTCTGCAGTCTCACGTGTTAACTTGCTGACTGAGTCGCTATGTGTTTTGTTCTCTGTCAAATCTTTTCTCGTCTGTGTACTTTTATGGAAATCGCCCCTTTGGCTAAAACAGCAGAGTGTTTGTGCGCAGACAGCCACAATTAGGCAGGCGGCATGTTTGGTGTTTGCAGTGTCTCACCCAGGAGAGGTGCTGCACAACTACACACTGTTCAGCTTCTCCAGCATGACATTCTCTTCTGTTGTCCTCACTTGTTGCCCCCCCCCCACCCTGATTGGGGTCGTCTCTTTATTCACTCCCAATCCCTCATTTGCCCCCTTGAACAAGTTAATTGCATGGGTTGTCAGTGAGAAAGTTGCTGATTGCAATGGACAGTTTTTGTGTGTGTGTGTGTGTGTGTGTGTGTGTGCAGGAGTGGCGGTGAGCTTCATTTATCTTCTCAACAACTGTTCTTCTCTGTTTAGAGAGCGGTACAGTTTCAGGCTCTGGATATTTGCAGCCAATCAGTAGTATTTGGCATCACTCTCAGAGCTCCTCTGTCAAAAGGGAGGAAGTTGGTTGTGTGACATTTTGCGACAAAATACACACAGAGCTCACAAATGCATCTGCTCCAAGTGAGGTGCCAACAACTCTCAGCTTGCCCGTGGCTGTGATCCTCAGAGGACACAAACAAACTATATGTTGCTACGCACCCACTCTCGTCTTGTCTTTTTTTCATCCCTGCTCCTATTTGATCTCTGTTTGTCTTCCTCAGCCCCCCCACCCCCCCACCCCACCCCCGACCACCCCAACTCCTCCTAGTGCATCTCCATCTTTGCTATGTTGTTCAGATGTAACATTCATCTCTCTTCTAATAAATTTCACATGACAGCCCCCTGACATACAGTCAAGCCTTCATATGTGAGTTTGCAGTATTACAGATGGGAGCACAATTATTTGATGTGTTCAATGTGAAATTAAACAGACTCCCAGCAGCTTCATAATGAAAACATGCTCACTTAGTGCAACAGGGCTCGAACAAGGATTAGTTCCTTGTCAACAAATAATCTAAGACAAAAGCAAAAATGATGTCTGGAGTGTCCTTACAATACAAATGACCTCTTGTTGTTTGTTCAAAACCCTAAAGTAACTTGTGTCTGTGTTTACCTGATGAAGAGCAGAGACAGTAGCAGCATGACAATGACATTAACGCAGCAATATTTTATATCTCCTATATTCAGTCCACGTTTTCCTTTACAGTGACTGTTTCCTAATGTAAACCAAGCAGTTTGAAAAGCCCTCACAAACGATGTCGAGGCCACGGCTCATGCTGCATGTTGTCTCAGGACTGTATCAGTCGCTGCGACGCTTTGTCAAATATTAGATAAGATATTATCACCCAGTCTTTGAAGCAAACTAAAAGTGAAGTCCCACCCATAGGTGTTGATTTCAGGTGGGATGAAGGAGACAAAAACTATTATAACCTTAACTCAAAGATGCATCAATGCCACTGATAAGTACAGGCCTTTAATGGCAAATGTAATTAGTGTGATAAGACACTGTGAGCCACTTGGTAAAGTTGTTTTAAGTTAGTAAACTACTTTTAGAAACTCTAGCTAGCTAAAATAGCAGGACACAGGCTAATCCAACATTAGCTGCACTGTAGCTAGGTGAATAGATGAATTTTACATGGAGACATTTCCACCATAAACTGATGCAGAAAAGACACAAACTGCTGCAGAATGTAGGAAAGGAGTTTTCAGTGTGTGTTTGAACAACACGTCCTTAGTCCCACCACGGTACACATGTTTACATGCACACTAGTCTAGGAAATCAGATTATGCAGGAAATTGGAGAATGCGTTTACGAATAATGTTGTGATTTCAGGACCAACTACAGACAGAACCAGTTGGTGAAAGGGGCCAAGAGGGCCGAAGTTGTGGCATAGCATACACTTCTGTCACTGCAGCTTCTCTAACTAACTCGATACAATCTCTCAGTCACCTTTTTCTTTAAGTCGATAACTAGCTAGCTTCATGTATTTTCTACTCTCCAGCTCTCTGTTCCCCGAGAGGTCAATGCTCTGAAATCACAACCTGCCTAGTGCAAACAAAATATTGTCCTTTTGGCCAGTGACCAACTCCACTGGAGCAGTCCAGAGGTGGAGGAGGACTCAATGTGATTCAGCAAAAAGCCATATGTTGGTGGTCGAGTGACCCTGAATGAATATACTCCTCTTCCCTCATGTGCACTCATTCAGAATGGGGCCAGATGGAAAAGACGGAGGGCTTGTTTAGATGGGCTTTGATTTTCTACAGGTCAGTGGGCACAGTCATCTGAAAATATGATACACATTTAACAATCCGTCTACATATAAGGCACGCAGCACGGGCATGGAGATACACAGTTCTGACTCATGGTGGGGGAAGGGTTTACACGTGCACACGCTCAGACTCAAAACCTCAGGCAAATATTTTCTGACTCTCTCTTTCACTTTTTTTTTCTTCCCTCCGTCCAGTTTGCTGAGATGGAATGAATGAATGACCCTGAGAGGCCACTGAAAAGCAGCGCTGGCACAGAGTCAGGGCAGACCATTAGCCAGCTAACAGGGAGACCACAGCCTCATCCGACCGCTGTGTTTGTCCAATGAAACCTGGCATGGCAGCTTCCTGTTCCTGACAGCTGGACAGGCTGCCAGCACAAGCTGTGATCTCCAGGAGGGAGGGATCAACAGCAAAAGATGCAGAAAGAAACTAATTGAAAGAAAGGTTGGTCTGATATTTGGAGATATAACATTTGAGAGAAGGTGAGATACAGAACAAAGGTCAAGAAAACAAGGCTTTTTTTGTAATATTATAAATCGGCTTCTTATCTTCTCACCCTACTGTTGCTGTCTTATTTGAAGCCCTGTCAATAAAAAATTACCTTTATCCACTTCTGTTGGTAATAAGAAGGATTTCTCCACATATTCTTTTGATCAAACTAAAGTCTGACACAGCAGCCATCACTTTCTTTTGCAGTAACCTGACATTTCAGTAACATGAGATGGGTTCATGTTGATTAACTGGTCATTAGAAATGAATTCAACACATGTAATGTGAGAAAAACCTCCTCACATGCATGTGTTTTTCCTTCCCCTGTTTTTCCCCTTTTCACATAAGAAAGAGAGAGAAACAAACGCACACATCTGTCTGTGTCATCTGTGTTTGTGTGTGATCGGTCATATGCTCTAAAACTGACCTTGGGCCTGGGGTGACATTACTGTGTGCTCCAGTAGTTCATATGGATGGAAACAACAGATTTACTTCTGTAACACACACACAAACACACACTCTCTCTCTGTCACACACACGCACACAACAAACACACACACACACACACACACACACACACACACACACACACACACACACACACAAACACCACACATGTTTTCCCTGAAGGAGATGAATGGTGGTAACAGTGCTGGGTCACAGAAAGTGGTTAAGAGAGAATCACTGTTAAACAGCTGGTGTGTTTAGTCTGCAACACAGCTCATCCAATTTTAGCTACAATTATCCAACCACATTCTAACACCAGTAACACACATATAATGGAAATATTACAAACCTTAGTACCATTGAAGCTTTTGGCGAAATCCGCTGCTGAATGCTAACATGTATAAACAGGGCCTGGATTCATACAGTATTTTCTAACTATGCTGGTAGGTGAGCAGGTTAGTGAGGTTAGCTGCCATCCTGCTGTGTCTACAGGTAACCTCACGTTGTCCCTCTGCTGTTTGGGTTGTACAGTATGAGCAGGAGCTTAGGTTGAACCACACAATGCAATAAGATCCTGTTTAGAACCTGCTCCAGGTGCAGTTCACAAGTACAATTTTTCTTCTGTCTTTTCTGTCAATTACAGAGGAGGAATTTATGAGTTTTATTGAACATTAGTAAATTACAATTTTTGAATCACTTGACAAACTTGACTGTTGAATTTCAATTTTTTAAAGCTTTTCATGGAGTTGGCTCAGATCACCGTCAGATAATATTCACATAAACTGTGAACAAAGCTTGAAGAGACTCTCTTAATAACCTGATTGTTGCCTTAAACAACATTGTGTGAGTTTATTGGAAGTTATGGGATAAACTATAGCCTTTATAAGCATCTCCTCTTTACTTCCCTCGTTCAAACTGGAGGTCGCATTCTAATGAAAAAGCAGACATCCCTGACCCAGTGGCAGTTTGTGATATAGGCACTGTGGACAATTGCCAAGGGTGTCATTGTGCAGGGCACGTGAATAATATTTTGTTAAACATGATTTTCCAACATTAAAATATTGAAAAACTTAAGCTGCAAGCACATCTACTCTTATAGTAGATGTATCAGAAAAGTTAGCATAGTTAGCATCTTTTATTTGTTTTTGTTGTTTATCAGCTTGTAACTGGCAGTGGCTGACATAGTGTTAGTGGTTGTGCTAATGCTAACTCTAGTTCTCTGTACTGACAAGGTTTCAAGTTGACAGGATTGGTTCTTTATACTGAGTGACAACAGAGGCAGTAAGATATATTACCACGTGACGCAAGACACGGCACAAAGCTGCATTGATTGATAGTTTTGGCCAGAAGCTGAAAACATAGTGTTTATGGCTAATATGTTAGCAAACAATTCTGCTGTTTGGTGCTGGACAGGTAGTGTTTTGTTGGAAACAAGACTGAGGGAGTTGTCAGGTCAGTGAACCAAAACACTGAGCTAAAAAACACTAAAAGTCTGTGGGTTTGTCACTATCAAAATAGATACTGATCACTGATTCAGTGACTTTTATCTGAAAACATTTATTCTCCACAAATCTACAAACTAAAAGAGCCTAAGAATCATATCTGTGTATAGTCCATATCAAGTCTTTCATGGAGTTTGCTCAGATCACCGTCAGATAATATTCACATAAACTGTGAACAAAGCTTGAAGAGACTCTCTTAATAACCTGATTGTTGCCTTAAACAACATTGTGTGAGTTTATTGGAAGTTATGGGATAAACTACAGCCTGTATGAGCATCTCCTGTTTACCTACTACAGTGAAACCAGTTTCACCCTGAACATTGTGCATGACAGAGTTTTGGCTTCAGGCATGTCTGCGACAAGGGTGATTGGCTTGGGAGAAGCATCCCAGAAGTGTCCCCCCCCCCCCCCCCCCCCCCCCCCCCCCCCCCCCCCCCCCCC
>CM076649.1:19541881-19630832 GCA_038496675.1 Rachycentron canadum | reverse complement strand
ACCCCCCATCCCCCTCCCTCACCACCCACCATGGTAATGAATTCTGCCACCAGACATCTCTTTCTCTGCAGGGAAGTGGAGGGAAAAGTTAAGTCTCAACAGACAGTGAACCAACCTTGAGATTGTGGTTCACACAGAAATGTTACACAAGGCATAGTAGTTAGAAATGATGGCACATTCTCTTCTTGTCTTTGTCTCTGAACCGACGTCATAATAAAGATGACCTTTGTTTCCTCCCATCCCATCCTTCCTTGGAGTCGGGCGTCAGTAGACAACAATCGCTGCCTTATTTGCTCAGTTATATGGCTATACATCACACTTGCCATTTCTCTGCCTGACATTGTTCTTCCCTTTTTCTCTCATTGTCCTTGAGTCCTCATCCAGCTCACACCTTCTCAGACTTTTTCTCAGTTTTCTTTGAGAAAATTGCTGATAAGTAAAGCATCACTAACAGCAAAATGTGTTGACAGCAACAATAAATCCCTCTGTCTTTCATTCTCTTTCTGTTTACATGTCACCCTCTGCCCCAGTGTTAACAGAAGGCCTACTGTACCCAGGGGCCCTGAGTGAATAACAACACCAGTGGGGTCAGCGTCAGACTGGCCTATTGTATCACAGGTCACCACGGTTTGTGCAACAGGCCACTCACATTATTGTGGTTGTTTTGTTTGGACAGTCATACAGTATGATTTCATAAGAACTACCAGGACAATTTCATGTCTGTATTACTCAAAGAGAGCTAAGGTTTTAGTAAATTCGAAACAGCATCAAGCAGTTCATTCAAAATAAATAAGTAAAAATACTGCAGCCCCATCAAAGCAACAAATTCTTCTTCTTCTAATTTTTATGGTAATGTATTCAACAGTTGTTAGTCATCTATACTTCAAGAAAGTTGTTTGTGTAAGATGTGTAAGAGTGAATCAGATGGGAAAACACTGCAAATGAGCTTGTAATACAACAATGAAGAATCTAACCCTAACCCTAACCGTGAAAGGAAATTACATGATGACTATTGTGTCTTTTGCCACAGTGATGTTGAGGGAAACAGCAGAACTATGGCTTTCATGTTACAAAGCAGTCTACAAGTGAATGTGCACTTCCACATTTACAATGCGGTTCTGGATGATGCCTAAATATTTGCCAAAGCAAAATCTGAGCCACAATCAAGTGACCCTGTGTTTTTTGTTTTTTTTTTTTGCTTAATCCTGCTGCGTTGGCTCCATGTATAAAAGCAGTAGACTCCTGCAGCCCAGACTTCCTTATCCTGAGCCACATCCTCTTGCTCCTTATACATAATCCCTCCAGCATATTCTGGGTCCCTAACATACCTTGACAGGAATACATCCTGATGAGATGCCCAAACAACCTAAAGTGGTTTGAACTCCTTCCCATGGTAGGAGCCCTTCACACTATTAGTAAGTGTGAGTCCAGAGCGCAAGCCCGTAGGTTAAGGTTGGAACATCAAACTGGAAAATTAAGAGTTTTGCTCTCTGTCAGTTCATGTATCCATGATGCCTTAAGTCCTTTACCTGGGCTGCTGACTCACTCTTGACTCAATGGCAGATGCCGTGCCACACTCAGCTACGACTCCCCCTCATTCAAACTGGAGGTCACGGTCTAATGAAAAAGCAGACATCCCTGACCCAGTGGCAGTTTGTGATGCAGGCCTCATGGACAATTGCCAAGGGTGTGATTGTGCAGGGTGCGTGAAGAAAGAAAAAAACAATGACTTGTTGGACCACTTGCACTCTCTCTAAGACAAAATCAAAAAAGTTCCTCTCCCAACATTTTTTATACCTTCTAAAATACTATTAATATTTTGATAAACATGATTTGAGAATGACAAGTTGTGAGCACCTCTTAGCCTATTGAGACCAGAATCAGAGACTAGCAGCTGTATCAGAACAGTTAGCATAGTTAGTATCTTTTATTTGTTTATGTTATTTGTCAGCTTGTAACTGGCAGTGACTGACATAGTGTTAGTGGTTGTGCTAACTCTAGTTCTCTGTACTGACAAGGTTTCAAGTTGACAGGTTGGTTCCTTATACTGAGTGACAACAGAGGCAGTGAGGAATAATACCAAGTGATGCAAGACATGACTCAAATAAAAAATGCCTCGGCTGATGTTTTAACACAATTAGCTCTGGGGAAAAGGAACGTGAGGTTAGGAGAGGAAGTAAAGACAGTGAAGAAAGAGAGCGTGAGGGATTTTTTTCTTTGGAGGAAGTAGCAATGAAAGTATGAAATTACCCCAGTGAGGCCAAAAGGGCACACAGTAAAATTAGATTGGGAGATTTCCTGCTGACAGAGAGAAATATTAAGTCTAGACAGAGCTTTCTAAACTGCAGCTTACAAAAACTTTGTCCATGTCCATGTTAGTGAACTTAACTAGGTCATGTTTTGGCCTTAGCAGTAAGACTGTGTGTGCAATACTCTTGATGATATCACTACCTGCTGACACAAGATCCCCCTGATATGTATTACAGCAGCCATGTTAGGGCTTTAGTGGCTCTATGTACAGTATTTGGAGCAGTCAGGCACTGTCTCCCTTGCTAAGACTGTCCTGGATGGCTCCTATAGAAATGCTTAGGGAGACAGCTGTCCACTGCTCTATGGTCGGGGCCGGGAAATTTACCAGAGGCTTGTACTATGAAGAAAGTTCTACATACCCAGGACATCTTTTTGTTGTCTGACTTAACTGAGCCGACCATTGACCATCCTATGAAGACTATGAAGCTTTTTATCAAACAGCTCAGTTAAGCCTGGTTTCACCTGTCCAGCTATGGGTGTGTTCATGTCAAAGAGTCAGAGTTTTTAATTATTATACACAATATGAACACATGGGAAGACTGAAGCAGCAAGACAGATGAAACAAGTCTACTGCTAGTTATTATGTATCACTCAATTGTTAACTAATTTGTTCCTGTCAGGTTCCTGTAGAAATTACGATTCAGTTCCTAAGTATATGATTGATCAGTGGTTTGGCTGTTAACAGGACCTCTGAAATTAAACTATTCTGCGCAAGTTGCCATGGTGATTTACCTGGTAAAAAGTTGAAGTTAGCTCGATAACTATACTAATGCTGCTTCGTACAGGTCTTGGATGCAAATATTCCTCTGAAAACAAGCTTCAACAGCAAGACACAGGTGAGATTTTTATTTTATTAGAGGCAATTTCAAACAGTACTTTGTGATTTAACAAGAAGAAAGATTCCAAAGAGGAATAGTGCACCAGTGTTTCAGACCTTTACCTCTGTCACATTGTTTTATGTCACATTTTGTGAGTGTGATGATTCTGTTGTGTTAGTTGTTTGACTTTTCCCTGATGGCTGTGCTTCTGACAGGAGCAGCTCTGACTCACAGTTTACCTCACACCACTCGCACACAACGCATGATACATTTCCCTAGGTGGCATCTGCCTGTGTCAGTGAGTGAGCCGTCGCTAATAAGCCATCACAGCTGCACCTCTAGACTAACAACTTGGGAGAATGAGGCCTGCAATTATGCCAAGCGCCTAAATGCTGCAGAGAGTGGCAGTTAGAAGTGAACACACACGGGCACCCTCCTGCCCGGATCTTGGACTTCAGGATGCCGAACCAATCATCAAACAGCATCTCTCAGCCAGACAGTGCCTGGCACTGAGTGCCTGTGTTTGTCCAGTGTTCCCTGAAAACAACACATTTCTATATAGTGTTGGCTGCCTCAGATAGATTGGATAATTTTAAATTAGCTGGATAGCTCAGCTATGAATGCACCATCCGCCCACCTGTGAGGAGCTTTCAAAGTGTATTGTGTGTGAGTGAGGAAAGCATGCCCAGCAACACTTAAGGCCCTTTAGGGCTTTTTTCAGTGATTTAATGTGACCCTGGCAGCAGCAGTGGAGTGCGGCTGCTGCACGTGCACGCAAAGACAAAATGTGTCCATGTTCTGGTCCTGTAGAGAAAACCTGACTGTGTTGTACATTGAATGTACGAATGGTGATTTATTATGATATTTATTTCCATGATTTCAGTATGGAGATGCTTTCTGCCGTCTCTGAGCGAAGACTGAGAGATGGGTTATAACCTCTGAGACTTGGACCTTTGAGCTCAGGTAACACTGTTACATATTTCAGTTCACGGCATCAGCCAAGATCTTATCAGCACAAACCTTTTAGGTTATTTGAATCTAATTTCTTGGACTTACAGTAAATCTGTCATCATAAATTATCCAAAATATTCAGACACCATGACTGCCTAATTATGACATTTCTACTTAAAAGCACCCTGTTGAGTTGTTGACCACGAGTTGTGCTATGAAGCAATATTTATAATCGATGAACCTTGCAGCAAGTTTCCAGCTTTTTCACAGATCAGCAGTTGTTTGCAATAACATGCAGAGAAGCATTACAGTGAACCCTCACAGACATGCATGTTAATGATGCACTCTTAAAGGTCTGTTTCTCATATTTTATGAGATAAGAAATGTGTTAACATGCTGAGTTTTGGTGACACTCTCTGTAAACAAGAAAACAACCCTTAAAAACTGAAGGGTGCATGTTCTGTTGTTTTGGGTGAGTTGTGTGCGTGTTCATTGGCAGCTGCAGCAGTTATTACTTTATCAGTGTGTAAAATACTGGCTATTACTTTAATGTGGGTTTATTCCAGTTTATTTAACTGTGTACTGACATATGGTAAAGTACTGACTCAATGAATGAAAATAGTGCAGTAACACGATGATATAGCCTGTGGTAGTCTTTTTGCTGCTAAACAGTAACGCAGAAAGCAACAAGAACACAACAGGAACACAGAGTCCCATGGTACAACTGGCAATTTTGTATGTTGATATCTCAAAATGGCAACAAGAGGAGGAAAACTGCTTTACATAGAAATTCTATGTCAGTAACCTGCAAATAGCACACTTACATTTACCCACACAGCCACTCTATAATCTCTTCACACAAAAACACTAACGCAACGACAGAGCCAACATATCTAATGTTAGTGATCTTTGTGTTGAGGAAACAGGCTGCACAGCTAGAAAACAGGCGTCACACTATAATTGGGCATAGACCCACAGAGTCTCAGGTTATGGAGATGATGGGTTTATTTTCACAGAAGACGCTTGCTTGCTGAAGCATTTAACCTTTCTGTGTTTCATCAGAGTAGCCAGTAAATCGGCTGCCGAAATGCAAACTGCTCTCCATTTGGTGTGTTTAACCAAATGTTTGCATGTGTTTGCTCATCTGTGAGTGGTGTTTAGTGCTGGTGCCAGGGCTATTGTTGAATATGCTAGGGTCTATCTTCACATTGTCATGGCTGAGTGGGCCCGGGGCTGTGTGATGAATCAGAGACTCAGTAATAAGACGCTTATGTAAACAATACTATTGTGCCTCAGCTGCAGAATGCCAAGGTAAAAAGATTGCTACCATAGACTCAGTAACAGTTTCAGTAACATTTTCTGAAGCAAAGAGCTAACTGTTTAAAAATACAAATACTATTATCATGTGAGGCAGCATAGGGAGGTGTGCTAATGTTACTTCTTGTGGCTTATTTAACAAAAAGACACTGCACGACTCAATGAATGAAACATTTGGTGACATGATGTCTATGTTGTACAGTACTTTCCATTTGTCTTGTGCATTAATCAAAGATGCAGCCCACAGTCATTACACTGTCTCGGTAACAACTTTATTTTTAATACTAATACTACTGACAATACAATTTTTTCACATTTGTATAATTCTATTTGATTTATCTTATTTTCACCAAAGACCATATTCTTTTTAAGCCTCAATATACCTTAGTTACTATTGTGTTGCGCCTTTCTTTGTAGCACAGCATGTAATTAGTTGACGTGTACACAGCGAAAGAGCTGCTATTGTAATATATAATTAGCAGATTTCTTTTTACATAGTTTATCATTGATGTTGGAGAGAAGCAAACAAAAGCATCTTTTTTACTTTTGTCAGTGACTATTTCCCTTTACATCTGAAACTCATTAGCAAATTAATTGAGCAGTGTACACTAAGTAGCTAAATAACAAGCTAGCTGGCTAGCAGAAACTCATTAGCAGATTATTTAGCTTCCTAGCTTGTTATTTAGCTCAATAACATTAACCCATTGGTTGAAAAGACTGTCTCCAGCTGACTTATTTTAAAACAAGAATCTTACAAGAGTCTTAAATAAACAATCACATTATTATTATGTGAAAAGACTGAGGCTAACACTACATGTCTCAGGAAACAAGTTAGCTTCCATATAGTCTGCAAGACTTGGAAACAAAGGAGCAATACTGTTCTGCAATGTAGCGCTAGTCCAGCCAGTTTTATAGTACTACACTGTTAGAACAAAAGATGTAAGATTTTCCTAACATTACCCACATCTATCTATCTATTTCACTTCTAAAGAAAAAAAGATTTGAGGAGATGTCAAAGCAATGAATTTAAGAAACACAACTCTTGGGTAACACGTTTTCCCAAATCCAAGACAGAGCAGGATGAAGCTGCTTTTGGACTCACACACAGTAAATGTGTTGGTCTTGAAAGGATTTTTCTCTGATGTACATAACACAAAATACTTCTCTAAGGATGTCGTTCTCTGTGGCTGTGGACAAAATAGATACTACTGTGGGCGGTAAGATAGCAAAGCATACTAACATTTACTGCTTAAAAAAACACAGCGTTTAATCTATTTGTTATACTTTTGCTTTACTGTAGTGATTGAGTGAAGGTAGAAACAGAATTGGCTGCAGCTTGCGCACACTTTACTGAATATCTACAGAGGCACATAAACACCACATGTTGAAAAAAATACAGCTTGACAGACATGTCATGCCTAACTGCGGTTTGAAAGGGAAGTTTATCAATGGTCAATGTCGGAACTTGCCTATGTGATCATCAGATGTCTCAGCTGCATTAAAATGAAGCTAAACTTAAATTGAACCTGCATGAAAAATAAAAAATAGCATGTTTAATAGGACACTTAGATGGATTTGAAAACCCCAAAACATAAATGTAATTGTGATGTAATACATTTTCTCAGACTTCTCCAGTGTGTTACACATCCAACCCTTTCACACATATGTGTGTCTTTTCGTGAACATTAGACTCTGTTATTTTTGTGATAACACTACAGCAGCCTGACATAGAAAAAGGAACCAGTTTTGTGTATGTACACTACTAACACACACACACACACACACACACACACACACACACACACACACACACACACACACACACACACATACACACACACAAACACACACTCACAACAGACACCCAATTACACATGCAGGTGCTCATGGGTAAACAGTGCTGTGTGTGCAGTGGTTATGGAAAGACTTCTGTGTATTTGAGTGGCCCTTCCTACATTACTACTGTTCCAGTGTTAGTTTACATGTGAATACTAATACATGAGGCTCATCGGAGAGCAAGGCAATGGCAAGAAGAGGCAATTTTATTTGTATAGCCCATTTTTACAACCAGTTTTTCTCAAAGGGCTTTGCATAGCATCATAACAGCATCCTCTGCCCTTAGACCCTCACATTGACTGAGGAAAAACTCAAAACAAAAAACCCTTTTAACAGGGAAAAAAGAGAAACCTCATGGTGAGAAACAGAGGAGGGATCCCTCACCCAGGACAGGCAGACGTGCAACAGATGTTGTATACAGACAAGAAAACTTGTTACAATACAGAATATGCACAGCATGGAAATGGTGTGCAGGAGCTGATGAAGGCAGAGAGGAGAGGTCTATAAGTGAGGGGGCTGGTGCGGAAGGTTCACGTGTCCTAATGTTCATATTGAACACAAAACAGAAGCAAAGGTGAAGTACATTTGAATATTTGATGTCTCATCTCTCCACAAATGGAAATGATCCTCAGTTTTGCAAATGTACCTTCTCAATGTGGCTATGCAGGTCCATTAGTTGGATACATGAACTGTTGTATAGCCTCAAAAGTTAATTACATAAAGATCGGCTTAAAGATTCTCAAAGGGGTATGAAGTAACAGCTAATGTGGCCAATCAGCAGAGTCCAGGTGAGCACAGGGAGACTTTGTGAGATGTCCGGTGAGATAATGAGGAATCCTGAGGGAGAAATAATGAACACATTCCCTCCTCGGATCTGCAACATGTACCTGCCTGTCTCAGCCTCACCTGACCCTTTCTGTAAGGTCAGTGTGTCTTAATGAAAAAAAAAGTGGATGTGTTTGCAGCTGAGCTACTTACAGAGGAGCAGAGGTCATCCACACACACAGGAGGGGTGGTGGTGGTGTTGGGGAGCAGACTCCGGCCTCTGTGCTCAGGTTTCCCTCGCCTTCCCAGGTGTCACTCACACAGAGATAAATCCACAAGACGCAGGGAGGCTCTATCACAGTGATGGACAGCTTGGCTCAGCACGGAGACAAGGTGTCCACAAGTCCTTTTGACAGATCAGCCTTCCACCCTCCCTGTCTCCTCCACACAGAGCACTGCAACACGCCTCACTGGCCAGATAACGGGAAAAACTAAATAGAGAGACAGAGACAGAGTGGAGACAGCTGAGGAGAAGAGAAACTGCTGCTCAGAAGGGTTTTATAACCAGCCTGCAGCTCCTCCCCCGCCAATCTCTGACTTTGGCCCTCCTTCGTTGGTATGGCAACGGCCAATCACCACTCGGTATAGCACGAGCCTCCTCCTCTCTGTCCTCCTCCACCTCCTCCTCTTCAGTCAGCCTGTGGTGTTGACAGGAAAGTCACACACCAGCAAGAGCCATGAAGTAATTTGTGTGTGTGTGTGTGTGTGTGTGTATGTAAAAGAATGTATAGAAAAGTGTTTATGCATGTGCTATGTGTGTCCATTTATGTTAAACATATGGATGTGTGTATAGATATCTGCAAGTGTGTGCATGTTTGTAAGTATAATGCATGAAGCCTGCATGTGTTATTGGGGCTGGATAAATGCATGTGTGTGTGTGTGTGTGTGTGTGTGTGCTTAATTAGCAGTACAGCATTTCTCAATCAGCTGTGTATTTGCTGTTCACCTGGTGTGACTCGAGTGTTTCTGTGGGTCATTCCTTTAGCACAAATTAAGTACAACAGAGTGACAGTTAAATAACAAATAGACCAAATGCTGATAGCATGAAATACATGCAGATAAGGAGCAGCTAATGCATAAACAAACATTATGTTGTACAGAAGGTCCTGAGATTCAGATGCATATAGAGTAGTCTTTGTGGCTCTCAAATCTGGTGCGAGGTCGACCTTACAGCTCCCAGACCAGACAACGTGTGATCTCCACCTCTGCTGACAGCTCTGTCCGCTGGACAGCAACTCAAGACAGGGATTTTAGCACTGAACTGGGAGTATAATTCACACTTTTTCACTTCACTTTATTGCAAAGTGCAGAGTGACTAACTAACAACTCACTAACCAACAACTATTTATGGAATTATCATGAAATCTTCTACACACATTCACTGAGGATGAATCCTGTGGACTTTGGGTATTCCCTGACCTTTCCTGTAGTGGCCCCACGAGGTTGAGAGCTCAACCCAAAGAACAGTTAGGTTGCTGTGTCGAAATTAGTTACAAACAGTCGATCTCCTGTCCTTTCATCTGCTGCCATCATATGGTCAAAATGTCATTTTGTACTGTACTTTTTAACTAATACCTGCAAACTAATGATGTTCCCATCAGCTTCTGCTCTACTTTGTGTTAAGTGCTACTTATCAAATGTTTGCACATTAAATTGCTAAATGAACACAGCGCAGCACGCTACCATTATCATTGTGAGCGTATTAGCATGCTGATGTGAGCATTTGCCACATGTGCAGCCTCACAGAGCTGCTGGCATGGCTTCACGCTCTGCAGGTTCTGCTGGCGAAACTACAAATGCTACTCATCATCTGTATCTGTTTTTTTTTTTGTACAAACAGGTCAATATGTGTCGGCATCATAATAAACCATAACCTAGATTTCAATCAAATCTGCCATACAGGGCTCAGTGAGTCTAACCCCCTATCTCATTTGCAGACCTCTTTCTGAGACACACAGACATACAGAACTTACCCAGGGTAACTGATTCTCTCCATCAGAGTCTCTTTGCAGACTTTTCAAATAGACTGGGTCAAACAGAGAGCAGCTGTGGATGGTCACAGACTGTGTGTTGGCTAAAGTGATGATTAATGGCATCAGGCAGAGAAGCATAGAGCACAATAAGTGAGTCAGGCCCCCTTGTGGTTTTATACTGTACACACACACAGATTAAAAAGAAAAGTGTGAGCGTTGACTGGCCCGAGGGTTGTGAGTTTGGTTCATTCATACTTTGTGAGACATTGGAAAGAGACAGTTCCTCTGAATGGTTTTCCACAACAAAACATGTCCGGTGGTCCTGCACAGATCAAGAGGAAAATTGATGTTCTGCTCAATATTCATTTTGATGCACATATTACAGCACCAGTGGTGGAAAGAAACTTAGTACGTTTACTCTAGTACTATATTTAAGAAATAGTTTGAGGACCTTGTATTTCAGTATTTCCATTTTATCTAACTTTAAATTTATACTGTATGACAGAGAGACATAGTCTTTTTTTTTTTTTTTTACTCCATTTCATTGATCTGACAGATATAGTTAATTTTTAGATTCAGAGTTTTTCCGTAATAATAACTGACAATGTTGCAATGCATTGTAACACTGTAAAGAATCACAGAGCAAGTGAAGACAGTCAGCGAACTCTTGGATCCAATAACTGGTTGAAGCAATAACCTCAAAAAAGAGCTTCTTGTCACCGATGATGAGACCTACGCAATGTTCAGGGTGAATTTTGCACCATTATCTTACAGAGCTGCTTCAGCTCAGACATATTGTTTACCATGTCTGGTGTGAACGTTTCTCTTTCTTCTTTCTTCTCATCCCAAGACATGTCTATAATTACCTTTAGAAAAAAACTGGAAGAAATTAGTTGTCAGTGCAGATTATTGTTACTGTCTTTAACAAATAAAATAAATGAGCAAATATCATTGCTGATCCACTGACTAATTAGCAGACAGAGCGATTTACCATGGTGGTTGGTTGAAACAGCTTAAACGGATTAATAACAGAAAGTCAGCTTCAACAGTTTCCAAACTTTTTTGGACTGATCAGCCTGTCGTATACATGTTGGTTCCTGCTAGTTAACAGTATATGCTGCATGCATATTCAACATTCATTGCAAAGATAAAATGAAATATAAGATAAATTAAATAAAATTAATTGATTGTCCACAAACTGTGAAAAGCTCTATGAATAAAACCAACCCTCTGTGTAACGTGGGAACTGAAAACACTAGGAACGATGTATACAAACTACTATATACTGTAGAGATTACCGCTTGTCTCAATCTCAGTGGAATCACTTTGCTCATTGCAGCAGATCCAACTAATTAGTGTTTTCTGCAAAATGAGACATGACCCGAGGGCATTTTCAGAGAGATACAGCAGGTAACTAACATCCTAATATGAAGATATTGCATGCCTCTAATATGCTGTGGAAAGAACATATGGCCATTATTTTCTACATGTAGTAATTCACATTTTCCTCATTCACTGCAGATTGACATGGAAGCGGAATTTGTTCATCTTATCCGCATCATATGAAAAACCATAAATAACTTGGATATTCTGGACCCAGTTTGCTCATTAGTATTTAGACCTATTTCTATGTCAAGTTTCCTCTCTGCATAGACTGGGAGTAATTAAAGTGAATTATCAGGACTTAAGAAACAACTTGAGCAACATCATTTTGACAAGTTTTATTATCAAGTTATGATCTACTGAACAGTTACACACGCTATCATAGCTAACCTTTCTATATCTATTCAGCTGCATGATAAAATTGGAGTAATGTAGTAGTATGTGGTTGTTTAGTGTGAGCCTTTTTTTGCCAATGTGTTATCACATATTCTTACTTTTGCATGAGAAATTTCTATGTTCTGTTGAAATAAAAAATGGAATAAAGAAAAACATTTTCTGTTTGTCAATAAGTGCAATACTTCACATTTCTGTTTTTAAGAATTTTTTGTTTTTATTGATTTTATACATGAAAAATCTATCTATCTCTATCTATCTCTTGGTGGGCGATCTTCTGCCTCAACCGTTAGGGGGTTGGGGGGAGGGGGGAGAGAGAGAAAGAGACAGATAAACAGAAAGAGAAAGAGCTAGAGACAGACAAACAGAGAGAGAGAGACAAACAAACAGAAAGAGAGAGAGAGACAAACAAACAGAGACAGAGAGCAGGACAGAGAACATTGCACAATGCAAGTGCAGTCCTTGCATGGCTAAGCTAGTTAGAAGGAAGTGTTTGCCATTACAGCCCATGGTGGTTTTGTCCTCTACAACTTGCATGACCAAAGTTGCCCAGGACTGAAGGTTGTGCCCGCAAACGCTTATACCTAATGACGTCAACAGTTTGTTCTGAATGTGGGCAGGTGTACCTCGAATGTGTCACTTGAGACAACCCCGGGTTGTTTTTACCCTCCACTCCAGAACCCTGTCTACTAAAGCCTGCGCTGTGGGCATCCCAAACTGTCCTGTCCATAGGTTTTGCCCGAGCCCTATCAATCCACAGAACTCTGGGCTTCTCTGCTACCTTGTTTACAGTAACCCATTCTTTGGTCGTCTCTGCTTCCTGGATCTTAGCTGTTAAAGATGAAGTTGTAGGCTTTGTCTTGGTACTTTTTGAACCTGAGACCTTAGGTTCTGCCGTCCGTGTCCTTGAAGTTTCTGGTCTCACGGCCTTCGATGCTGTAGGCTGTGTTGTGGTCTTTTGTGGTCCTGGAGCCTTAGGTTTTTTGGTCTGTGTCACAGTACTCGTGGGTGTTGTAGGCTGTATCCTAGTCCTGTCCTGGTTGGGTTTTGCAGTAGTACCCACTGGTCCCATGGCCTTAGGTGTTGTTGGCTGCATCCTGGTCCTCTCTGGTACTGGGACCTTGGCTTTTGTAGGCTGCACCATTGTACCCTCATGTCCCAGGAGAGTAGCTGTTGTAGTTGGTGGTTCTGTGGCCTTGGGTGTTGTCGTCTGTGTCCTGGTCCTCTCTGTTGCTGGGGTCTTGGGTTTTGCTGGTTGTGTTGGTTTACCCTCATGCCCCAGGACAGTAGCTGTCATATGCTGTGTTGTTTTAGTCTTTGGTTCTGTGGCCTTGGGTGTTGTCGTCTGTGTCCTGGTCCTCTCTGTTGTTGGGGTCTTAGGTTTTGCTGGTTGTGTCGGTTTACCCTCATGTCCCAGGACAGTAGCTGTCATACGTTGTGTAGTTTTAGTTTGTGGTTCTGTGGCCTTGGGTGTTGTCGTCTGTGTCCTGGTCCTCTCTGTTGTTGGGGTCTTGGGTTTTGCTGGTTGTGTCGGTTTACCCTCATGTCCCAGGACAGTAGCTGTCATACGTTGTGTAGTTTTAGTTGGTGGTTCTGTGGCCTTGGGTGTTGTCATCTGTGTCCTGGTCCTCTCTGTTGTTGGGGTCTTGGGTTTTGCTGGTTGTGTCGGTTTACCCTCATGTCCCAGGACAGTAGCTGTCATACGCCGTGCTGTTGTAGTCTTTAGTTCTGTGGCATTAGGTGTCTTATTTGTCTCTTGTGTCTCTGCCCTCTCTGGTCCTGGGACTTTGGGTTTTGTAGGCTGTGCCGTGGTACTCCCTATTCCTTGGAACCTAACTGTAGTAGGCCGTGTCTGTCTGCACTGTTGTTCCAGTTCCTGAAGTGCAGTTGTGCTCTTTGGCCTGGGTGCAATGTTTGGTGGTATAGGTAGCAGTGAAGCCTTCCGTGCTACTGTTGGCGCAGGATGGACAGGAGGTGCAGTTGATTTCCTGTCCATGTTGGAAAGCGGCGCTGAAATGTCTTTTGATGTGGTTACTTTACTTTCCTGCCGCCTGGGAACCCTCACTGTGGATACTCTTCGTGTCTTAATACTTTCATCACAGGGAGGTGGAGCAGACTTCACTCCTCGTTTTACAACCAGGGAAGGTGATGGCACCTTCTTCCCTGGTTGTCTTCCCATTTGGGGTGGTGGCTTATAGCCCATTTTTGATGATTTAGGCCTACCTGCTGTGGCTGTACACCCCTGTGATTTAACTGGTGTGGGAGGCGTTGTTGATGGTTGTTTTTCTCTGGTCCTCGCTTCTATCATATCTGAGAAAAACTTTTTCTCTGGGAGATAATTAAAAAAAAGTGTAAGTTTTGAATCCTAAATAAAAGTTAATTTAAATGCAACACTATTATTTTTTAAATGATTTAATTTTATATTATTATTAGTGTTATCAATAATTACAAATTGTATCAATGTGAGAAGCCTATAAGGCTTTGAGCTAATTGTATTAGCACCTAATCATAACTTATAGTTAGATATTTGATCATCACAGATTCCATTATTGTATTTTAGTGTAAATCATCAACTTACCCCACTGTTCTTCATTGTGAAAGCAGATCAATTTGGCATCAGCTTCAAGGTTAGAGCCTCTGGAATTGACCAACTCTGTCAAATACTCTGCCAAAAATTTGGGTATATCATGTGGTTGTGATAGGATGGCAGCTCTGGTAAAACACTCTATCATGCTCTTCAGGCCATATGGAAATAAACCCTGGGAATCCATCTTAAATACTTTTGAAATTTTTGTTTCTAAATAAAACAGAAAAGCATTGAGTCCATGTCTACACCATGCACTGAGTGTATCTACAGTATGCAGTTCTGAGTACAGCACAAAATGCATTCATCAGATCAAAGGAACCCAAATTATGTCATCATTTGGTGACATAATCAGTGAGTCACCAAATGATGACATCAGTTCTCTCCAGTATTCTGCATTATTTAAAAACAAAAGAAAGGTAACAAGCTGGAAATTAAAATAAAAAAAAAATTAAAGACTTTGCAGCAAAGCGTAGTTTTGCAGTAGCTTGTCCTGTTCATTTAATGTAATGGTTATTCAAATGTTTCTTATTGATTTATGACAGTTTTAGTTTCCTGCTTTCAAACAGTGTTTCAGTTCATAAAGAGTGTGACATCACAGTTGGAGTGGGACCAGGTCTAAAAAGCAACAAAGCAACTGTCTAACTCATCCCTGTGTTCACACGTTACTGTACACACCTCACTTGTTACCAGAGTTGTAGGAAATTTTGACTCCTTTTAGGAAATGAGTCTATCAGAACAAGAAATGATTGTTATAGTTACATAACAATAACATTCATATATCATATTTGAAGAGTAGCCAAAGCAGCATGTGGTGGCCTAATGCATCACTAAGAGAATCTATATTGGTTTTAACTTCAATTTTCATGCTTCCATATACAGGCCAGTTTATCTTATCCAAATAACACAACCAACTTGATTATCTGGTAGGTTTGCTGCTTCATTTCACACAGGGATTTTAACCCAGGACCTTGCACCTGTAGTGAGAACATTTTATGTCAAATAGATCTTATGAACTCCATTCATTAACAATATTTATTTCAAATGTGGCCAATGCCCAAGGCGTGGTCTTCATAACTGTCATAGACACCTTAGCCTGAACCAAAATGAGACGGTATGACCTACAGAGGATTTCCCTTTTATGTCCCCAGCTGTGCCTGCCTTTAACAGCCTGTCAGTGCCGATATTGTCAAAATTGAACACTATTATTAGCTATTATGACTATGAATGACTTTAGATGTTCCTTTACTCTCCTGCCGCCTCACTGTGGACACTGCCTGTATTTATGCTTTCATCACGTGGTGGTGGTGCAGGCTTCATTCCATCAGTCAGAGGAGAAAGTGGCTTCCCTGGTTGTATTCTCATTTGAGGAAGTGGTTTTAGTGTTGAATGACACAATGAAGAGGGCTTTTTGATGATTTGGGCCAAGCTGCATGATGCTCATACTCCCGTCATTTAACTGCTGTTTGCTCCAGTCGATTGTTGTCTACCCTTGTTTAGATCATATTAGTGAAGAACTTTTACTCTGGTAGAGATATGAACAAAAAATATGCAAGTTTTGAGTCATAAACTAAATTGTTTTAATTTAATGCAGTAATAATGTTTTTTATTTAAAATGATTTAACTATATTATTATTAGCAATGTATCTCCTGGTCCTTTTTGCCTTAACCCACAAATTCACCACAGAGTCTACCAATGGTTAGGACTGATTAAAACACTGTATCCATTCTCTCTGCTGTATTCGAGAAGCCTAATGCCAATTATGAGGCTGTGAGCATAAGTTCTTCTATCATTTTGTCACTTAAATAATAACTCAAACATTTACACCAATTCAACCAGTTTTTAAAGAGGGTGAATGAAATAAAATTACTAAAATTACTTGACAAATCAGAAATCAACTTTCCTGTACTTTTATAAAATATATCCAGGTACTTTTTGGGTGGTGAACATTTTTTCTTGGAACATAATTTAAACCCTGGTCCCTGCAGTCGAAATGCAGTTGTAGATTGTCACCAGGTATATTCCAACACTAAAACACAGACATGTAGAAAAGCAAACAGCATATGTGTTAGAAGCTTTTTCAATAATTAAGAGCATAGAACAGGGCATTCCAATGCCCATGCCACGAGTCACAGTATGTACCTCTCATGTTCATTTGGTTGTTTCCTGTGCAGCCTATTAAACAGCTGCCTACGTGAGACTACAGAGGCAGCATATACACAAACACACACACACACTCTCTACCCTCCATCACATGAAGCTCTCAGACTGCCAGGATCACTGAGGTCATCTCATTCAGCCAAATGAGATTTTCCCTGTAGTGTGAAACAGATGGGGGAGTTTCCCCATTGGATTGAACAGTGCAGTGAGAGATGAAGCACCGCAGACTAGCTGTGCTCTCAGCAAGAGGATATACACCTCCTCCTGCCTTTCAGCCCTGCTGAGACCTCTATTCTCTCTCAACAGCTGCATCGCCTCCAATACAGACAGTAGAGATATTTTCAGTCACAGTGGCTCTCCCCTGCATCTCTAGTATTTGCTTTGGCTCAGGGTGAAATTAAAGCAGCAAAGATGCAGGCTACTTCACATTCATTTTCTGTATGCACTCTTTCCATTCAAAACCATCCTGTTTAACTGCCACCAGTGAGAATTCACAGTAAACTAATCAGATCAGACCATCTGTTTAACAGATTTTTGAGTTTGTGTTGGTCGATTTGTGATGAAAACAAAGACATCAAATTATGCATATCATCTGGGTGACAGATTTTTGAGCAAGTAGAGCATCATCTTCAGTGCCTCAATACTTAATATACACTGTTTCACGCAACTTAATATTAAACTTAAGGAAAAGCAGAGCAGTGGTGAGGATTATTTTAACCGTCATATTAGACCTGTATCGATCATAAAAACAGCTCAGTCAAACTCAATTGCAGGTGAAAATTATTAATTTATCTACCACATTGCTTTGTGGATGTTACAGTGCTAGGATAACAAAATGTTTGAGTTAGGAAGAGTGGCGTAAAACTCTCAGCTGTACAGCTAATCTGACAACAGACCGGAAAATTTTAATCGACCCATGCACGTGCCGGAACAAAGACACTCGGCCGACATGAGTCTGAGCAGGGTCTCAGCCATGAAATACAACCGAGCTGAGTCGTGGACGGAGTCTGGCAAAGATTGGTCGAGTCTGGGCAGAGAGATATGGCTGAAGCGTGGCGTGAGTCCAACAACCCATAACTAAGCCTGATGTACACCACAATTGCTACACTCGGCTCATGACCAGTTCTTTTTTTTTTTTTTTTTTTTTTTTTATTAATATCCTGCCACTTCCTCCTCTATACCAACCCTTCCATAAAATGCAAGATAGAATTATGTTATGTTACTCCTCTTTTTTTAAAGAACACATAATTTACACAATGACCACTCACTCGAGTAAATCAGCAAACATCAAGAAAGAGCCCAGAAGCTGCAAGTGAAGTAATGTTAAAAGGAATCAAATCAATGCCTATCCTAATTTAAGATTGCAAGTGTATTACACAAGCTTTCTAACTTCCCAAAGTCCCTCCACCTCAAGATTAACTGTTCAGTTAGCTGTCCAAACTTTCTTTTAGCTTGTTTCATCCATGCTGCTGCTCTTTTGTTGCTCTTTATACAGCCAACGTCAACAAGTGCGATCAATTGAGAGGTTTATGACTTGAACAATGTTATGTGGTTAGATGACAAAAGCCTTTGATAGAAAAAGGCTACCCCGGGTCATGGTCCAACTACAACCAGCTTTGAAGAGGCCAACCAGCCAACATGGAGCTGTTCTGTTCTGTTTTTCTGAACTGAAAAACGTGCTTTGTTTTCCTGCGGAAATAGATTTTCAGGATGAAGACTCCTTTTTTTGTGCTTCATTGAGAAATCTACTGATTTCAAACATTTGAAATTTGAAAAAGGAGCACCATTCGCTAGGTCACATTAACAGCTGTTTACTTACCAGTCTTGCCATTAGTGTCAACCATTGTGATTTACAATAACGCAGGCTATTATACGCCCCCTTTGCAGTGACTCGGTATTGGAAAGTGACGAGAAGGACTAGCTGGACTGGGGTGAACTAGTTAGCATGCTAACTCTAGTGAAAGAAAAAAAAAAGGTTGAAACAGAAACAAAACCAATTTTGGTCTTTCCACACTGGATAGAGCTCTTGGTGAGTAAAAGAATGAAGTTTAACGGTGACCTTGCAACATTTCCTCCAGTCCAGCAAGTATACAACTGCCAATCCTAATGTTGACTAAATAGCAAAAGCAAAACTTACAAAAACTCCTTTGAGGATAGCTTAACTTGTACAATGCACAGCACCCTGGAACCAGTTAAGCTAAAGAGAGTGAAATTGTTTTTAATGTTATCAGTTACACCATAGACAAAATGATTGCTGTGAAAAAGGTTTTGCTGATACACAATGTCACCTTATTCATCAGCTCGGATTTTGCTCTTGGTCCTTCAACTAAAAAGCAACAAATTAGGCGTCTGTGCGTGTGTGTGTGTGTGTGTGTGAGAGAGAGAGAGAAAGCCCACGTCAACCAACAAGTCAATTTTCATAATGAATAATGCAATCCTGGCTTTGGAGACACAGAGATGAAAGGAGGACGAGTGCTGAGTGTTGGGGTTCAGACAGATGGCTGCAAAGAAAGAAACAACAAAGAGTGGTGAATTAATAGTAAGAAGGCCGCTGCGATTTGGTTTCCCTGCTGCACGCTGTTTTGATATGTTAACAGTTCCATTACATTGACTTTGTAAGCAGATGATAGTGAGCAAGCTGTTTGACTGTGGTGCTGTGTGCCCTTGTGAATTCACAGACACACTGACAGATAAGTGTAAATGAGAAAGACAGATGGATGGATAGAGGCGACAATGCCACAGGGCCAGCCAAGCAGACAGCTAACACGCAACACAAAAAATTACCGTCTCTCAATGAATACCACAAACTCACGTACTTTACTGACTGGGCTTTTTATCAGTCAAAGAACTTCCTGAAGTATGACCAAACAATACCCAGCCTGAATCTGAAAGGCTTCTGGACGGAAATCGACAATGATACATAAAATTATTTTGGGAGTATTAAATCCGACAGTCAGCCCTGTGAGGTGGAAAAAACAGACAGACATCTTGCAGGGAAGCCAAGCAGAAAGTCTGACAGACGGACCAGACAGACAGGCAGGTGGGTCCTGGTACAGTAGTTAACCACAGAGACAGCGAGGTGAGGAGTTTTCCCCCCTCAGTACAACTTTTGGAGTCGATTGAGGTGAATAATAAACTTTTCCCTTTTTCCTTTGTCAGACAGCACATGGAGCTCAGATATTTATCAGTGCAGGCACAGTCACGCACGCACAAGTCTCTGAGGCCAAATACATGATGTTGAGGGGGCTGCTAAGTCCTGCAGCGCCTAGTATTAAGGCTGAAATGTCGGTTACGTCAAACAATAATAGTTTTGGTATTAGGTTACTGTGTATCGCCAAGGGAATGATAATGGAGTCTAACATTTGAAAGGTTCATCCTCTGAGGAGTGGAATATGTTCTGCGAATTTCATAGCAATCTGCAGAGATTCTTTTTGTATGTACAAACTGAAATCATGGACTGTGTGTGACACTGCAGGAAATGTGAGAGGGTCACTGAAATAATTTTCAATCATCCTCCGGTGACCATGAATGTCGAGCCTGAATTTCTATGACATGTGGTTGCAGCTTTAAAGATGCGTGCTCTGGTGCAGAGTCACGAAGAATGCGATCCCCTCAGCCCAAGCTCACTGATAGGCTGACGGATCAAGACCAGCTTCTCCTTTACAGCATATGTTACATGATCCTACTCAGCCAATCAGTAAGTGAGATAGATACACACAGGGAGAGACCAGACCAGAGACATCTCATCAGGGATAAGGGGACAGAGGGGGAGTGAGATATAAGAGGGAAAAAAGAGGGAGTTAAAAGTGTTCGTTCAAGATGTGTTGAAAAGAAGAGGGGAGGTCAAGCTGCACACTTTATTTCATTTTTCTTAACGTAAGCACTTTCTGCATAGATGAATTTTCACACTTGTTACATATTAAAGGGTTTATTTTCCTTGAAATGAAAAAAGTAAAAGTAGAAGCTGGAACGAGTCACAAATCAGTCCTTAAGAGCCCAGATATTAACCAGCTGTTAGACAAACTGTGGAGCAGGCACCAGCTAAAATGAATCAACAAGCACAGAGGACCACAGGAGGACCAATGAGGTGAAATTTATAGAAAAAAAAAGAAGCCCTTTGTCTGGTTTATTGTACATATATTGGTTGTGCTTATATAATACTAATGCACTGTGTGAGAATGTGTGTGTAGGACAAGTGAGACCAGAAGGTGCTATAACAGGAAGGTGTGAGTACCGGTGAAAGCCTGTGTGTCCCCAGCTTGGGAGTTCAGGAGAAACCTATGATGGATGATAAGGATATAAAAGTAAGTGTTATTTCTGGACGTGCAGTTTCTTTGCAAATGAACTCATGTGAACAAGCTGCAGTCTTTGTTAGACGACCTCTGCCAGCCATGGCAAGTGTAACTGCTAAAGTTGGAGCTGGTAAACATCTCTACACACAAATCATAGCACATTATTTCATGGGGCTCAGTGTCTACGGCAGGACAAGCATATACTGAATAGTCGAAACTTTCTTTATTGATGAAATGTTCCTTTCTCACCATAATCCTGGTTCTGTTGTTCAGGGTCACTGCTGCCTTCAAATCCAAAGTCAAAACCCTTTTCACCAACATAAAGAGAGTTGGATAACAAACGACGGGACAAGAAAAAACAACATTTGTCGTTGAGAAGTTGAATCATTTAAGGCTCAGATACCTAAGCTCTCGAGAGTTTGACCCACATGATAACCTGTGACAGCTCCAGCTAAAAAGTGTGCGCACGTATCGTGCACACAATACATAGACAGTGTTCAGGTTTCATTCACTCAACGGGCCACAGCAGAGAAAGCAGGGGGAGACACATATGCAAGATATGTTAGAGTGGGAACAGTGTGATTATTGCATGTTTTCAATACTTGAAGGCAAATTGTCTTTGGTCTGGCCTCTGAGGTCAAAGCTCCAGTGTCCATTGACTCTTCTCCTAGAGGCTCGGTGTTGTTGTTGAGTTGTTGAGTGTGCAGCATTTCTCCTGATGCATTCATTTTGAGGATTTGTGTGTTTTTGTTTTCCATCTTTGCTCCCTGTTTGCTGTGAACATATTTGTTTTCGCTTCCTGGGGCGATTTTTTTCTTTCAAATTTGCAGCATGTTTCTTTTGATGTATTTGTTTTGGGCTCTGTGTTTGGCCCTCGTCAGCCACTGTAGGCCTATTTGGGAACCAGTATGATGACAGAGAAAAGTGGAAGCCGTCAGCTGAGCGTGAGCTAGAAATGTTGCTTTGATACTGAATAAAATTTAGAAGGATCCTGAGGCATGTTCCGAGGCATCGTGGATGTGGATTCACATTGAACAGTGGAGACATATTTAAGTGGAAGTCAGACTGATTATATTAACATAGGGTTTCAATATTAGGAGCAGAAGCACATTGTTTTACTTCCACTCAATGACAGCATATCATGCTGGTGTGACTTGCACTGCAACACTTTATATTTGAAAAGCTCTACACACTATAGACACTATATAAGGAAAATAACACTCTCATCACTGCACTTTGCTTCACTGAGAAATTACCGAACACGCTGCTTCCAACGCTAAATCTAAATCTTGTCCTTGGTCGTGTTTACGACAGACTGAACAATAAGTTACAGACAGATTACCCTCCACTGCAAGCTGTGTGCTGCTGTTATGTAACTATTTTAGCTCAAGTCACTAGAATGGTGCTGATACTCATTTGCACCCACTTTTACCTTTTCTTTTGTCACTGCAGCATATTTATTAACTGCAGGCTGGAGGTGTGTTCATGTGTGTGTGTTTATATGTGTGTGTGTGTGCTGGCAGATACAGCAGTAACAGTCTGTGTGCTTTCTTCAGGGCACTACCTCGGCCAGGAGATCTGACATTAATTAGTCTAGCTGACACTAATTACCGCCGTCCACTGGCAGGACCAAGAGTTATCGGACGTCTGGCAGGCTGGTTTAGACTCAGGGCTTTCAAGGACAGATGTCTTTTGTGGTTGGGGGTGGGAGAGAGCACTGATCAAGAGAAACACTCGGCAGAGGGCAGGTTTTCCTGGGGGGTGAAGGGTTTATAGAGATAGATGAAGATAGAGAGTTGTTGAAAGTAAAGGAAGAGAGAAGAGGCCATGACTTAAAGAAAAAAAAAAGATTTACTGTCTCTATCTGAGCAACAAAACTCATTTTGATTTTGTTGCAGTTTGTCGTGTCCTGATTAATCAGTAGTGCGTGACACATCTGTCTGTGTCATTTTCAGACAACACAAAGGCTGAGGTAACAGCTCCTACAGACACTTTTATTTCAAGGGTCTTTGTAGAGTTTTCTGGTAAAGACAGTTGCATTTAAATTAAGTGTTACAGAATAAAACGCATCATCTGAATCCGTGAGGTCCAGCAAACATGTTTAAATGGACGTCCTTACTCATTAACAATTAACTATCTTGTCCATGTTTGTGTCCATGTTCACTACCTGGAAGTCTTCTTACCTGTCTGTTGTTGGCACACTGCTGCATTTCTTAGCGTGTTTACTGCCACCTGTGGATGCAATAGTGTGTTAAACCATTGGTGAACGTGTGTCACCTGTATGCACATACACATTCGGCCTCGAGCACATAACAGGGACTGTAAGCAGCGATGGCTGAGGTGTGGACACTTCCTAGTGTTGCAGCCCAAGTATTGTATCAGTGCAAGAGACGTTTTTCCTCATTTCTCTTGAGGTCATACAAATGTTTAGCTGTGATCTGGCAGCTCCTCTGGCAACCAGATAACACTGGCATGAGTGAGCCCAACACCAGACCGACGTGAGCAGGTGCTGATTTGGACATGGAAAGAAGGGATGAGTAACAATGTGAAGCTGCTGCTTAGTCATCCTACCAATATTTTACAGATCTCAGTCTTCACCTGTGACGACAGAAACTTTGTTTAAATGTGTTAGTCTTGATTAATCCTGTACAATCTCTGTCAGGATGCAGACTCAGTAACAAGGATTAGGCCTGTAAGGAGACCTTCACGATGTCCTCTTAGTCAGGACTGCTATTCTACTTTTTTTCTGCCTTCCTGTGCCGACATCAATCTCTCACCCCGCATCTCTGCCAGATAAATCAATACATGGATGTAGCACTGTTTTGACAGCAATATGCTGGTGTACTTTCTATCTGTAGGTGTGAGACATGCTTTATGAAACATTGTGCTAAATGGCAGTTTGAAGACATGAGGTCTAAATACAGAGGAAACATTCAGTGGATTAAAGGTTTGCTTCTCTGAACACCTTCTAAAGAGCAGCCAGTTCCATTACGTTTCATCGTTGCCTCATTCCCATTGGAGATTATGTTTGCAAGTTGTTGCAAGTGTGCGTCACTGAGCAAGTTGCCAAGTATATTTTTGCTTGGGTTTAAAACACCGCATCTACAGTGTAGTTAACCTCCACCCACATCGACTCGTGCAGGTTATTTTCTTCACTCATCTTTCCGCTCTGAGCTCCTGCCAACTCTCCACTCGTCTGCACTCGTCCTCTGGCAGGTGAGTGCTGTAGAGAAGAAGACGGGGAAGAGTCAAACAGACCGCGCTGAAAAAACAAGGGATGCAGATGAACAAATAAAAAAAAAACCTGTAACTGTTGGTTTTTATTGAAACCGTTGATATTCACGTGATTTTGACGTCTTTGTTCCACATCAGTTAATTCTTCTGTGTAGATAATCCATTTAAAAATACATGGATTCATCAAAATACTTCTACTGCTGTGCATAGAAAGAAGACATGATACAAAAAAGACAATAGCTAGGACACACTGGTCTAAAGTGAAATGACTATATAATTCACAAAACTATGAACAAAGGTTTTTTTTTTTTAAAAAGTAAAAATGAAAATATATAAATATATTGAAATTGCCCTAAAAATTACAGGCAAACAAACTCATCCCCAGTCTTGTTTATATGCCCCCCCCCATCTGTTCTCCATTATGTGGCAGTTAATATGTTCACCTTATAACATGGGTTATGAAGTACGACCACAGACTGTATATAAAGCAGACGTTGAGCATTGGGTCTGTAAAGTGGAGCCACTGATTGTTAAAGAAGTCAGATTGTATTGAAGTCTAAGTGAAAATGTCTCTACTTCTCCCTTGGTATATGACCGCAGTAAACATTTTCCTAAGAAGTTTATGGTCTAATTTTTTATGTTCATTTTTTAAATGATATAATTTAGAGGAAAATAGACCATGAAGCAGGGGGCTACTGTGTGATTGACAACCAAACCAAGATGGTGATGGCCAGTTTACAAACTGGAGGCTTCAAAACAGCAGCTCACAAACCAATGGGTGACACTTGAGAAGGACCCAGTAGCTCAGCCTCAGAGTTCAAAACATGAGTGTAACAGCAACGACAGCTAAATATTTATGTTGGTGGGGCTACAAGCAGTCAGGGCCTCTGCTTACAGGCAATGGTCAGAGGTATAGAACAGTTTACATTCACTTTTCTCTCCGAGCACGAAGATCCTCTCGAAAACAAAATATATCTTACACTTAGATTTCAATGTAAATACAACAGTAACACTGATTGTACATTAATCCCCGTTTTAATCTGCATGATAAAATGGTGTTTTGATTGTTTGTGCGTTTTTTGTTTTTTTTTTTAACTTAAAGACATTGGCTTGTTTGATAGTTAAAGCAAAGCAAACGCAATTGTAGAGGTTGAGATTTGACCTCCTCTGCCACGAGTAGCGCTTATTATGAAAGTGCTAGGAAAGAATAAGATAAACACATTTTCTAATAATTTCAAGCTGGAACATTAGAATAAAAGGTTTCAAAGGTAAAATCTGATTTATTGCCTCATATCAAGTATTAATCATTTATTACCTTTGCTAACTCTGCCTCAAGCTTTGTGGCTGATGGGCTGACACATATTCAATTGTCAGGAACATTTCTAATCAACTTTTTTTTCTTTTTTTTTTTTTTTAACCCAGATTTCAGAGTACCTGAATATTGGATTTCTTTTGATTAAGAAAAAAAAGTTTTTTTTTTTTGTTTTTTTTGACAGAAAATGTCTCCACATGCAACTGCTAAAATGGTTGTGGAGGTGGAAGTGAGGCGCCAAATCTCCATATCATGTGACTGCACAGCGGCGAGGCAGTGTCTCCGGCCAAAACCTGTTAACACAGAAATTAAAACCAAGGAGTTCCACAGCCACAACGCACACAACACACACTTCGGTATGACACTCCCTCCTTGCTGTCCTGACTAGAGGAAAAACTAGAGCCTTGAGTTAGACTTTTTCCGAACCAGCTGGTAGACTAATGCTATCACTCTGTGTTAGCTGTATGAAAAATGTGCACAATGTTGTTGCAGAAACCAAAAAATCCAAGTGCTATGTGTATGGCAACAGGGCTACGATCACCAATTGACCTGGGATACAAAGATCAAAAAGATAAAACAAAGGGATTCGGCTTCAGGCAAATTCTTTTGTGAGCAAGACGTGTGGGTGTGTGTTATATGAAATTAGCATAAGCAGTCCAGCATATGCAACATGGTAGGTGCTATAGAGTCTCTAAAGGTTGAATGGCACTGGAAATGAATGCTACCGGCTCATCATTTCTTTTTCCCTGCAGACAGAACTTATATCTGTAACAAGCAGCCTCAGCTAACTAAGGTTACAGACATTGGTTCAACTGTGTGGGGGACCATAAGTGAATTACACTTAGAGTCTGCAAGATGAATATCAATGGCATTTATTATTCAGCAGCTAAGCTAAGTATTTTTTATAAAAATTGGCAGAAGCACTGAATCACTAAAAAGAACCTGTCCTCAAAAGTCCTCATGAAACAGTGAGTGTCTTCTGTGGACGGCAGGTATTTGTGACGGTCCTCAGGAGGTGTACAGTGAAAGGGTTTTTAAAGGGCCTATCTGTCAAACTCGCTCAGTGTTATGTTATAAAGCAGTGATAAGGTTTCATGTACATGTCCCAGGTGTCCAGTAGAGAACAGTATACAGAGGAGCTTTCCAGTTTATCATCTGACCGCCTGTTTATCATATTGTTGTGACCTGAATTAATATTTGATGAATGTTTTTCTGAACAGAAGCTCAGCTGGATTGTGTCATTTATGTTTCGTTCTCATGGATTGTACAGGACAGTTGTTCACCTAATTCAGAAAGTTTAAAATAGAGTGCAATGTATTACGTTGCTCTGTTGAGGGATCAGAAACTTGGGAAACAATGTCAGCTGCACGGAACTGAAATATATAAACACCTTGATTTGTGTGCAGCGATCAACTTCTTGTCTGGTGGGCGTGGTCTTCTTGTGTGTGTCACATCCAATCGGCAGTACCACACACTGACTTGAGTCAATTGTTCGTCTCCTCTTGTGTGCAGGTATAGACTGTTGTGCATCTATTTCGTGTTATTTTGAGGAGTTTTCTGTGGCTGGTCTGTGAGAGTCAGACTTTGGTTGGAGATGCTGTCTGTAAACCGCTCAGTCAGTTGTTGGCCCCTCTTGTGTGCAGCGTGGAGGGTTTGGCTGTAGTTGCTGCTGGTCTTGACTGGGTCAGTGTCTGCAGAGCTGTGTCGTGCAGAGCAGCAGCGTCCAGCTCCGATGCAGTGATCAACAACAGCACAGCCGTCCTCGGTGTGATCATTGCTGGCTTCACCAAACACAGGAAAGAGGTTTAGCCACAGACGTCCTCCTCCCCCCTTTATCCAACTGACTCTTAACTCCACCGGCTTTGACTTTCTTATAGGTTATTTATTCACTTGGATTTCATAGAATTATTAGAAAAATATTAGTATTTTTTTTAATACAGTCCATATTCCTTTTCACAGTGATTGGTCAAGTCTATGAGTATAAGCCAAGTATGACTTCATGTACAAGAAATTTGACTTTGTGTATTTACACGCAGTCCCAAGGGCAATTTTCAGACGATGTGTAAGAAGGACAAATAGACGACAACAAGGAGGGCAGAGCTGAACTGTAAGACAGGTAAACAATCATTTAACTATGTCTGTACAAGTAGATGCAATATAAGCAGCAAATGACCAACAGCTGAATACGAGTCCAACAGTTTGCACAAACAATACAGCAGTGGAATAAATACTGAGTAGGTATTAGATAGAGCCATACTTCCAGCATGCGTTGACTTATTATGGTGTGTATGTTAAGACTGTGCGGATTTATAGCTGTAAAATGTATCACTTGTAATTTGAAGGTACAGTAGGTGTTTTAGTTTCCAGGGTTATTGCGTGATAATTGTTTTCTGGCATCTTGTGACTGATTTAATTGTTATTTTCTAATTCTTCAATTACTTTTATTTTACACAATGATTCACATCATTGTCAGATCTCTTACACAGGTTATAGAAACATTAACAAACTTGTGAAATTGCAAGCTAACACTGGCAAGCTTGCCTACTTTTGATTGCTAGTTAGCATTAGCAATCAAATATAAACATCCAGATAAAAACACACAGTACAGTGGTTAGAAATGCTGCCTCTTACCCAAAAGGCCTTTTAACAGTGTATCTCCCTTTGGTTTGGAGTCGGTTTGACACTCACTAACACTGTGATAAATGACTAACACTAACTTTCTCCAGAATAATACGCCTCGTCTCATTTTCATATAAATTGCTGCGGTGCCTGGCCTGTATATAAAAAGTTGTTGTTGCTTGTTTTAAATTGACCTTTGTCAGCATTGAGATACATTTAAAACTACAATTTACTCAATATTTTTGTATCGTAAAGCCGCAAAGTCCACAAGCCTGTATGGAAAACGAGTTTAATCTGAGTGAAAATCCAAATCTAAACACAGCCAGTAATGATTGACAGAGTTTTGACAGGTGGTGCCACGGGGTCATTTTAATGGAAGAGGACTGTTTATCTGTGGATGCATGGTCAGCAGTGATGTGCTCCACTGCTCCAGTGTTGGGCAGGTCCTTGATGGAGGTCAACCGGCAGCCAGTGAGTCTATTAGCAGCACAAATCACACACTCCATGATTTCCTAGGAACTGGAGGTGACAGGGCTAATTCAAGCTGAGCTTGAGGATAAGTAAAGTGATGGATCTGTGAATTTACCACAGGCTGCTGAACATGTTGGCAGTTTTTTTTTCCCCTCTCTCTCTTGATTTCCCACATGGTTGCATCAAATTTATTCAGCGGTGCTCAGCAGACGTTGAGTGAAAGTAATGTGATGTAAAAATGGTAAGTGGCAGTCACAGCATAGTGGATGATTGAGACAATAACTCTATTAAAATTACTTTTATATTTTCAACATCTAGTTTCAGAGGGCATCAAATATTGTTTTTCCAATGATTTCAGCCTCAAAATGAGGTCACTTCAAAAGATCAGCTTGTCATCTCATCTAATACTGGACAGTGATAAATGATGAGTATTTACCATTTAAAGTTATTCAAATTTATGAATTAGTTTCTAAAATGAAAAGCGAGCCAACACAAATGTTTAAACAAATGTTTTCTCTGTTAAAGAAATAGTTCAGCATTTTTGGAAAACACACTTTTTACTTTCACTTTCTTGCTGAAAGTTACACGTGAAGGTCAGTACCACTCCGATATCTGAACCATGGAGCTAGATCCAGCACCTGGCTAATTTAGCTTAGCATAAAGACTGGAAGTAGCAGGCAACAGCTAGCCTTCTGAAGATCAACACATTCACTTTTTATCATTTAATGGTGCAGGTGGTCATGTCCTGGCACCAGTTGCCAGGTAACCTACAAAGACATAACTGGTCCAAACCAAAGCATCACTTTCTATCCCTCTGAGTTCAGAACAAAAGGAGTTGTAATAATTTAAGCAGGATGCTATTGAAGAATAGAATTATTTTTTCCATTCATGAGAACTATTAAAATGTATTTTGATCTAACATAGCTCAGACTTCTGGCTTCTGGTTATTTTATTAAAATGATTTACATTTATAGGGCAACAATCTCCGCCTAGTTTTAATGGTCTGACACATTACCCACAGTATCACAGACACTGGCTGTGATTTACTGTGGTGTTCCTCCAATATTCCCTTTGCCCTTTAGCATTTCAAATTTTCATGACTTTCTTATAGCATTTACTTGGATAGCAGCCACCTGGCATTAAAGCCTTGATAGTTACGGCTGAGATGAATGTGATACTGTAGTTGAGCCACTGGGTGGCAGCCAGGATACACCTGTCAGAGTGTGTCCACACTGAGTCCTCCATGGATTTTAAATGGACCTGCAGCCCGTCTGCAGGCCTTTCTGGAGTTCCTGTGAAGCAAGTCACTTTGAACTCAGAAGTGTGCGAGGAAAACATGCCATGAAAACTTGTTGGCACCTCACAGTCTGTCTGTTGAGATGGGACTGGTTTGACTGTTTCTTGACATTTGGTTTCTTTCAGTCAGTGCTTCTCAAGCAGCTGTAACAGCCAGAATAAGAAGCTGGAGAGCAGCAGCAGATACTGTAGTTAGACTGGTTCACTGCATGTACATGTTGAATGTAAGTAGTGGCTCTGATCAGACAGGGCAATTGTTCCTATCATGTGAATTAAGCTGTGTTCAGGCCAATATTAGCACTATGTTAAAATAAGAACCCTCATTTATTTCTGAGAGAGCGCTGCATCTGTGACAGGGGCTTTGACTGAAAAATGTAGAGTCACTCATCAAAAATGTTGAACCTGGGTCAAGAATGTGCAAGTGCACATTCCAGGCCGATTACTGTTGAATGTGTATTTCTAGTGTATACACTGCAGCTATTGTTACAAAGCATACAGTTATTGTTGGTTGCAAACCTGTTGTGTTTGTGTTGTGGCATGTGATATAAGCCTTTAAACTCCATTATTCAAAGTGTCCGTCCTAGATCTTATTTCATTGTTTCACCAGTACTTGAAGAAACAACATTTTCTCAGCACAAAGCTGGTTTCTGTTTGAATGCCTGGTTAGACACAGCAGGAATGGTCCAAACTCTTTGCAGCCATACAATATGTTGGTTTGATAACTACCCTAACCAGGGTGGGAGAAGGATTCAGATAATTTATTCAAGGATAAGTAGCAATACTGAAATGTAGAAATACTCCACTACATGTCCTGTACTCACAATGTCACTGATGGAAAAGAAAAATGTTGGTAAGAATCAAACGAAAAAGTTCTCGTTACATAGAGCAATGACTAGTAATTAGTGACCAAAGCTGTCACTAAAGATAAATGTACAGCGTAAGTACATTTCCCTCTAAAATGTAGCGGAGTAGAAGTGTGTATTAATGTAGAAGCATATTAATTACATTTCACCACTGAATCCCAACGTTACACTATTTATAAAGTGGTTGTATGTTTCAACATGTCCAATAAAATGTTCATCGTATGGTCACTCTGTGTTCTTTAGAGAATACATGCACAAATAACTGTGACTGAAATGGTAAATGAAGCACAGTAAATGAACCAGTGTTGGTTGAGTGCCTCGATGTCACTGCAGAAGCAACACAAAAAGCAGCTAGTGACCCCAGGACTTTCCTCCTGTAAAAACCGAGCCCGCGGGTCGTCTGTCAGCAGGTTAGCGTGACCCGCAGTTAGATTTGTTGCTAGGCGACATCTAGTGGTCGTATTAATTATGACAGGAAGGGAAAAGTGCCGCAACGGAGTTTATAGAGCCACGTCAACAAAACACAGGAATATGACTTCGATTCCCATGTGAAAGTAGCAGTTCATTTGGTTTCTATCGTTCGTGAAATATTTGTTGGTATTATTGTAACCGTGACTACAAAGATGCTCTAACTTTGAGTAAGAACTTATTTTAAACTAAATCACCATCTTTTCCAAAAACCCAGCTAGGACTGTTATTGTAGTAACCATGGCGACGAATGTAGCCTACAGACGTCGCCCTTGGTACAGTCCATGTTTATATCATTGCATTCGAGACAACCAAGGCCCAGTACGTCTACCACCATGGAGCACTAATTCTGAAGACACTTGTATGGGTCATACCAGACGGTTGAAAAAATTAAACCGTAGTCTTTTTTAAAATCCAAAATTGTGATTCTGTGATATCTGTGTTTGCAGGCTGGCAAAAGAGTGAAAAAGAAATGATGATAAATATAGTGTGGTTAAGGCACGAGGCACTCAGCATGAGGAAGGATTATGGTTTATAAAAACAGAAACCATCAACCACCTCGTCCTCCACACCCTTACTCTCCTCCTCACTACATGAAGGACACAGTAGCTCCTGCACTGGCACTAAATATTGTCACTGGATGTAAATCTCGAGGGGTGAAATTACCCAACACGGACGTTATGTACCGATAATTGGCTGCAAAAAGACTTGACATGTTTACTTTGCTCATTTGGAGGCGCCTGGTGGCCCCAAGCAGGCTCTTAGTTCATTGGAGCCTCGGGCCAGCTCTGAGACAGTAACACAGGATCTGAGAGATGATGGGGCCGATGGAAGCCAAATGTCAGCAGCCTCTTTGATTCAATCACACACTCTAGTGAGTTTATGTTTGCATCTCGTCCATGCAGCATTAGATGGTATTAGGATGTGATGCAAGGAAACAAAGCACTTTCGATGAAGGTTTCCTGATAACAGATCACTTTGTTCCTTTTGTATTTCCTTTATAAAAAAAAAAAAGTCCAGACAGCAGAGGTTAATTCAGCTTGTTCGCTCTGTGCTTCATTTATAAGAAAGCAGATAAAGTATAGAAGAGCTGTCTCAGTTATGTGGATATCAGGCCTCCTTCATTCAGGATGACAGTCCAAGTGCTCTGTGGTTTTCTGAGGAGCAAAGCAACAGGAGAGCAGGTAAATGCCTTATTAAATATTCCATGAAGAACATCAAATACTGACTCTTTTCTGCAGTGTACACGAGGGAATCAGCTTCGTCAGAATCCTCGCGTCCTTCTCTGACCCCTGAATCTCCCCCTCACATCTTCTTCTTCAAGTATATCGAAGACAAACAAAAAAGAAATATTCTGTACTTCCTTCTGCCCTCTGCTTCTGTTGTGACTTCTTTATCGTAACATATCACAAACTGAATATCTTCAATTTTCTAGTTTCAGGTCCAGTGTTGCTATAGACAAAGTCTGATCATGAATTTCTTTTTGAACATAAGTCATACAGATATTTAACATATGATATATATGTCCCCATATCAAGAGTGATGTTGTATATTATTATCACAAATATGCATCCTCTGGATATTTGAAGATATGAGTTTATAACATAAATATGAAATACCCATCGTAAAATGTTGATATTTACACATATTAAAAATATATGCAAGTTTATTCAAATAAAATGCATGTAAAAATTCTTTCTCATTCATTTTAAACATGTCTTTCATATTATTCTCGGCAGGTGGTCCCAGACTTTTGGACCCTACTGTCTATAATATCAACATATACTGTAACACATAATATAATCTATAATATACATACATAAACATACATACATACATTTCTATGGACATATATATGCCAACGTATGTAATTGTTCCCATTCATAATAGAACAATAAAATCATTAATGATGAAGGACTTACTATAGTCAGATCTCCATTTGGAGCTGGTTTGAGCAGTGGGCAGTGAGGTGGCTACAATGCCTTCCACCATGGTCAGTTTTAACTCCAGGCAACTCAGGGATAAAAGCGGGTCTCTCTTTTTAAGTTCATCAAAGAGCTATTGGATTTCTTCCCTAAGACCAGAAATGAGTTTCTTTTCTTTCTGGAGTGGAAAAATTCTCAAAGTTCATAGTTGGCATAATGGATGCTAGATCAAGTGATCAGCTGTATTTCTCCATTTAAAATCTAATCCAAAAATGAGATCACTAAAATCCTGGTCCAAAAACAGGACTCACAGAGAGGATTAGGCAAGTAGTTTAAAAACCAAGCCCCTCATAGCTAAGAGTCTTTGTCAGGATCTAAAATAATCTAAAATGTAATGTAAAACTGGATGAAAGCAGATTTGAGTGTCCGACAACATTTCCAATGTCAGTGACAATGGTATGCATGCATGGTTGAGAAGGTTATTCTGGAGCAGATAACCGAGAGCAAATCTTATAAAAACAAGACAAGTAACTTGTGTTCCCTGGTGCAGTCATTTTGTGCTCATTTTGTGTACTGGTCAAGAAAATCTATAAAGAAACTGGAACTGCGGGAGGAGAGATCACATCACTCCTGTTTGAGCTGAGCTTCACTGGCTCCCTGTTTCTTTTAGAATTGATTTTAAGGTCCCATGAAGCTCTGAACGGCTCCGCGCCTTCATACTTTTCTTTTTAATATCTTATCAACCGCAAAGCACTCAAACAAAGCAGGGAAGCAGCTTTTGTGAATTATGCTCCAGAACTGTGGACCACAAGGCCCATGTAAGTCAAACAGGAAACACCTGCAGAACTTAAAACATACCTTAACCTTAAGGCTTTAAACAAACCCATTTTATGTGTTTTATTTCTATTTTTGCTCTGCTTCAAATGTAAAGCACGGTTGCATTTTATGTATGAAGGGCTCCATACAAATAAAATCAAGTAGAAGCAACGGTCAACCCTGCATGACGTCGCACACTGATTTGTGAGCTGCTTTACTGAGCCAATAAATCAAGGGAGATGTAGGACCATTTTCCCATAGACTTCATTACAATCTGACTTCTTTCTACAACCAGTGGAGTCGCCGCCCAATGGTTATTAGATAAGATGAAGGTTTACATTAACTCTGCAGCACTGACTTCACTTTTCAGACCCAGAGTCCAGTTGGGTCCAGGTCCACTTTAACATACGTCTGTGTGTAGAGGAAACACCGTTCTTGCTCCCAAAGGTTATAGATTGGCAGGTAAGAAAGGTTCACATCCTAATATCGTTCCATAATGCTTTCTTATTGTATAAAGATGCTAATGTTACAGCGTTTTCTTCCCAACCACCACTGCAGAACAACAGAGAAAAGGAACATGTGCTCTCATTACCATGAAAACTGTAGCTTCAGTTCTAAGGGTCTTGGGAACTTAAAAACTTTGATTTTATAACCCGCCCCCTCACCTCACACTCTCTGACAAACAGACACACAAACACACACATGCATACACACACACACATGCACAGAGCCCAGAGGGAAACAACAGGATGCTGGAGAACAGTGCATTTGCAACTGGAGCAGACACAGTTCACCCGACAGGATTTTCTCCAAATCCTTCAATTGAATTTCTCCCTCCTGCGAGGGGAAGATGCTGCTCCCTTTCCAGCCCAATATCCCTGAGCAAACACTTGCGTCAGCTGTTTGTGTTTGCCAATACATTATGACTATGAATATTTTAAAGGCAAAATAGAGTTTGCTTTCTGTAGCATTCGTCACTTTGAGGAAAAACAAGTGTTCTGAATTAATTTCAACACATTTCGCAGATCATTATTAGACGGCTTGTTGTAATAAGGATATTCAACCTTTGTGTCAAATTAATTAATATTACCTGAGCAGGTGGGTTTAATCCAGAAAATTCTACCTTTTTTCCATTTTACTAAATATTAATATCAAGCAGCTACATATGTGTGAACGAGTAGTTTATTAAAGGAACATTACTGTTATCTTTCCTCTACCACAGACTGACTGAAGACTCATAACTGATGCAAGGACGTTACTTTAAGGGTTTCACAGAAGCCTCATTAAATTTAGCCTTAAAGCATGTTTTTGTTTGATTGATTATCTGTCAAGGCTTTTCTTTTTGAGTCTGAATTCTCATTTTAGCAAGGCTTTTTTCCTGCTTGTGGTTTATCACATGTAATTGCTCATGCCCATTGGGCTGAAATGATGCTGTCACTGCAGTGAGGTTCACTTATAGGACAGTAGCTGCCGCGAGTGGAAGTGATAGTATGTATAATAGTCTGACGTGTTGTTCAGGAGAATGAAGCATGCTGTTATCTGCGATTGGACAGTAATGTTTACTTTCTGTGCCCTTTCATTGTACTTGATGTCTATCAGTTGTGCTATTGATGAGTACAACAGTGCAGCCGTCTCTGCTGGCGTAAACTGTGCACGTCCCTCCATTTCATTCAGCCGTGTTGACTTGAGCTGATATAAATTGAGTGAATGCAATTGATTTTGGGCATTTGCCTTTCAGCGAAGGGGAAGTTGGTGAAAAGAGGAAGAGACAGCAGCACCTCGGTGCAGCAAAGAGGAGGAGAAAGAAATGTGTGTGAGAGCGATAGAGACGACAGATGGTGTTGCTACACAGGAGCCTGCCCTAATGTAGTTTAGTTCAGCCCTTATCACCGTTGGCAGCATTTTGGCACAATTTAAACAGATACAGGGAATAGTAAACACAGCTAAGCTTAAAAAGATTCATTACACATTTCACAACACATTAGCTACATTAACCTTGCCAAACAAATAGTGCCAAATTGCAATACTTCCTTGAGATTGTATCTGTTTTAGCAATAGTAAATTATTGTGGATGTGACTGTGGCGCAACATCAAATTTAAATTCTTGGTTCTTGTTAGCTATGCTAGTCGCACGGCTTTTAGCACTGTTGGTCGGTCGGTCTGTCCAGCCCTTTGGTCTAGGCTTTAATTTGTACGTTTCGCTATTGCTACATAGTTTGCACAGTTTGCTCACCAGTCTTGTCAGGAGCTTCAGCCATTGTTACCTTTGCTACTTTTTCAGGACGTTACAGTGACTCGGTATCGGAAAGTGATGAGGCAGTCTGGCTAGTTGGTGAGCATGCTAACTTCAGTAGAAGAAACGAAGTGATGTGAAATACAAGCCACACATGAGGGTTGCAGCTCTTCTCAAGTAAAGTAAGCTTGATGCTGAACACTAAACTGATAGGTAAGTAGCTGTTAATGCTAACATTGGCTCTGTAGCAATAGCAAAACACACAAATAGCTTCTTTAAATATCCACGTCTATCCACATTTATGTTCACTGCCAGTCTGTTAAGAAACTGAGACCCTCAGCCGTAATTATTGTGTTTAGTGCTAATTAGTAATTGTAGTAATGCTAAAATGCTAATCAAGAATATTGAACACAGCAATTAATACATCAGCATTTTAGCATCATCCAGTGCATGTTAACACGCTGATGTTTTCATTCAGTTGTTGCTGTCAGTAGCAGGGCTGTGTTGCCTTTGTCCTTGTGTTTCTACTGTTTTCCCCTTCCCTTGTGTGTCCTGTGTTGTCTGCCTCTCTTTCTGTGTTTCCGTGTGTGTCCTTGCGTGTCTCTGGGTGTGGCGTTCCTTCCGGCTCCTCACCTGCCCCACTCGACCCCTCCTCTGAGTGCTTCAGCCAGCACACCTGCATCTCTTCAGCCCTGCAGTACTTCAACCCTCTCTTCACCAGATTGTTCAGTCTACCAGTGTCTACAACGTCTCAGAGTGAAGTGCAATTTTTGCTTCTGACTCACCTTCATCTCCCTGTGCCTCAGGATCACACTCCTCACGTCTGCCTGCCAGCTGCTCATGCTCCGACCCGCCATCCCTCACTGACAGACTCTGCATTCAGCCACTCATCGTCTGCCTGTCTCTCAGTCACAGCACCAGCCCTGCTTCCTCCATCACGGATCACCGCTCCGCCATTCCTCGCCTGCGTGCGTCTCATTGTTCATCCAGCCTTCACCTGCCCTGCCGCGATCTCTCTTTTACAATAAATTCAGTTCACCTTGCTTCATTGAGTTTGTGTTCTGCTTTTGCATCCTTAAAGAACAGTTCACAAAACATCTCATTGACACCTGTAGCACAAACAAAAATCCCCATGTAACCAGAGGAGGTGGTGACAGTGCAGCGCTTGGAATTTTAAAGGAAGGCAAGAGGGGTTTTATTTTATTTAATTGTGTTTTTCAAGGAAGTGGGGAGGTCAACACGTGCATTAACCTGCTTTTACATCCCAATCTTCCATTGAACATTGAACTTGATGCTAGTCCAAATCAAAACACTTCAGTCTTTTTTTCCCCCTTACTCTTCACTGCCGGTGTCTTGACACACTTAACTTTTCAGAAAGGCAGCAATAATATCACTTTCCTCACCGAATGGGCCTCCCTTGACTTATACTTCTCTCTGTGTTGTGCATGTGATCTCTGCGACCGGTGCTGTTGACCCTATTCGATGCAGTGAGTAGTTTCACTGCCACATTTCCTCAAGTGCAGAAGTATCAGGAACAGGCACATGAAAGTTTGGGTTTGGGTATTTTTGCCCACATCATGCACTGTATGGATACATTACCATTCAGTGTTATTCCAACAAAAAATCGATTCATTTTAACAGATTAACACAGTGCAAATCAAGCAAACAACTAATATGGTACACAAAGCTATTCACAGAGGAAATGCCATATGTAAAAATACTAGTAATTCTGTACTAGTAAGTTTTACTAGCTGTTTTAAATGGCAACTAGAGGTGACCATGGCAGGGAAGAAGCTATTGTACTGTCAACATGACAACATGTCATTATCTTGTCCCCGTTGCACAGTTAACCTTTGTTGTTTTTTTTCTCCTCTGTCTGACTTACACACACTCACAATGTCAATTCAGCCGACGCTACAAAATGTCAACACGTATCGAACAAAACTCTGAAGCAAGGTCATCTTTTATTGGCCACATTAAAAGACATCATTTCCTGCCGGAAAAATGAGCGCTGCTGTAACATCTGTACAGATCGCTCCTGTATGAGGCAGAGTTTGCCATTAACAGCAGATATTTATAGCTGTCCACCAACTCAATTTCCTTGCCTTCGATTACAGGGGGCGGGGGCGGTAATCCTCTAAAACTTATTGCTGCGTCCTTAGTTTTTAAAACGTTCAAGTCGAAGAAGAATTCATCACCACACAAAGTCATCAGTAACATGGCGACATCCATCCATCCCCTCCCACTGCTATAAGGAGGATCCCTGCAGTCCACAAAATGACTTCCACAAATGTGCATTTCATCATTTCTTTACACTACACACGCATCAAGTCATCAAATATTCACAGTAAACTGCTGCTATTCTCTGTAATGGCAGCACACTTTTCTAATCATTATATTTTATTGGCCATATTGCAAGTAAATTGCTCCATACACCAGTGTTACTTTATAGGGCTTTAGGAATAATATCGTCTGATCCAATCTCTCACACGGCATATGAAAACATTGTAACCACAGCACTAATTGTCAGACCATAGCTTCATGAATTAGTCATAATAAGTTATTTATCATTTAGTTTCAAACTTTTCACCCTGTTACAGGAACTAGAATATAAATGCAAGTTTATATTAAAGGGAAAAGAAACAAAGAAAGAGTCATCAAATCAAAAGTTATTCATGTCACAACACAGACAAAGAGAAGTGAGACTGGACTCGAAGGAGAATACAGACTCTCTGCAAAGAAATGTACACAAATGTATATAGGGAAGATAAAACAGAAATTTGTTGTGTTGTATACAATCTTTCATATGAGCAAAGGAATCAATCATTTTTTTATTTAACCAATTATTAATTTTTTTTGGAAGGAAGGATGGCTAATTTTACGCAGTTTTACACCCCCTATTCTGCTGTGACCACTCCATCCATCATCTATACCATTTATCCAAGCAGGATCATGGGGGCCGAGGGTAGGGTACATCCTGGACAGGTTGCCAGTCCATCACAGGGCTGACATATAGAGACATACACAACAATCGTTCACGCTCACACTCAGGCCCATGGGCACCAATCAACCTAAACTCTTTGGACTGTGGGAGGTACCTGGAGTGAACCCCCACAGGCAACATGTAAACTCCACACAGAAAGGCCCCAGGCCTAAGGTGACAGAGCTAACCACTGCCCCAGTGTGAGTTGAGTTCGAGCATCGTCACTTTTTGACGCCTTGGGGGCAGCAGAGACAAGTGATACAGTGATAGAGAAGAAGCAACAAAGAAACATTGACATTGGTTGTGTCTAAAATCACTCATTCACTCTCTATTCACTGTCCAGGGACAAACACTGAGCTCATCAGTAAAACACTTCCTCATACTACTTTGATTTTCTCTGCATATACAGTATATATATATATATATATAACTGTATATCCATATATACATGGCTTGGACTTCATTCTGCATTATGGGATACTACGAGTCCACTATATAAGGTATAATGATCCTCACTATACATTCAGAGAGCACAACAAAATGGCAACAAACAAAACAACACGACAACAGACGCAGATCAGCACCGGCATTCATTCTGTCTCTCTGAGACTTGAAGTCACGTAAAAAAAAAAATGGTTTATAGAACCTCGTCTGTCTTCTGGTGACAGACTGGAAGAATTTGGATGCTTTTTCCTGACAACATCTGGCTGCTGTGACTGGAAACAAAGCTGCTGAGAGCGAAATCTGAAAATGAGAGTTGCTGGTCTGTCACACCACAACAACGAGCTTCAGAGTTTGTTGATAGCTCTTTGTGGGTTCGCCACAGTGAGTGACACCTCTCACATTATCTGAGCCAGTGTTAATTTAGAAGTATTGATTAGTGCAGCTTTAAAAAAAAAAAAAAACAATCGTTGCTGGCCAAGGACTTTACAGGGCAATAAATGTGGATTTGTGACACCGGGTATTAGTTGTGTTCTTATTTCTCTACTGAATAGGACACGGACATATGGAATGTTAGGAATGTTATCTGTAATATCAAGAAACATGACAGTTTACATCCATGGCTACATTCCTCGAGCAGTTTACAACAACATGTTTGTTTCTTCATCTGACAGCTTGGCTGGCTCTTCACTTCCTGCTGTCTCCCTGAGGGGGGTAAGGGACAAAAATGATCATTTCTCATGGCACTGAGTAATTGGTTAAATTCAATATAGTCTCCTGCGAGGGCTTTTGCATTTTATTTTGATCATGCAGTACATTTCATTTAATAACGTGTGTAGCATCTTAGATAGTTGATTGTTTATTGGATTTGAATGTCATGAGTGACAGAACTTGATTTTGTGACAATATGTCAGAGCAGGATTTGACGGCAGGGAATAAATCCTGATGGCTAATCTATATCATCAATAAAAAATTATACAATAATAAAGTCAGGATATGAGATGAGACTAACCTCCCAAGAAAAACACCATCAATCATTTCAGCAGAAGCTCAGCAATGACACACTGTATGTTTGTCTCTTGTTCATTGGGAGCAAAGGAAATATTGTGACATTGTTAAGTCTGCAGGGGGTGGAGGTTGTAGTGCATGGAGTCAACAAAATGTCAGACACCAACACGAGAGACCCCTGTTAGTTTCCCGTTTCCAGCAAACAGTCGATGTTGGATCCTTGTAACCATGACAACATATATTCCCTGACCTTAACCAAGTGTTTTTTACAATGACAATGAAAGTGTCCCAAACCTCAACAAAATAGTTATTTTAAAAGCATAATATTTGGGGAAATGTGTGTATTTGCTTTGTTGCCTTGAGTTAGATGTGAAGATCAATACGACTCTCATGTCTGTTCACTGCATATGAACCTGTGGCCAGCAGTTGTTAGCTTAGCACAAAGGAAACTGGAAACTGGGAAACCATGGATGCATTAAGAACAGCTTGAACCCATGTGACCCATTCATTGTATGAATTTTTTTAATGCACTAATTAACAAGGTATACCTAAACAAGGTATCCACTGTTGTCCAGTCGCTCCTTGCACGAGAAAAATGCCAGTGTGCATCACACGATGAACCTAGAAGTTAGAATACACAGCATGGCCATGTTGCTAAAATCGCCTTATATCGCTGTGCTGGTCTTTAGGGCTTGGGGTGAAACAGCTTACCTGGCTCCTTCTAAAAGGTAACAAAATCTGTATTCAAGCACCTTGAGCGCTCAATACCTGCCACCCTGTATCTCTTTTTTTCTATTTTTTTTTTTTGTGGGGTTATATATTGGACCGCCTCTTGGCCATGATGAGTAAATTCCTCAGGTGTCTGCTAGTTGCTGTTGCTGTTCACGGTAGCAACAAGACTTCAGGAAGTTTCTGCGGTGCCGTCTTACTTTATATTGGATTTGCTTACTTTCCAACATACTCAGGCCAGCTGTTTACAGGCTTTAACTAGCTGCTCACCATAGCCACAAGTTTAGATTTTCAATTAAAGAGATTGACATTTTGGGATATACAGTTGAGTTAAAACAATCTACAAGTCTAAACCTAACCAAACTATAACTGTAGCAGCTTTAATTTTGATAAACCATAAGGCCATAGAGATACAGACAAATTTTAAAGATACAGTATATAGCCGTGCCTTTTGCCCAAGAAAAGATAATCCATTCATTATCTATACCGCTTCAATCAGGTCTCTAGTCTATCACAGGGCTGACGCATACAGACAAACAACCATTCACAGTCACCAATTGATCTAATGTACATGTCTTTGGAATGTGGGAGGAAGCTGGAGAACCTGGAGGGAACCCACACAGGCACAAGGAGAACATGTAAACTCCACACAGAAAGACCTCAGGCCCGGGGTTTGAACGCAGAACCTTCTTGCTGTGATGCAGCAGTGCTAACCACTGCACCACCATCCCGCCAGTATAAACATGATGAAAAAGATAAACTGAACGCATGAGGAATACCACTTTACTACCTCAGCAGAATGCAAAAATGGACTCACATAATACACCATTAGATATTATTCTCCCATCATTTGCGTTACCGCTGAGCTCTCCTAACCAAATTCATGTCCACTGACTACAGCAGTTTGAGTTGCCTCATAAGGCTGATGAGTTGGCTGGATGCAAGAATCCATCAGAATAACTGTGCCACTTAACAACACCTTTAAAAGCCTCCAAAACAACACCATGATGCTCAAACTGCAGCGGGCTATACACAATACATTCTGTAATACCAGGCGGACAGACTAGATGCTAAATGATTTGGAATTATTGTAAATGAACCACAAAACCAAATTTACATGTGTATCAGACTAGCTGGAGGCAATTAACATGGGGGTGATTCACACAAATGGGTGTCATTCAGGCCTTATCGCTTTAGACGAGAAAACAAGTTCATAATTTCATTTCTGATGGCTTCTGTCTGATAGAGGATGCGTTTGCTGTGGGAAGTAAACATACCTCAAACACACAACACATCTTCTCCCACCTGAGGCATCAAACCGCAATCATTATCAAGCACTGCTCTCTGGCAAGGACACCGTTTGAGTTCAACCCTGTCACGGACAACATGGAGCCTGTCTAATTATGATTAGGAAAGTAATCAGAGGTAATTGCAGTTCTGTCAAACTATTCATGCTGCACATCTCTCTTGGTCATGACTTTCAGGTAGAAATTAATCTGAAAACCTACACACCTTGTGTGAAGAATAAATTCTGTATTAGTTAACATCAAAATGAGGCATTAATGAGTCTTGATGAATCTTGACAGGAATTCACATTTTATTATTTTTATGATTAACATCAGTAATAAGTTTATTATGAATAACGCTATTTTTGTTAGTTTTTAAGAACCAAGATCCAAATTAGGGACATAAAATAAAGTCGGAAACTTTAGAGAGATTATTCAGTGAAAACCTCTTTTATCTGTTTTTAGTCATAAACAAGAGAATAAACAATTTAACTCATTTTGAAAAGGGATCATTATATAAACTGCAGACTGTCTATAAAAGTGGATGTAGTCTCTGGGTCTGTAAAGTGAAGCCAATCCTGAAGAGCCTTAAACCTTCATTCTCTCTAATGACCATCAGGGGGCGACTCCACTGGTTGTTAAAGAAGTCAGATTTTATAGAAATCTATAGGAAAATGTCCCTACTTCTCATTTGATTTATTAGCTCAGTAAACATTTTCCAAATGAGTTTATGGTCTCCTTCTGTCTGATGTTCATTTTTTAAATGATGGTCCATTTAGTGGAATATAGACAATAAAGCATGGGATGATTAGGGGGTGTGGCTACTGTGTGATTGACAGACGTTGGGAGTTCGGCATCAAACTTCATTCGTTTACTCACCAACAGCTGTCTCCAGAGGTGGATGGCAATGCCATGGTAACTCTTGTCCAAGTAGCCCTGGCCTTGCTCTTCACTTTCCAATACTGACTCACTTGAGCCTCCGCTCTGCCCTGAATAATAATACATATAATGACCTCTTGTCTTGTAAAGACAATGATGGCCGAAGCTCTTGTCAAGCAGCAATTATCACCACCCACTCCCAGCAAGAAACCACATTTAGTGGCACAGAAAACTATTATAAATAGCCACTTCATAGCTGCAGTAATCAATATTTTCATCTTAACAATTAAACAAATCGCTGTGCATAATGTGAATGGGGTCACCAAAGAGGATTTTCACCCAGCATTTTCCTGCTGCTCTTCAGAGCGTTGTTACATACAGTATATTAACTCACTGTTTTTGTTTTACGGTGCCTAACACTACTGTTAGAAAGAGAGTAAATATTAGACTTGGATTTGTCAGGTAGCCAGAAATCTGACTCAGAATGAATACTAATGTTCATCTGTGTTGGCAGTGTAAGGGGATGATGTGCCTATGTTGTAGTTTTAGCTTTTTGCACTGAAGCCAAGTTGCTAAAAATCAATTAGTGCTGCTTCAATTAAATGTTGCAACACCTCATGAGGCAATATAAATGTTAAGGTAAACAATTACCTGCATTACAATGAGCAATGTATGAAAGGTATTCCATTATTGATGCATGAACATTTGAGTTGTATTTCAATGTTGTGAAAAGTTCATGTAGTCCTGTAGTCCAGGGTGTACCCAGTATAAGCTGGGACTGGTTCCAGCCCCCTGTGACTCTGCAAAGGTTAAGCAGATATAGAAAAACTAATACAGTGGATGGATGGAGTAAGTCCAAGTGAGTCTATTTTAGTTGGGGAGATTAAACTACAGGAATGCACAATGTTGAAACATGAAAACCTTGTATCTCGATTTTGAGGGATATTCATGCTCAGTTGACGGATTACATGCTCCTCTACAGACTGAGGGATTTTTCAAAACTCTTATTTTAGTTATACTGCATGTAAGATTAGAAATGCAGAGTATAAAATGAATATATGATGTTGGAAATGGTCATGATCCGCTGTATGTGGGCCAACTGTTCAAATTACCTCTCCCCTCTTAGATGCCTCAGCACACTGATGGTCCCTGTGTCTGCACATTTTTCTTCGTTTTTAAAATGAAGTTGTCTGACAAGGCTGAAGACACATCTTCAGAACTCCATATGTTTTGGCAGATGGAAAGTTCAAGGCATTTAACCTTTTTCTTTTCTGGCCATATGGATTCATCATCTACTTAGAAGCTCCCCCATTGATGACATAGTAACAGCATCAAGTGTCTCCTGTAGAGGCCATGTCCTGGACATTTGTCACTCTCTCTTCTATTAAAATCTTCAGAGCTGCACATTATTTTAAATGCTGAAACAAGCATTCGTGGGGACACATTCTGGATAGCTTGATTCTGCAGTATCTTTTTTCAAAGATCCCATATTTTATACTTTTGAAGTAGTAAATTTAAAGCGTTGATATCCATATATGTGTGTGTGTGTGTGTGTGTGTTGCAACACCTGGTTGGTGGTATAAGGAATCAGGTTTTATGAACAGGTGGGGCTTGGGGGCATGGCTGAGGGCAGTGACTGCTTTGTTGTGACATCAGTCTTGACAGCTGATTTTAAGGCTCAGTTTTTGAAAAGAGGCTGTGAGCTTTTCTCTGTGGACTGAGACCTTTGACACTTTCACTGTATTAATGTAGAACCTAGACCTGATTTAGAATCAAAGACCACTTGGACATCTACCTTTAGACTGTATGGACCTTTAATGGATTTTGTCTTTTATTTTGCATCAGTTCAGTATCACCTTGCACATTGATAACAAGTGTTTTAGATGGTTTACATCTCATTCAATGAACTATGAACAGTACTGTCTCAGAATAATCATGAGATGTCACACCCACCTCTGATGATTAAAATAGTACCAACCACTATCAATCATTGGTTTACATCAACATCAATGATTACACATGTTAACTCCATCATTACTGGTCGAATGTGTCATAAAAGTAGATTTTTCTTTGTGGACAAGACAATGGACAAGACTGAGACTCTCTGTCTGACGTGACCATGCTGATAAGCTCACAGTGGCAATGCTGATATTTAGCATGTCATGTTAACTATATTCACCATCTTAGTTTAGCATGCTAACATATGTTAACTACTGCTATACACTAAGTAAAATCAGTACTGATCGGGATGTCAGGATCTTTGGACCTCATGATGGTGCTGGATGAAAGGTCAGGTGGACACCAAAGTCAAGGGATTCATTCCCTTGAATGTCTAAAACTATCCATCTTGGAAATGTCAAGATATTCCCTCAGAGGCACTAAAGGAAAGGTCAGGGGACCACAAAAGCCATTAGGGTAAGTAATGCGTATGAATTAGTTGGTTATTGTCTGAATTAACTATAACCTACATAAGAATATCCCTATTTCTTTGATCTTATTTTACAACTTAGACTGTCTTTAAAAGTGGACGTAGACTCTGGGTCTGTAAAGTGAAGCCAATGCTGAAGAGCCTTAAACCTTCATTCATACTAATGACCATAAGGGGGCGACTCCACTGGTTGTAAAGTCAGATTGTAATGAAGTCTGTGTGAAAATGTCCCCACTTCTCCCTTGATTTATTAGCTCAGTAAATGTTTTCCTGACCCCATTTAGATGAAAATAGACCATAAAGCAGGGTATGTATTAGGGTGTGGCTACTGTGTGATTGACAGACATACGCGGCGACCTGCCAAACATTTAGGATAGAGTACATAGCAGGTCAGATCCACCCCTCACTCCTCCTCAGCTCCACCTTGTCCTCCAAATATGGTTTCTACTGGTTTCAAAAAACCTCAGTGGGTCGCCAGAATGGTAGATCACGTAGATGGTGATAGAGAAGCATAAAACAAGAATTTCTTCTCTTTTTGGTTGATTAATGTCTAAGACTAAAGCAAACATTCCCAAAAATCCACAAAGCATGCTGCTTTGCTGTTCAACCACAACTAAAAAAAATGACAGGATCATTTAATTAATATTCATTCTTTTTCTTGGTTTCGGTTTAGTTTTTCCATCTTGAAAGTCAATGTTTGAATATGTTTGTTTTCTCCTCAGTCAACATCTCATTTCAATGTCTACTCTCCGGCTGATGTTTAAACTTTTTCCAATAGCGTTGTGGAAATGACACCAGAATAATTATTTCCAGTCTCTATCATTGTTACTCATCCACCTGTCTTCATTTTTATAACATTTGGCAATAACACTGTAGAAAAGGAGGAACAACATTTAGAACTTATCTCTAATCTTATGTGTCAGCCTATAAAGTCAGTATATACCAAAAACTTTTCATCATTAAGTCGATCAGTGTTGTTCATTCCTCTCTCAGGCCTGTTGATGCACGATGCCTTTAATGCTACTGAGGCACACCGTTCTCTATTATTGATGGTGAAAGTCTCTGAACAACCGCAAACACCCAGAGAGGGCTGGAGGTAGCCAGAGGCAACGTTAATAAACTCTCCAACGCAACACAACGGGGTCTGCCCGTCGACAAGCTGACCTTCTACAGTGACCTTCACTTCTGTGGTATTGTAGCTAGTTACTGTCACAATCTGCTCCCTCTGTTTCCCCCAGCACCTGTCTCCAGTCCTTTTCATTTCCAAAAGGCCTTTGTAAAACTGTTTTTTTTCTCCTTTGTGAAATTCCCAGGAAGTTTCTGAGTGGTAGCAATGTAAAGCTTCAGCTGATTCAATGCTTCCTTTATTATCTGCTTTAGCATAGGATACACTGGATGATCTTTAATGAAAGATAATGCTGCCCCACAAAAACACAGCATCCATTTTATGATCGTGTGATATGATCCAGAATCCAATGTAAATCCTTGTGTTATTAGCTGAGCTTTAAATCCATAAATATAGATTTCCTCTCTTTCAAATCCATCCAGTGAAGAGTCATCTTGAAGAACATGCATACTGACTTTGTGGGTAACACCATCATTAAAACAAGATGCTGTATACATATTTATTTCACTCACCCCACCTCCCTCCTATTGCACAATGAACTAACAAATGAATTTTCTCCACTCAACAACATCCATTTTGTTGTCACTTCCTTTGAATGACTGATGATTAAATCTGCCTCGTGTATAAACTGAAAAATGTCCTTCCTTAGGATGTATGATCAACATTTGTTTAAAAGTGTGTTTAAAATAAAGCCTAGTGTAAGTGCAGTCAGATTCTCTCAGCACGGCGGTTGTCTTTTCCTAAGTGCTTTTAAATTCTCCTTCACATTTCTTTGACCTCATCGTGTTTCATTGAGGTCAGGAGGAAAATGGTTATGAAAAACACATTACTTTTTTTATATTTGACCAAAGCTGATGTTCTCCCCTTCAGACTTATTCATCTGCCCACAAGGTGCCTGTCCTCAGATTTTCCTTTCTGTTCCAAATCACCTGCATATGGTGGACTCATAGCATCCTATACTGCATCATAAAAAGTAGTGTATATGCATTGTGCTGGCGGTGAAAACAGTGCAGACAAAAGTACCAAAGTAATAACTGAAAGTGTTTTACAGTTTAGTTCTCTACATGGACGTCCGTGGACAGTGAGTAGGGAGAAGTGAATGAGTGATTTGCCAGAATGTTGTGGCCTGTTCCTGTGTGTTTACTGGCTTGGTTTCCCAGCTCTGTCTGCTTTCCCTGCATTTGATCGTCTGTTTGCCTGTTTGGACGGCCTTTGCTGGTTTTGGCCTTTGCTGGTTATGACCCTTGCCTGCTTCGCCATCCCGAAAGCCTTTGTATTCCTTTGAGTAAATAAAATCGCTGAACCGCATGAGCTCTGCCTCCAGTGTCTGCAATGTGGGTCATATTCCCTCTGTTCCTGTTACCCTGCTCCCGCCAGTTGTGACAGGTTCTGTGTCCACATCGAAAGAACAGCCCAGTTTCACTGAGGACGTGAGCGGCTTCAATGAAACACTTTGCGACCATGAACCGACATGAGTGAGCCCGTCCAGGTGACACATCCATGTCAAAGTCATTGTGAATCAACCATCTAGAGCTGCTGCTGTACATAAACACAGGTCACACACTAAAATCTCCTTTTATTTAGCTAAACTTGCTAGTTAGTCAGCTATATGGGTAGCATGTGCAGCCTTGGTGAGCGAAATCAAAAGAGTGTTCTAGACTGGGGATTGCTGGACTCAAACCCAGACAAACAGGAAGTTCCCGTTGGTGTAGATACAATTACTTAAATAATGTCCAGAATTCACGAGCTGATGATCCAAACTCGGGAAGATTGTCAGGAACGTGAAACAAACTCAGGTAACGAGACACAGGTGTCACAGTATGGCGGCGTAGGTAATCACTAGGGCAGGAAGCAGAACAATCGACAGACACAAAAGGGAATTTCAAAAGAAAAGAGGAAACACGACTAAAGGAGAGGTGATTGGTTCAGATTTACTGTAGTTGATAACAGCTAACCAGCTAGATTTGACATTTGTTGAGTTTGTTCAAGAGGCAGGAAACATGTGGCAGGTCATGAAAAGTGAACCTCGATAAAGTGTGAAAACGCCATTATACACTGAATAAAATAAATGCTACTCATAATATACCTTGAAATAGTATGTTGACTATTATTTGCAAATTTGCATTAATTTTAAACTGTAAAATTACTTCAGTAAGATAGATTTGTTCCAGCCCCCTATGGCCCTTAAAGGATAAGCAGTATAAGGTAATGAATGACTAATGAATGAATGAATCACTATGAATCATATGACAAATGAGAAGTAAGCTTGATCACCAGGGCAGTTGGCTTATTTTTAAGTGGATCTAACATTCTAAAATCTTAGCTCTCTGATCCAAAATTTTCCATCAATTTTTTTTCTATGAATTTTTGGGGGCTTACGCACTGTACATGGGAGAGTTTGCCTCATGGTTGTGTCTCCAGTTTGTCTCTGGTCATCAGCTAGAATGAAGGCGGCAAGTACCGAATTCTTGAAGGACTTTTTATATTTAGTCACTTCGGTGCAGGTGCCAAAAGTCATTTCTAACATATGAAGAGTACGCACACAGCACATGCAACAGCTTCTTCTTCTGAAGATTCGCTTCGATGTGTTACATCCATTCAGTGGAGTGTTTCAGTCATCCTGGCTTCTCAGAAAATCTCCCTCCACTGACTTTTCTTTCTAGTAGATGTGAGGTTTTTCATGAGCACACTGAAGAACAGCAGCAGCCTTTGATTAAACACTGTAGCACAGCAGACAAAACATGTCTCATGGAGAACAATGGGGAGAGAGACAAAGAGAAAAGACACAATAATTGAAATTGTAGCAATGCAGAATCAGTCAGGATAAGTAGGCCTACATGCTGCAGAAAGATATGAAGATGAAAAGAAAGGGAGGAGGTGTGTTTGTTTGTTTGTGTGTGGGTGCGCTTGTTTAAAGGCTCCCGGTCGAGCAGTGATGTACCGGCTGGGCAGAGTCGGCCTCCTGGCAGCAGCCTGCCAACACGCCTCTGTGGTGTAAAACAGCCGCACTGGAAACAAACAGCCCTCAGTGGATGATAAACAGTCTGTCTGGTAAGAACTCTTTACTTCTACCGTCAGATCTGAGGATCATATGTTACTGTTACTCTTGTGTGAGTTAACAGTCCCCACCCCTCCAGAAAACATGATATGTCTGAGTAATGATACTGCCCCGTCCAGGATCTGCTGTGGGATCACTACAGGGCAAAATTTGATGATGATTTTTCAGTGAATTATGAGTGTTTTATTTCAGTAATTTTATAATTTTGCCATATGATTGTATTAGAGCTTATATGATGAGCAAAAATTGTTTAAACTTAAACTTCTGTCACTCTAAGTCTTTTAATCAGAAACAGTTACAAAGGTCGGTGTCGGGCGATGTCGTGAAATAGCGTGGGATCAAGCATCAACCCCCTGCAATGCTTTGTTTTAAAGCCTCCTGTTTGTGATTTGGTCGTCGCCGTCTTTTTAAAACCAGAAGGAACCACATCTGGTGGAGAAGGTGGAGCTGAGGAGCAGTGAGGGGTGGAGCTGACCTGCTCTGTACTCTATCCTGATTGTGTGCTACAGTCTGTCAATCACACAGTAGCCACACCCTAATCCATACCCTGCCTTATGCTTCTATTTTCCTCTAAATGGACCATCATTTAAAAAATGAACATCATGTTGTATTGAAGACTTGAACCTAGAGACTGAGACCATAAACTCATTATGAAAATATTTACTGAGCTAATAAATCAAGGGAGAAGTAGGGACATTTTCCCATAGACTTCAATACAATCTGACTTTACAACTAGTGGAGTCGCCCCCTGATGGTCAGATAGATAGAATGAAGGTTTAAGGCTCTTCAGCATTGGCTTCACTTTACTGCCATTTTTATATCTAGTCTCTGTGGGATCATGGGAGCTGTTGTCTTCACCACCACTGCTGTAAGCTGCTCCTTCTCAGGGGAGGATGTCTCTGAGGGGTTGGGAGCTGAGCTGAGCATTTTTGTGGCTTTTTCTCTGATAACTTCCAGATGTCTGATGAGAAAAATTCATCATCTGGTTAAAATACACAGTTGAAAATGACCAAGTTAAAAAAAAATGTGCCTTAAAACTGGATAAAACGTCAACTTGAGCTTCTGATATCACTGACAAGCAATGGATGACATGGGTCTTGTTTGAAAATGAGCTGTAAACATTTAGTAACCAGTAACAAAGTATATAACATTATGTCATTTTTAGACGTAGGTTGTTAAACAAAGGTTATTGTTGTCCTTTGTTGCACCTGCGACCATATGCAACAGTGATGATGTACCGCTGCAACACTCGGGCAACAGTTGCTGCGCTCATCAATCGCTTGTCTGTTGGATATCAAGCACAGGAAAGAGCAACAGCACCATGTTTGTTTTCTCAGTTTCTTTGCTCTGTTCCACTGCAACTGAGAGAATCCAACACTATTTCCTCTTCAAATCCTCCTTTGGCCTTTCCAAACATTTTGGTGTCTTTACTGCAGAGCAGACACTGTACACGTTACCACAAACAGTAGCTGCGGACACTGTATTTCATTTTTTATGCGTCTTCATGTGTCCTTGCAGATTGACAGTATTTCAGGTCTAAGTCACTATGATTTGAAGCGTATTCTGGGGCTCCATAATATAGTCATACACTTACACGAATGTGCTCATGAAAACATCACAGTACAACCATTACCAACAAATGTGTGTGTGTACGTGTGTGTAAGTACTGAAACATCTTTATGTCAGCATGCATGTGTCTGTGGGATGATGATTGATGATTAGCATGATGATAAAAGTAGTAATCACCCTGCCAGGAAACTGAAGGCACAGTGGTTGCTGTTTTAAAAAAGTGGCATGTTCTTGTGTCTGTGTGGGTTCAGATAACAGATAACAATTTTGTGTATCTCTCATCAACACCCCCTCACCCAGGTGTCAATCAATCAGGATGTTCTGAGGCACAAGTGCATGTGTGTGAGTGTGTGTGTGTGTGTGTGTGGCCTTTGGACCGCGGCGTGTCGTCTGCTACTACTACAGCAGAGTGTATGTGAACGGTTTGCGTATGTGAGTTACCAGGCATGTGTGACATCTTAAATTAGACAACGTTCCTGGCCGTAAAACCATTCAACCCTGCCAAACACAACGCAGACAGCACCATTCATGTGAGGCAGACTGTGATGACAAGATGCACACACACACACACACACACAAGCAGACATGGTGACTCATACATCTTAATTAAAAGCTAAGCAGCAGCGTGTTAGCATTAGCGAGGAGAGGCGAGCCTGTCACTGCAGGCAAACGAGAAGGGGCACGGATACATGCACGGACACATACACACACACTTGTGTATGTGAAACAAATGCATGGCCCAAAGTCCAATTAGTTCGATACCTGAGGGATGCGTGTATGTGTGTTTGTGTGTCCAGGACAGCGTAAAAGCTGTACAGGAGAAACATACCATTAGAAACCTAAGGAAAACTGACACAGGAATATAAAAGAAAAGAAAACCTGGCTGCATGTGTGTCTGTGTGTGTCACTGTGTGTGTGTCTGTGTGTGTATGTGTGGCCTGAAAAGGCGTTTTAAAGCCAGCGCTCCTAACGCGATCTGAAAACCCTACCTAGACCCTGTTGTTTGGTTTGATTGTGTCACTGGTCAGTGGCATTTGTTGGGAGTTCAGGAAACACACTCACTCACACACACACACACACACAGATGGTGGCATTTGGTCTGAGTCGTGCGGGGGTTTAAGGGGTAGGGCGTCCACTGACGTTCCTGTTGCTACGGGGACAAAGTGACCTTAAACAGCCCATAGTGAGGGAGGTATGGAGGAGTTTCCGGTGGCTGATCAGCTCACCTTAACGTCAAACACACCACACACACACACACACACACACACTAACAAATACATACCCTGTTGTTTGGTGAGTTGTTCTAACCATGAGATACCTACCTCACTCTATCCGTTACACGTCAGGTCCGTCTCCAGTCATCCACCAGCCATCACTCCAACCTTCCTCCATCTTCAGACCTATACTTCCTATACTTCACTGTCTTTTTTCTTTCTCTCTTCCTTCTTCAGCTTATTTTCATCTTTACTGCATCCTCTTCCTCTGTTCCATCTTTTCTTTCTTCTACATCTTCTACATCTCTCCCCCGGCTTTGATCCACTATTGCCTTTCTTTTGTCCTTCCTCTGAGTCTTCTTCCCTCTCTCCATGTTCTCTTCTTATAGCCACACCTCCCTTTCTCCTATGTCCTTTTTCTCCTCCCAGTCCACCTTCATCCTCATCGCATTCACATGCTGACATTAATCTTCACACTTACGACGACTTTACACAACTGTATATCCCTCTTAAATCCAGCTACTTGTTTTACTGATCCTGAGAACTGGACGGCAACTTCCAGGAACTGAAACAAAATCTGAAGTTGGTTGTTGATATCTCCTCTGTAATACCAACACGCAGATCTGTCATCCAAATGAGTCTGCCAGCATTTTCGGGGGGAGGTTATATTTGACTCCAGCTTATATTTTGTTAGGTTTGGAGCATCGTCACCATCCCTCCCTAAGCCATTAGTCAATTGTTTGTCTCAAGCTCATCCAAAATGTTGCTCACCAGGCTCCAGGAAAGAAGTGACATCGCTCTCGTTCTTCCTTGTGAATTTAACCACAGATTATTAGGGACGTCACTGAAAACATTAATTGCCTCTAAAATCCTGTGAAAAGATACAAACAGCATCTGAATACCCTGCAGAATGTGTACAAGTAAAACAACGCACAAGATCCCGTCCAAATGGCAGATAAGAACTTTGATTTAATTCCTATTTGAGGTACATGAAGTGGTCTGCCCTACTTTCTTTTTAATTGATGTTTTATTTTGCTATAAATATCACTACTTGTAAATGTCAGATACAGATAACCTCTGCTTTGGGACTTTGGTGGTGTGGGAGACTGGATAGATCCCACGCGTGCTGTTAATTGTTTCATTGCTCATGCTTTTCTTGTATTGACTTCAACAAAGGTCACAACTTTCTTTCTGATGTAGTTGCCCATGAGGTGGCAATTAAGCTGCACCATAGTTGGCAGGTGTGACTAAAGTAGAGGTTGGGTAAAACAATTCATTGTTCTCTGTGTTTTTAATAGACTGAGCTGTACCAACTGTGTCCTTTGAATCTATTGAAATGTTTGAATGCTGTTTCTGGGCTTTTCTTCAACGCTGAGTTGTCAGGTTGCAGAGTTGAACCCTCTACAGCAGGTGAATGTGGAGCTGGTGATGATCACTGACATCAAGAGCTGTGGAAGGTTGCGTTTACTGGACGATTAAAGCGCCCTCTAAGCAGCGCACATTGGAGGCTACAGTGAGTCGCTAATGGAAAACAACGAGAGGGCTAGCTGGTTAGCGTGCTAATTTCAGTGGAAGAATATAGTATGTGATGGAGACAAGAGTTGACGTTGATGTTTCTTTCCTTCTCTGGAGTCAGCTCTTGGTGAGTAAAGTCGTGGTGTTTGATGCTGAACTCACAACTCTTCTTCTAAACTAGTAAGTAAACAGCTCTTAATGCTAATGTTAGCTACGTAGCAATTGGAAAACGTACAACTAGTTCCTTTTAGCAGCTCCTTTTTTTTTGTTTTATTGAATGTTGACGTGATAAGAGGGTATATTTGTGGAGCTCTGGCAGGAACACAGTGTTATGTCACGATCAAAGCCTCTCATCTGATTGGCTGACTCTTCCCTGAGTGACTCATGGCCACAGGTGAAGGATCTACTCACAGGTAAATGCAAATGGTTGTGGTCCATCAGCATCGAAATGCACAGAGACAAACAATTTAAATTTGAGAAAAATAAACTTTTGCTCTAATGCTAAGCTAATGCATCCTTCCCAAGCAGTTTCTCTCTGCTTGGGAAGGATGTGCAGTTTCATATTGACTCATATTGACTTCTTGACGTCCAACAATTGTGCAGCGTCTCCTTTAAATTCACCTTCGGTGATTTTATTTTGTTCAATCCCACACATACCATCACACACCTTTACACTTACTTAGTGGAACTTATCATACAAATAATGTTTTGTATTTTGTTTGTTTCAGGTACAAGGTTAAAATATAGGGTTTGTATTTTGTGAAGAAGTACCAAATAACAATAATAATGCATAAAAGAAAGCAATCTAGACTACTTCTACTGCGTGGTTGAAAATGACTCCCCTCTCAGCCACAGGTCTGAGTCACAGCCTGAGGTCCTTGTGGAGGGGGAGGCGGGGGTGGCCGTGGGTCTCCTGGTTCCTGGTTGCATTTCACTCGTCCACTCTGGTTAGTGCAACTTTTCCGTTCCGTGTTCATTATTTCCTCTTTCATTCTTTGTTTTCATTGTATCCATTTCCTCCCTCCCCCTCCCTCCTACTTGAAACCCCTCTCTATCAACCACACCTCCATCATTCCTATATCCTTCCTCCATCTTTGCCCCTCTGCGCTCCATCTCTTCATCTTTCTTCCATTTTTCTCTGTTATTTCTTCATCTGGGGTTGATTTCTCTTTCCTCTCCTCCTTATTCCTCCTCCTCTCTTGTTCACTTCTGTATCACCCTCATATTACTATTCTATCTCACAGAGGTGAGAAGTCCGTCCTTCCCTCCCCACTCTGTCCTTCATCCAGCCCTTCCTTCATCCTTTCTTTATCTGTCTTATCTCTCCATTCTTTACTTTAACCTTTTTCTTCTTCCCATTGGCTATTCACCCATGTTCTCCACCCCCCTTCCATCCCACCATCTCTCCATCCCCCCTTCTCTCCACTGATGAGCTGAGATGCAGCTCCACTCATCAGATTGCCTGTCTCTCCTCCCTGCTTTCTTTAACACTTGTAGAAATGACCTGACACATCCAATCCCAGGTTATTACACAGATGTGCCAACTTTCTCTCTCACTCCCTTACACACACACATACACACAAACATTTAGACCAAGAAAAAGCACGTTCCCAACGGATGCCACAAACACACACACGCACGCACCCTATTACGGCAGCACAAATGAAAATGAATTATGCATTCTGTCCTGCCACTCGTAACAAGTATATGATACATCCCCTGTTTCCACACAATTGGGCACACAGAAACACATGCAGAATGCGAGAAGTGGTTTTGCGTGCACACACACACACACACACACTCATGAACACACAAAAAGTGGTATAAAACAAAGGCAAGAATGTATTATTGATACTAATCTCAAACAAGCACAAGCTCGTCATTCACAAACATGTTGCATCACTTTGGGCTGACGAAACTCTTCACAGCTGAATATTTGATGTCGGTGTTAACAGTGATTTCTCTCCAAATGAACACACACACACACGCACAACTAAACCACACAAGGCCGTCATTGTTTGCAGCCCTCATGTTTACCGCAATTTTGAATGATGTGCCACCCACAACCAGCTCTTCCTCCTCCCGCTCCTCCCTCTGAGTCCATACCAAGGTCGTTGGCCTCCCTCCTGGCTTTAGCATTCCCCTCATATCCCCCATAATCCTCACTGTTTAAGCCTGAGGTACAAATACATTCTATTCAATCTGCACCAAGGGGTCCACTAATACCCAGAAGAGTGTGTGTTTGTGTATACGTGTGCGTGCTCCTGCGCCGCTGAGTAATGCGTGCTTACATACACCTCCGTGTATGTGCGCGCACACACCGGCGTCTGTGCAGGGCTTTGTGTTTAACACCCATCGGTGCTTAGTATTCTCCCCGCCACGCGTCCTTGCGTCCCCATGCTTATTCTTTCCCTCTCTGTTCTCTTCCAGATGAGAATACCAACAGCTGATGGAGAGAGAAAAGGGAGGATAAGGAAAAAATAAGAGGAGGGGGTAACTAAATGCAGGTAGCTAAAGTTTATACAGCATGACTAATGTCGTGATGGCGTTCGTTAACAGACAATTAAAATGGCTGCAGCTGTTGGGACTGAATATGACTTTGTATATATGTATATATAGACATATACTGTCCAATAGGTGTCGATACACAGCACTTAATCCTACATGTCTTCACATGGATGTAAGACAAAGGGATGCAGTGGAAGATAAACCAGCCTACGCTCAGTTAATCCCTCCTTTTTATCACAGAACCAACTTTAACAGCATAGAAACCAACGGGTCTTCAGAAGCTGATGCGTTACACGGGCCATGGTTCTGCCACATGCTTGTGTTTTTAGCCTACAGTATGTTTAGTAATCACAGGCGATTAGCATTATCCCAACAGTGAGGAAACGGGAGCGTGTAGCAGCATGAACACCAGTTTACTCCAAACTAAATCTAATTTGCTGTGTTCACCGTCTGCTGTCGAAATGTGTCCCTGCCAGATGGTGAGACTTGCAAGTCATGGTGGGAGAGGAAGTGCCTTACGATGTCCTCAAAGCAAGAAGTACAGGCAAAACAAGCAAAGTTAATCAAAAACAGAGCCCAAAATCAATCACGCACTGTCAACACTGTTGACAGTTGTAGATGAAGGTGAACAAAACTGTGAGACAAGTTTTGTCTTCTGCACCTCCATCCTCCAGCAGCTGGACATCTCAGACCCCTGATGAACCTCCAAGATCTCAATTGTAATAAACGCATGGCCAACACAATAACACAGGACTTCACTGTTCTGCCCTCTGGGCGTCGGTGCAGGACCTCGAGGTGCTGAAAGGCCTACTTTGGTAAAAGCCTGGTACCGACCCTTGTTAACCACTGTGTCCTCTTTCTGTTTTCCTGTCACTGTGATGGACTCTAGCTCCTATTTTCATGTTGCTTTACCTGTTGCTGATACAGTTTTTGCTGTTACATTTGTGCCAAGCTGCTACCTCTGGGGCTGAAGCCAAAAACTGCAATTCTTCAAATGGCCACTTGAGCTCTAAGACAAGACCAGCCCCAGAGATTCCCATGTTAAAAGTTTACAGCAGAAATGACCTGTTTTTCAGCCCAACACAAAAGTGTGTAAGTGTTCAAGGTAGGTGCACTTGCACAAAGAAATATAGTAGTTCAACAGTTCAGAATATGTAGTTCCAAGGGACAGTGCTGTTTGACGACAAGATAAAGCAGTGGAAATATTCAAAATAAAAACTACACTTCAAACTGTTATTAGCTTTTTATCAGATGGCCCCAGTGCTTCCTGGCTGCTTCTCTAAACCGAATCTATTGTAGGCAATACACTGACTATAGATACCAATAGATACTCACATTGGAAAAGGACAATAGATCACTTATATGGGTGTTTTGCATCATCAGCTGTGCAGGAATGAATTAAGACTAACGTCAAGTGACACTTGACTTTATCTTTTAGTGGATAAAGCTGAAACAAAACCTGAAAAAAAAAAAAAAGAAACTAGAGCCAAAAGCTCGTGACAAAGTGTACTAACAGAGCTATCCCTCTGATTTGGACAAATGTCACCATGGTAACTGATACATCTCAGATCTTTGATCAGGCCTGACACCCAGAGCTTTATCAGAGCAAGAAAACCAGTGCTGGATTGTGGATTATAGTCAACATGTGCTAATTTGAGACGCTGATGTTCGTCAGTAACTGTGAAGGATTAAAACTCTGATGAAACAGAAACTTCTGAACATGGTGCATGTTAATGACCTGATCAATGACTGCTTCTCACTGCAAGCTGGAGGTTAAAGAAGAACATCTTTCACCCCTGTTGTGATTGTAGCTGTGGCTCTGCACTGCGTTTGATTTTTTATTTATGTTTTCTTTCACAGTTGGTAAAGTGATATTTTTATTTACATTATTCATTTATGGTTCATGTGGTTTTGACCCTGAAATATATATATATATAATGTGCATGTTGTATATTACACAAAGCAGAACTCAGATGTGCTTGATCAAAGAAATCAAAGTAAATGCTGCATAATTCATGATCTATAGGTTACTGCTTTTCTCCCAGTAACATCCAAAGCTGAAGAGTGATGCCAGCACAGAAAAACCAAAATTTGCAGTTCCTGCAGTTCCTCTACAGACCATTAGAGGCTGGCTCCAACAGGGAGTGAGTCCCCATAGACTCCATGTTAAAATGTCCAGTTTTACAGCAGAAAATAAACAGGTCTCTGTAGCCAATCTTCTCCTTTGTGACGACTGTACGGAGGTGAATCTTTATAAAACCCTGTTTACATTTTGTTAAGGCTTAAAGCTCTGCGTGATTGAGGGCATGTTGCTTTGAGTGACAAGTGGGTGATGGTATGTTTGACACAAACTTGCAGGCTCAGAAGTCTCGGCTCCGCACACGCACTACCTCTTGAGCCATTTTCGAAATCGCTGGAAGATAGGCGGAGTCAGTCGCCGCCAGGATGGCGATGATGCAGCAGCTCACTCTGAGCTTCAAAACCACTCTTCACAAACCTTGTGTCACAGAGGCTACGTCCATCTTAATTGACAGTTTATGGAGAGGGTACATGTTACGTTTGTGTATGTATGTGTGGGTAAGGAAGTGAATGTGTGCCCGAGATCCATGTCCATGATTTGAGATATGTGGCTAAGTTAAAGCTAGATGTTATTCTAGATGGTATGTTTGAGGATTGGTAGAGCTGACTGAAAAAAACAGGATGAAAGAAGAAAACTTCAATTAGACTCTGAGTGTAAATTGTTAATTAATTTGGAAGAGTTTGTTTGTCGTTTGTTTTTAGCTCTAATGAAAGTGACAGAAGAAAATCCAACTCCACAAGCAACTTTAAAAAAACAAACACTTTAATTCTCTTTAAGACCCAGAACCTTTATAATTCCTAAAAATGCCTGCGAACTGCCCCTCCAGTGTCGTAAAACATGGCTGAGGTTAGGAAAAGACCATCGCCATGGTGAAATATTAAAATCCAACATTAACTGTTGGTCCATGGGCTCAAGGTTCAAACAGGTCACACTCTTGCCTTGTACAACTCCACATACACTTGTGCTTCCTGTGCTGGCACCGAACACAATGGATATTGGATGTAACATTCAGCAGAAACATTCAATATGAACGTACTTCCTGTGCAGAGTGGGTTGTATGAATAAGAATACGATCTATTCCCTTCTGTCTCTGGCTCAGTTTCAGCTGCTCTGTCTTGAGCTTTCAGTGTGTTTACGCTCATATTTTTACACACTGAATCACTCACAAAGGGCACTAATGCATGAAAATAGATCTCTCTCAGTTTGAGCAGTTCAATCAACAGTTTATATTGGATTTATTTTACTATGTTACCAGACAGTATTTTACAAAAAAGAACAACAATGCCAAGGTTAGAGAAAAATCCAAAAAGTAATCAGACTTCTGTGGAGTTTCTATTATATTATATCTTAGATTCTGGTTTCATCTGACAATCTCTAAGAAGCTGTTACGACCCACCGTTGGGCGCACAACAAAGCACCAGTGACCCAAATCAACCTCAGAAGACACCTCTACAGCCAAGTTCACAGAGTTTATTAACACGAATATACAAAACAGCCAGGACACCAATTGAAGACTTCAAAAGTCACAACACCAAAACACAACAGCCGCACAAAGACCCAGGCAGCCTCTCCCCTCTGATGCTGGCACCAGAGCTTTTAAGCACTGCCCTGCCCGGCCAGTTGCCCCAGGTGGAGCAGAGTGATCAGGAGGCTACAGAGATAACGCCACACAACCATTCATTCATTTTATCCTTGGTCCAGAACAAATGAAGAAATTACATTTCTTTTAATCATCTAATCGCATGTTGACAAGAGCAACATGGCTGCCCTGGGACATCCCTGAGATTTGAGATATTTACCCTATCAGGACCCTGTGTGAGCTGTGTTAACAGGGTCCACAATGTCTGGCAGCAAATCTAAGTACATGGCGGCATTTAATGCATTTGTTTACGAATATGAGTGGTGTCTCATGATGATCCCCAGATGCAGTATTTACCACTGTATCATATCTAAATGTTAGTATAGTGCATGTGTGTGTGTGTCGAGGTGGTTACAGCTTTTATGAAGCATGTTATGAGCCACCTAAGTGGCTGGACGGATGGCTCGGAGCTGACTGATGCTGACTGCACCGGCTCTAATGCCGTCTGGCTTGTAGCATACAGAATGTGACATTGGTTTGGTCTGGAGAATATTGATCTAGAATGGTTCTTGCCAGACGTAGATATGGAGGGCTGTATTGATGTTCACCTTGGCTCTCATTTCAAGCTCATCTCACCCTGCCTCAGCCTCTGTGTGTGTGAGAGAGCGAGCGTGCGTGTGTGTGTGTGTGTATGTGTAGCGTGGCAGCAGTGCTGGAGGCTACTCAAGTGTGAAATCGTGTGACGGTTTCTCCATTGCGCTTCATTTAGCCACACATCGCCCATCTCTCATTCCTGACAAGTTTCTTAACTGCTGCAAAATGCAAGCGCCTCGGGGTGGGGTGGCAGTGCAGCCCTGTCAGTGTACAATGAGGTGTGTGAGTGTGTGTGTGTGTGTGAACGTGTGAGCATGTTTGTGGGGGCTAAAGTGAGAATCTAATAAAGCCAGCAGCTGCCATGGAAACCAGGGCAGAGGCTAACTCATCCTCTTTGTCTAGGGACCCATCAGGGTCTCGGCCATGGTACAAACACATGCGTGTACACGAACACACACTTACACACACAATCGTGTACTGAAGGCATGGCAAATGACTCTTAGAGGGAGGCCTCTCATAGACACTCACATACAAACAGCAGATGAAGGGCCGTGAAATAAGCTGTGGCACCACAAAAAATAGGGGAGCAAGCTGCCTGTTCAATAGCCACTGTGACACTGTTTCCTCACACACACACACACACATACACACTGTGCTAGTACTCCAGCAGCATGACATGGGAGTCAGGATGACTTAGGATGCTCAATATCCCGCTGTAATTCCCTCTCATTCCTTATCAAATGTGTGTAAGTGTATATAAGTGTGTGTGCACGTGTGTTTGTGTGTGTCTGTAAAATAGGTAGATAAGAGTGACAGCACGCTCACGTTGATGCCATGACAGCAGCATTCACCATGTGACAGGTTTATTGCATTTCTAATCTCTGTTTACATAAAGTCTCGACATGCAGTCACACACACACACACACACACTTATATAATATATATATATTTATATACGTACACAGAAACATTCAGACACACACATCTCATCACCCCTCCCCTCCCTGTCACTCAGACAATGAAAAGGGCAGAGGAAGCCAATCAAAATGATCTTTAATAAGAATATTACCCATCAGGCTGTGGGGGTGGGCGGTGGGGTTAGATGGCTTGCCAAGCTTCATCTGACATTTACAAAATGAATTGCAGGCTGTTCGCTGAGGAAATAGCCTGCGTCTGTGCTTTACGTGATGCAGGTTCTTCCCCTCGGACGCACACTTGACAAATCTCATATCCCCGCTCCGGACTGACATACCAGCAGAGAATTAGACGACTGTAATTGAAAGCGTGATTGAAAGGGAGATGCCGGTGAGGGCGATGTGCTGAGTGCCACTCTGGGTGTCACTAAGGTGTCACAAGATGGGGAAAGATGACACCTGTTAAGGCGAGCGGCCGACTCGCTTCCTCGACTGCACTGCAGATTCGGATCGGTCAGACAAGTCGAGACTTAAATGACCCCTGTGGGCATACCAGCTTGACACGGCAGCAACAGAAACAGACAAGATAAGAATAAGACAAATGGTGAGAACAGACAATGATAAAAAAAAAATCTTTTAAAAAAGCAGCTCAAAGATTACAGCCTCGCAGCGCTTCATGGAGCATGTTGACGCTCATTCTGTTATCTCACTTTTTTTACTAAACACATAAACACATTAAAAAGTTTTTTTTCCTTCCGATTATTTTATTCAGCCAGAAACTGCAAGCTTTACACATGTTTGTGCTGGAAGAAATGAAACATTTTTGTATCATTCTCACTAACTGTTGGTAACACCTACATGATGAAACAGTAAATGAAAATGGCCCCCTGCCGCTTTAAACCCACAATGAAAACAAGGAAAACCACTGAGCAAAACCTTATTAAGAAAAGATGAAGCAGAAACTTCAGGACAGGATTTCACAGAGAGAGAGAGTCTGCTTACAGACAGTGGGCAAACAAAGATCAGTCGCAAAAGGCAACAATCACAGAATCGATCAGTGGCATCTTGGTCATCACATGGACAACATCTATTACACCAAGGGATTTCAAAGTCCCCCTACCTACTTTTAATCATAAAAGGTAAAAAAGAAAAGTCGAAGCCACGAGGAGCCACATGTCCTACACTGCTTCACAGCTTTGCAAATAAAGAGGGATGCAAGATGCTGTCAATGCTGTCAGTGTGTGTGTGTGTGTGTGAAAGAGAGAAAGAGACAGAGGGCACGAGACACAGACCTCCCATGTCGGAACATCAACTGGCAGCACCGGATAAGGCCAGATTAAACATTAGGGCAACTGGGCAATTGCTCAGGGGCCCAAGAGCCCTCGAGGGCCCAGGGCAGTGAGGGCAACATATCTGGCTCAATCTCAGTCTCGCTTTCCGCTGGTGGCCAGCAGCTCAACTGACGTGGAGCTAATCTGATGTTCAGTGAGACTTTTCTTCATCAGCTGCTGGAACAGCTAACATCAGCAGCTTGTAACCACAGCCTGTTACCTTTATTGCCTGCGAGTGTCTCCGTTGGCCTCAGTGCCTCCCAGCGTGGACCTCACAAAACCAGAAAATGCCCCTTTTTTCACTTTGCCACCTGCCTCCCAAAATGTGCACGGCCCTGGTTCCCTATGTATATCCATATTATCTATCTATCTATCTATCTATCTATCTATCTATCTATCTATCTATCTATCTATCTATCTATCTATCTATCTATCTATATAATAATTATAATATAATTCTATTACAACACCAATCAAATCACAATATAATGAAGGTAGCTGGAGTATTATGTTGGCATCTGAAAATATTACAGAAAAAACAGTCACTGCCATGGTTTATTAAAACATATAATCTATCTATCTATTCACATTGGCCCCTTTAATAATTCAATAAAAATCATTCATACATTTTTTTTTACAATTATTAAACCTTAGAACCTTAAAAATAGAAAAGTAAGTATATGTTGGTGTTCAATGCGGAGAATGTTTTTTGAGCCACATTTCTTTGTTGCAGTATCACAACTGGCCACCAAGATAAATTAGTCGCATGGGTTGGGTGGTTGGTGTAATATCCAGCTGTGTACAGGTTGAATAGAAATCAGACTTTGGACACGCGTGGAAAATAAATCATAAATACATTTTAGGATGAGAAAGGTCTGGCGTGTCAATGAACTGAACTGTCCCAGAGCAGTAACAGTTCAAGACCCCAGTGAAGTGTAACTGTGTCATAAACACAGCATGAGAAAATCAATTAATGTGAGCTAAAGGAATGGCCCAGGTTCAAAAAGTCCAATTAAATGAATGCATGGAGGCATCACATCCCCTCCTGTCAGGTAGGTTAGAGGAAATGTGGAGGTGTAACGTAATGAGGCATCAGGGTACACAGCAGACTACACGCAGTTGACTTTCAGGGCCCCTTTCCTGTGGTGGTTTTATTTTATACACTTTCCTGAGATCATTTGGCAAACACACACCGTAGACAACACTGAGATGTTTTTCTTGAACTGTCTGTTGATGACCTTTGAGTTTTTGAAGATATTGGGTACTGTAGCTCACTAAACAACTTTTATTTATTCCAGACACAGCCACTGCACCTCTCCCACAAACATAAATTATATCACTTCTTATATGCCAGGGTGCTTTTTCTTCTTAAGAGAGAACTGGTACACTGTGAACTTCTCGTCTTTTCTCTCTCTTTTTTTTTTTTTTGTACTTGCACCTGTTTGTTAATTTGGTAGCTCCAAACAATCCTGCATGATGCTGTGAGTTAGTCGGAGCAGCGCCGCTGTGGTTGTATTTATGCACATCTGACAATGCTGTGCAACTTTAGTGCTCGTTTCATGCGCTTGCACCTCTAATTACAAACATTTTTTGTGTTTTCAACATTTACATAAAATCTTTCATGCATGTTTCACGTTACGTCGCTGTCAATTTAATGTAGACACTGAACACAGTCAACAACACAGGGTTTAGGTGATTTGAGACTTGTTTGGTTCGATTAAATCGAGTTCTTGTCTTCGAGAAAGCTGTCAGACTAAAGAACCAGACTGAGACCACCTGAGAAGAGAGCCTCAGTCTGCTTTCAAGTGCTGTGATTCATTTGTGGTCTGAACGCAAACAAACCTACCACAGTATATTGTGATAGTAGATATGTAGTTATAGCATTGATTTGAAAACGAAACTATTAATAATTCCATCTGCTGACTGTCAAACAGGAAGAACCATCACCTGATTTCAGGGGTTTTCACTCAATCCATGAAAAGCAGTTAGAGTCTATTTTTTTTTGTAGCATCTATGTACTTTAACAAGACAGAGAACTCCCAGAGTGTCACTTTAATGTGACGTTAACATCACTAGGCCTTTTCCCTGGCTGTTTTTGCTGGGAACCACAATCTAGGAAAAATAGGTTAAATGCTGTCTCACACTGGCAGTGTGTCCGCTCTGATCCAAGAATACGCTGAATTGAAAACCAAAATGTTCCGCAGCCTCCACGCACACACACCCCACACAGCCAGCGTGTTTCTGGTTTAACAATATTAATAACGCTCATTATCATCTTTTTCTCTGTCAGTTGACGTCTTTGACGTGAATACCAACCCACAGTGACGTCACCTATTGGTTTGTCAACTGCTGGTTTCCGGTTTGTAATTTGGTCAGCATTTTTACATAGACTTCAATACATCAATAAAACGTGACATCTCACAATCACTTTTCAGACCCCAAGTCAATGTCATGGCGTATACTGATCCTGCTGATGCAGGATGACGTCACTCAAACATACATTCACTGAGCTTCCTGCCAGTCTGTATAACTGCATCTTCCCTCCTCTTGGTGCAAGTGGATCTAGTAAAATAATTATTAAAATCATTCAGTCATAATTCTATTACAACACCAATCAAATCACAATATAATGAAGGTAGCTGGAGTATTATGTTGGCATCTGAAAATATTACAGAAAAAACAATCACTGCCATGGCTTATTAAAACATATAAGAGGTTTATTAAGCACAAAAAGCATCAACCACACAGCCACTGCTACACACAATCATGGAAACAAATGATAAATCCTTCCCTAAGGATTTGGGAGACTGTGTGTGTGTGTGTGTGTGTGTGTGGCATGTGAAGCTCCTACAACATGAGCTAAACAGCTGTAAAAACGGCTTTTGGACCAGACTGTGACACTCACCTCAGATGAAGGGTATATGTCTTCTATACTATTTCTCTAATGTTGAAATAATGCATTTGAACTGTGAAAACCACCATCATGACATGTGATGCAGTTCTTTACCCGGCGTCGGAAAAGCTAATGTCATCGAGCTAACGTGCACAGCTATTATCTATTCATAAATTATTTATTTGCATTAATTAATAGTAATTAGTAGTTTATCTATCTATCTATCTATCTATCTATCTATCTATCTATCTATCTATCTATCTATCTATCTATCTATCTACCTTCAGTGTTAAAAATGAGAAGGAAGTATTGTGTATTGTATACAACAATATATGCACTTAAACTACGAAAACCAGCATCATGACACATGATGGAGTTGTGTACTGTGTGCTACTAACTAACTATCGAGTTTATTTATGTCCTTTGATGGCCGTTTAACATCTCTAAATGTGTCGTCACGGTAACACAGAGGTGCGTGCACGCCTGTGGGATTCCTGCTTCTCACACCTGGAGCAACGAGCGAGAGTGTGCGTGTGACGCGGCCGCTCAGAGCGCCTGTTTGTCAGGAGAAGGTGAGCAGCTGAAGGTGCCTGTAACCATTAGCAGCTAAGCTGTTCTCACAGCCTTAAGCGGCTGCTTGACGAATGCCTTCAGAGGACACTTCACCTAAGGAATTGATTAATTCCACCTAATTGTGGGTTGGCTACCAGCTAGGTAATCTCATTAACGTGTGCCCAGGCAGGAAAATTACATGATTTAATTGTTAACAACATAAGCGGAGCTGCAGACAGAGATGGAGTCCAAACATATTTCACAGAGCAGGTTCGTAGACCTCTGCTACAAGGAACCAAAGGATCTTCTGCTTTGTCCAAATTGTTGTTTGTTCTCTTCATCACAACAGGTCATAAAATATGCCACGTGTCACGCTTTCAGAGATACGCTTGCTGTGTTCGTGCTCGACGGTAGTGGTGTGTGTGGATGCTTGGGCTACAGCCAGCAGCCGATTAGCTTAGCGAACCACAGAGACTGCAAACAGCCGGGAGAAGCTCGCCCGCCTGGTTTAAAGTTGGATCCACACCTTCTAACTTCGCCTTTGCGAAAAATCAAAACCTCTGATTGTGAACTTTAACTTTCACAGTGAGTTGTGGCGCAGGACTGCTTTCTTTCGCAGCCTGGTGCTTCGCTGTGTCCAGTGGTTGCCTGGGAACCTCCCAGTGTTGACAAGTTTAACACAGCCACTTAAACTTTATCAATGTGTAAAGATAGGTGAATTATTTTTTAAACTTGTGTCATAAACAGTGTGTGCTCATGTGTTATATCCATGAGCGCTGCCGCTGATCCACGGATCAGGTGGGTGGGATCATTAAAATGAACATTGTGATTAACAGTGGGTGCTTTGCTGGAGGGTGAAATAATATATGATGTACTGCACAAGGAAAATATTAATTACTTTCTCTAAAATGCGAATATATTTCAAGCTTGGCCAAATGTTACCGTGAAATCACTCACTTTCTTTTTTTTAAATTGTTTGTGGAAGTTTTATCAGATTTATAGTTTAAATGGACTAAAAATGTCAGTCTGTGTTCAGGCTGTTGTGGAAATACGCCACTTTAATGTTTCCCAAAAAAATGCTTGTATTTTTGAGAAATGTTCATTTAAAACTAAGGTTTCATAAGTTTATCCATCGTCTTATATATGTCCAATAGTCAGCCAGTGAAATTGTAGATAGCTGATAGGAGAGCTCCAGGGAGTTGTGGGGGTTGGTAATGCACAGAAGCAGCATCTAAGAAGCTCTTGAACAGGCTCTGTTCAATAACGCAGCACCTACATACAACAAGCAGTGACAGTCAGCTGGTCAGAGCGTGACTGTGTGCACACACTCGTGTTGCAGTTTTCTATGTGAAACCGTGGCAGGACAATCTAAATTTAACATTTACTTAATACTACAAATAATGTTGTAATCATTGGAGAACAAGACAAATATTATCTTGACATAGTTAAGGTGCTTCAGTGCTTCACTCTGGACGCGATCACTGCCCAAAGGCATAACCCCATTTGAAGCCTTCAGTGTAATATCCTCCATTATCATCATGTGTAATATTCCACTGAGGAATCATGTGTGATGTGTGAACTGGTGTCAGATGAAATTAGAGCTAATACAGACACACTGCTATAGGGAACAGGCTAAGGGTACTTCCTAAACTCTTTTGAGGACTTTTGTCCACGTCTACTTTCACTCTTTTCTTGTAGGCCTCCAAGTAAATAACTACAATAAAGCAGAAAACAGCTATCGAGTGGCCTCTGTTGTGCGATTGTTTTGTCGACTGCTTTTTCCAAGGTCAAGATTGTGTTTTGAATCTCATTTTACCACCCAAGCTGATAAATTATAGTTTGGCAGAGCCTGCAAGCTCTGTGCTGATGTTAAAGTTAAAGCTATGGAGTGAAAAGACAAGCTGCAGACCTGAAGCACCAAACATTTTTGTGGTGTGAAAACATAGTTCATTCACAGTTTCTGCTCAAACAACCTGGTCACTTGTTTCTCTTTCTCACCTTTTTGTGTGGTGCAGCACACATTCATCATGGAACCTCCTGGTGTGTCCAGGCTGTGAACGCATCAAGGACAACCAGAAACTGTGAAGATGGCGCCCCATTTATTGCTATGAGAGCTGCTCAGTAGGGCATACGCTGAAAAATCCTCATGGTTTTTGGGCCCGGAGGGCTTTGTTTTCAATTTGGGGCCCGTGCTAACAGGTTTGAGCAGACGCACACTGCCTACGTCTCACGCAAGATTTGGCATCTAGTCTATTTTTCACACATGATGTGTGCAGCTTCCAGTAAAAAACCTGTTGATTTCATAATGACATCATACCGGCAACATTACATAAACCTGGCACCTTACACTGTGCTTCCAGTGTCTGGACTGAATCTGAATATAAACAGAGGCATAAAAAATTTAGAAAGATATATTTTTTAGCAGCTGCATGTGCAGCTAGCGACATTTTCTGTCAAAATGAAATCGTAAATGAATTCAGAAGACATTCAGCGCTGGAGAAGCCTGCTGATGGAGGCGCAGACAGTCTGTTCCTGGCATTGTTCTAATGTTGTCGTCTTCATCAGCGTCACAAAGAAACTAAATCGGTATAAATTATATCTTCAATGTGAATGAATTGTATCAATCTATTTTGACAAGTAAGTACCACGTTAACTTTTCTTGTTTGCGACCTCAGAAAAACTAAACTGAACCGGCCTTATGCCAAACATCCATCCATCCATCCGTCCGTCATCTATAGCGCTTATCTGTCAGGGTCGCGGAACGTCCCAGCTCATGTTGGGCGAGGGCGGGGTCCACCCTGGACAAGGGTCGCAGGGCCCTTATACCAAGCAACTTTTCAGAAACATTGTCAGAAGAGGTTCCGGTGCGATCCTGTCACCTCCATCATTTGCTGTAAGGTGCTTGTGTTTATTTTTGATAAAATCAAACATCAGCAGCAAGCTGAGCTGATGGTGAACCTGAAGGCGACTGTGTGTGAGGCGTTTGATGTAAGACCAGCATTAAAGGGAGGATAAGGTGACTGAACATGGTAAATAACTTCAAAATAAAACAGGAAATCGTAAATACAAAGTTGAATGTTAGGGACAGATTATGACAATTATAGTGCTGAGTTCCTAATTTTAATGATAATAATAATGATAATGATGCGGAATAATAACAAAAAGTCTTTCTGTAAAAAGGACTTTAGTCTTCCAAGTAAAGACCCTTTAAGATCCCCAGTCCAATCCTTTACAAATCTGATAGTCTGAGTCTAAACTCTGACTCTGACTCATAATCTGTGGATGTGAGATGGTGTTTAGTCTTTTAAGAGTCCTCCGGTGTCTGGTGGACAAGTCCTTCTAAATTCTGTCCCAGCTTCCTAACAGGGAGATTGTTGGGGAATCACTGAATCATTCTCAGGTTTTTTTCTTTGTTTGTAATTTGTTCGAGTTGTAGTTTCGTCTGGAGCTCAGTTCGGCTGGAACAGATGCACTGTGGATGGTTTCAGAAACTTTAAATGATTAAAAGCTCACATGCGCCTATTCGTGCGTACACACTGTGGTAGGATCTGAACACACACACACACACACACACACATTGATGGGGAACAATAGACGTCAAGGGGACACCTGCTCGCCTGATACACCCTCCTCCTCCTCCCCTTCTTCATCCTCCCTCCCTCTCCTCCATTAGGATTCAGTTCAGGGCTCAGCTCCATCTCCATGAGTAGGTTAGCCATGCGTATTATGGCGAGATCCAGTGAATGATAATGAACTAAGCATGTGATTGTGATTGTGTGTGTGTGTATGCGTGTGTATATGTGTGTGTGAGAGAGGGAGGGAGGAGGAGAGGAGGTGGAACGCTTGCTGAATCACTCCCTCTATCCATTCCACCATCCACCTATCTATCTATGCATCCATCTCTTCCTCCTCCTCCTCCTCCTCCACGTCTACCTCGTTGGTGATGTGTCAGTTAGAAGGACGGCCCCCGTGCTCTGACACACTCACACACACACACACACACACACACGCAGACACACACCTCCGCGATGTGTCACTACCCATTCCACCTGCCTCTTCCCGTCATTTTCAGCTCGCTGTTCCATCTACCTACACTTGCTCTTTTCCCTCCCTCCATCCCTCAATTTCTTTTTCTTTTTTTTTTTGTTCTCTCTTAGTCTATCTCTCCACCCCCCCCCTCGTCCTCAAAGCCCCCCCTTCTCCCACCCCACGCTGTGTGTCACCACTGCCGGGAAGAAAGAAAAATGCTCCGGCCAACGACAGAGAGAAGAGAGAGGAGAAAACGGAGAAAAGAGTCAAAGAGGAAGAAGAGAGTGAGAGCTGAAGTGTGTTTGGAGCGCAGCGGTGCCTCCATCCACCATGAGCCAGACTTGATGGAATATCCTTGACGGCGGAGCACAGAAGGAGGGAGAAGAAGAAAGAGAAGAAGTAGAGGAGAAGGAGGACTGATAGAAGAACAGGACTGAGCAGGCAGGACGGCCGGCACTCGCCTGAGGAGGGTATGGAGACACACACAAAAAGAACAACAACATATATGACACGCTCTTGCCAATCATTTCTCTAACAACTTCAGCTCTGTCCCTTTTGGCGTCTTTCATTTGGGTTTTGATCTCCATCTCTCTCACTCTCTCTCCAGCACACTCTAGCTCGCACGCTTTCCACAGTTGTGTCCACAGGCTCTGTTTGGGACTTTGACTAATTGTGAAACTATTCTCCAGACTCGAGCGGAGAAGACAAATTTCTTCCCTCCATTTCTTTCTCATCCTAATTAATTCCCCCTGTGCAGACACTCAAAGAGACTCCCTTTCTCGCTCTCTCTCTCTAATTCTAACTCTGCGTCTCTCCACCTCGCTCTCTGTTTTTTCCCCCTCTCTCCATCTGTCTGCCTTTGAGAAGCAAATAATTGGATGTGGAGATTGGCTTCTCCGTGGCTGAGCTGGAGGATTGAGGCTGCTCGGCACTTCACAGACACACAAAACACACAATTACGCACGCTCACGCACACACACACACACACACACCTGGAGCTCAGGGTGTGTGTGACTGTGCGTGCGTGTGAATGTGAGTGCTGCTGTCACAAATCTCCTTCTTATCAAGTCATTTTTGTGCCGTTTCATAAGTGATGAGGCTGGTGTTCATGGTACTGTCAACAAATCCCATGAAAAGATCATTGTGTTAGAGCCACTTTCAGCACTTTGAACCTTCTCCGAGCCCCATGAAGACGGAATGCTTCACAGAGATAGTTTCATCTTTAACAAAGGCCAAATAACCTCTTAAAACAGCTGGCAACTGTAGGTTTTGGTAAAAATTATTCAAAGAGAAGCAAATAGTGCATTTACTGGGGACTATTTTGAACCGTGGATGAATACACTTGATGCTCTATCGAGTTTTTCAGGTTTTACAGTTGTTTTTGGGATTAACTGAGAACTGGTTGGGGACAACAGATGAAAATGTGTTTAGGGGTCATTTAGCTCAGTTACAGTATAAATACATCAATAAACTTGAAAAATCCTTTAAACAGATTTTGGGCCATGATCTATCATGATCTATTTTTCTCCATATGTTCTAGCATATGGAGAAAAATATGTAAAAAAGTCTTTCTCTAAGAATAGCAGCCTGCTTCTTCCTTCGTGAGCATTTCTACTGGACACACCTTGAAAATATCTTACAGTACTATCAGATATAAGGAAACAAGGTTTTCGGACAAAAATGATTTGATACCACAGGTTTTTTTTTTACAGTGCAGAGCGGAGTGAGAAGAAACTGAAAGGAGAAAGAGAGAGAGAGAGAATTTGGTAGCTGGAGTGGCCCAGAGACCTTTGAAGAGATTAGTGGCAGAGGTATTTCCCTGGAGAGAGAGAGAGAAAGAGAGGGAGAGAGAGATGAAGAAGACAAAGAGGAGGCTTGAGGAGCTTCTGGGATAAGAAGACATAAGATGTGCTGTAATGGTGGTGAGCTACAGGCTGGCTGATTGAGAGGAGGACACACACACACACACACACACACGCGCGCGCGCGCACGAGATGTGAAGCCTCTTGCTGCAGGGCGCCAAGTCTGGAGTGACGAACAGGAGACCCTTCAGAGCCTCCTCACACACACATAGATGGTCACCTTAACACATTTTGCACACTAAAGGCACACACATACACACAAAACCACGAACAGAACAAGGGGGCTCTGCTGCCGTGGGACCCTTTTCATGTTTTTTTCCTCTTTTTCAGCCACTTCTTTTTTTCTTCTGCTGTATTTCATTATTCACCAGGTTCTCTCTCTCTCTCTCTCTCTCTCTCTCTCTCTCTCTCTCTCTCTCTCTCTCCTCTTCACCTTCCCGCCCAACCACACATCTCCCTCCTCCCTCTCTCCTCCTCCTCCTCCTGCTGCTGCTTAGCTCCATCCAGTCCGGTCTCATTGTCCTCATACACACTTCGCCGCTGATTGTGCGCGCGCGTGCGTGCGTGCATGTGTCTGTGTGAGGACGGGAGTGCAGCGGGTCATTTCTCCACCGCCGTGCGGCTGAACATCGGGTCCCACTCTGAGGTGAGTGTGCGTCGCCTCCTTATCCGGTAAAGGCAGTTTCCAGTCTTTATTTTAGTTTTAAAAGTGTGTGAATACTGTTTCAACTGCAGGATTGTGTAGAGTGCGTGTGTGTGAGTGTGTGTGCATTTGAGTGTGTGTCTTGTTTATGTTAACAGGGGTCAAAGGTGCTAGCGGTGACATTTGGAAGGCTGTAGCATCGGATATGGAGCTGAGATTGGGGCTGAAGCTTGTCCAGACTGCTGGTGCGATTGTGAGAGAGTGTGTGTGTTGATCCCCTGTTAGTTTGTGTGTGTGTGTGTGTGTGTGTGTGTGTGTGTGTGTGCAGCCGGAGGGTGAGCTTGGCTCAGTCTGTACGTGCTCTGCGTATGAATTACTGACCACGGCTTGAATCTTACTCCCCGCTAGTTCACATTGAGCCTGCAAACACTCCCGCCTTTGGTTCTTTTCTGCTCCTTTCCTTCTATCTAAATCTATTTTTTCTCTTTTCCTCTTTTCTCATTCTGTGTGATTTGAGTTCAGTGACTTAATTGGCACGACTGCTCAGAGGAAACCACACTGCCAGAGCTGTGTACTACATGCAAATTCTCTAACAACCAGCCAACAGTTTGTGTTCAATTTATCTCTTCTTCTTCCTTCACTCTCTTTGCTTCTTCATCGCTCTCATCCTCTGTCTCACACACATACACACAGACATATATGCACACACATTCCACAGCAGATTTGAATATTTCCCAGCGGGGTTGGAGGGTGAACAGAAATAGATCTAATTCTAAATCAGGACGAAGAGCTCGGCTCAGGCAGCCTCGCCACCCTCCCTCCTGCCCTCCCGTCGTCACAGCCAGCAGCTACAGCACAAAAGGGAAAAAAAAGTTCAAAGATTGGCTGCAATTAAATCATATAGACAATATGATGTGACAGTGAGAAATGCTGCTCTGATGCTGGACGTTGGAGGTGTGAGGACAAAGGGGTGTCTCAGTTTCAGAGGTTTTGCTTTTTGTTTCTCTTTTTTGGGGTGAATTGCGCTGCACCACTCACGAAATAATGAGAAAAATAAACACAAGAGTTGTTGAAGTGCCTGACTTGCTTCATTAAAACTTGACTTTTGTAGTTGAGGCTGCGTAGCTCTGTCTGTTCTGGCCCCTGGATGCTACAGTAGGCGGCTGCGATAGAAGAGAGGAGCTAAGATACAGATCTGGAGTTGATGAGTGCCTCGCCAGTTGCCTGTCTGCCTGTCTGCCTGTCTCTGTGTCAGTCACGTCTATGCGTTTTAGGCCTGAGTCCTGAGCAGAGATAGGACAGGTCACGGCCCGTCAGCCGCCTGCAGCGGTCCTGGAGAGAGGGAGAGAAAGACGGAGAAAGACGGTTGAAGGAGTGTGTGGCTTCATATGTGAGAGTGGGGAGAGTGATAAAACGGTGTTGGGGGGTAAGATGTGCTGACGACTGGATAAGCAGCACCTGGCTTGAGAGAGAAAATACAAGACAAGGAGACAAAAGGTGAGACAGGGGGACGTGAAGGTGGGGGTTGTAGATGTGGGGTGGGGTGGGGGGTTTGCAGTCAGGACAGACGTCACATCAACTCATCCTGTAGCAGCCCCCCCCCCCACCCACCCCCCACTAACTGCCCTCTTCCTCTCCACTCTCCCATTTTTTTTGACAATGAGCCGACAGCAAAGAACAAAAGAAGACATAATACATGCAAACCCTCCTCTCTGACTGCAGAGAGGAGGAGGGAAAGAGAAAGGGATGAATAAGGCATAATAGCATGTGAGGCAACTGTAGTAATCAAATTATATTAAATAAATAAAACAAGCCGCAGTGTAGCTGCTCCAGAAAAGTCAAACTTGTGCACTTTTGAAAAGTGGGTGGGTGAAGTTTTAGGCAAAATGTTTCCGACGTCACCTGAACACTGAAAACAACCCGTCTTGACGTGTGTCTGACAGTTCATCTCTAGTGTTGGGTCAAGTAATGACTCTCCTCATCCCTCATAAGCAAAGGCGGATGTAGTGTGGTGTTTTTATAGAACCAAGAAAACCGCCAAGTGAGGAGGTTGGGCAGGTGCTCGTGTGCACACGCAGCCTATGATTCACATCCAATCTCCTACCAACAGTTCACACTGGACTCTTTAAACCATGAACAAAATCAGTTTTAATCAAGTAGCTTTAGCCTCAACTTTGCACAAACTTAACAGAAATAACAGAATCTTTAAAGATTGGATTTTATCATCGTGGCTCTGGAACCAAAACTATCACTATAACTACTTCACATCAACCTTCTCGTCGTAATTACCCACAGTGATGAAGTCTCCAGTCCAGCACAGACACTAACATGTAGCCATTTTAAAAACATAGTTAATCAAGTTTCACTGGTTCACCGCAACAAATCCATGATGGTGCCAAAGTATCTAGTTTGAATTATTTAACTGATGCCACTGCGAAGCTTCCTGGAAGAAACAGGTTCATTTCCTGCGCAGCAGAGACGACACCACAGAGCGAAGAAAGGTGAAAAGGCAGATGATTGTACAGTTTGCAACACATTTATTTGGAGAAGAAAAAAACATTTGAGGTGTAGAGTTATTAACCAAACTGCTCACCGTGACATAACAGGGAATGCTGGTGGTGGTGGTTATTACAAATCTGACCATTTGTAACCGTTGCCTCATTGGACCTATGACTGATGATGCATCATTTTGCGAGTCAGTGACATATTACAACCTATGAGGTTGTTCAGTTTGAAGGACTTTTGAAGTATATCTTTACTTAGTATCCAGTTTGATTATGTAATATATGATTTGTTGCTATGTGATCTTCATCGTGCTCCTGTTATAAAGTGGAATGACTCAAAAAGGAACCTAATTAATGTTTACATACAGTTTTAAATGGGTAATTCATGGATGCTGGGATTATGTAGCATTGACTGGATTGCTCGGCTTGTCCCTTTGGCTGGCCTCACTTGTTCAGCCGAGCTGATAATTAATGGTTGCTGTGCATTACACATATTAGACACACACACACACACACACACACACACATCAACACATACACACAGTGATGATACTCAGGCAGTGATTTCAGCTGTAGTAATTAAAGAAGTGTTAGCGGTGAGTGAATAAAACATGCATCAATCCCTCTTCCCTTCGTTTGAACTCCCCTCCTCCTCCATTCTCTCCTCCGGTTGTTTCTTTCCCCTATTCCCTTCCCTTTTATCTCTTTTCCTGTTTTTCTTCTTTTATTCTTCTAATCATCCCCATCTCGTTCTTCATCATCTCCTCTTTTTCTCCTGTTGATCTGTGTTTTTCTTTTCCTCCTCTCATATTATTCTGTTTCTTTACTCCCCTCTTCCCTTGTTCCTCTCCTTTGTCGCTCTTCCTCCCTCCTTCTCCTCAGTTCCTCTTTTATCATTGTCTACCTCCTCCTCCCCTCTCTCTCTATCTACTTCACCTCCTCCTGATCTCTCTCCTCTCCATCATTCCCCATAGGTGAACCAATGTGCGCGAGCTGCTGCAGCAAGGGCAGAGCTGCTGTAGAAAGCTAGTTTAGCAGGGGTGATATACAGTTGTGTGTGTGTGTGTGTGTGCGCGTGTCTGCGCGCATATATAGTCTGGTCTCTCCAGCACACACGCACACACACACACGAGTCTTGTAGACACTGCAGGTGCTGTATCAAGATAAATGAGCCGTCATTAGCCAATCAGGTCAGCTGGTGGGAGGGCGATGGAATACCAAAGGAGCAAGATCAACCCGTGGAGGTCAAGCCTCGATGTGTTTGTGAAAGTGTGTCTTTCTGTGTGAGTGTGTGTTGCACAGAGAGGCTGAGAAGGAGGATTCCCTGATTAGATGTGAGCTCTCGCAAACTCTCTCCTCCACCTCCTCCTCCTCCTCGCTGCACGAGCTTCCCCTTTCCTTCCTTCCTCCATCATTTTTTTTTTTTTCCCACCACTGTTCCTCTGGGAAGCGGAGGAGTGCTGAAGATTGTTGTACTGCCGTTTGACGGCCTAATTGGTATCTCCAGCCTGTTGTTTATCTCTTCATCGGCGACTCATCAGAGTGAGGGAGACAGAGGTTGAGTAGGAATTAAAAGCATTTCAGAAGTCTGGTTTCCAGCTTGGAAATTCTGCAAGAGGAAAAGGTAGATGTCATATCATGAATTTTTTCTTTTCTTAAAGTTCCCTGAGGCACTTCTCCAGGGAAAAGGCTATGAAACCAATTAGAGAGAAAGTTAGACTGGCATATAGTCTCATTACAGCACTATAATCAATCAATGTGTGTGTGGTGTGCGTGTTTGCCCTCTTAACATTTACATTGGGGCTAATGCAAATGGCTTTATTCATAAAGTGCTCATTCTCACAGCCAAGGTGCTGCTGGATAGGAGAAAGGTAAATGATTAACACCATGGGAAAAAAACTCTAATCTGCCTTACTCTCTCCCTCTCTATGAATGTGTGTGTGTGTGTGAGTGTGTGTGTGTGTGTCTGTGTAAGGGGCTTTCAGGATGGCCGCTGGCTGTCTTTGATCACTAATCCTTTCTCTGGCCTGACTTTTCTGTCCCTCGTTCTTTTTTTCCTCTGCCCATCTCCCTGCTCTCCTCTCATCTCCTCTCTCACTCTCGCCTCACACGGGCCCGTTGCCATGTCTGCATTGTGAGCAGCTTACAGGCAAATATCTAGGGCAGGGTGCCCTCTCTCCCTCTCTTCCTTCTCTCTGTCTCTCACTCTCTCTGTTTCTGATTCTCTGTCGTCCTCTCTTTGCCGCTCACTTCACACAGTTCATCATCAGTGTCCTCTGTTTTCATGAGCACTTAAACAACTGGTTGACCTTTTTTGTCTAAAAAAAGTCACTGAAATCACTTCTCTAAAGCAGACCTTTCCACGTGAAGGGAATGGTGGATGTCGTGTTAATATGGAAAAGCCAGGGAGGCCAAAAACATGTGAGACTGACTTGGTTAATGCCCTGTCAATGGAAAGAAGCAGGTGGCTGCTAATAGATGCTAAAAAGTTTTAGGCAGTGCAAACTGAGGTGAGAGCGCTAGAATTAAAAAATTTTGAGCTGTCACAAACACAGCGCTGATAATTCACATGCACACAGCTAACTAGCTAGAGCTAAAATCTATATAGTTAATATGGAGAAGCTATTTGACGAAACATCAGCCGGGGCCCTGGGAACTTGTATTAGCCCACTTATTTACTAATTCTGAGACTAAAGCTACTAATGGAAAGAATAATGGATTTATCAATCCATGAGCACACACAGCCACACACAAACATAGTCAGTTCATACACTGCTAGATAATTACACTTGTAATGCCAGTATAATGGCTGTTTTCAGTGAATAAACACCAACTGGAAATCCAAAGAAATCTGTGCTGCTGAAGCTAAATCAAGTGGGTATTTCAAAAGTCAAAAGTCTTTTATGTATAAAATGCCTTATTCGTGATAATGTGTTCTTGCTAAGTCTCACTAGCAGCTTCACATTTTTTGTAAACAATCCTATACACAGCGATACAAGTTCAATTTGGCCAGTGGAGACTTCTGAAGTGTCATATTAGCTTTTTCTGAACTGTAGCATGAATTTTTTAAAAAAACGCTGTAGATTTTGTCCGCCATTTCGTAACCTCCAGAATGTGTTGTAACAAGACAGACTTGGATTTTTTGAACCACTCTGAATCACTTAGGTTGGAGAAAAACTCTCATACAATTGAAGGCTGCAAATGTATTCACATTTTGGTGCACAGACCTTCTTCGGGTTATTTTTACGTACAAATAGGTAAAATAAAGGTTTTGCATCAAAAGGTTAATAAATTTTCTTTTTTGCAAAGGTTCTGCTTTACCTTGAAATATCGCATTTTTAATACTATGAACAAGGAGCAAAATGGAAAAAAAGTAAAAGTTTTTTTAGCATAAAAAAATGCAGAGTTGTCAACAGAGCAGAAATGAACCATTTTAAAACAAATTAGCGTGGGTGTAGCCTTTCCTCTTCTCTACTTCTCATTCCTCTTCCTACCTGTCTCTATCCCCATGCCTCTCTCTCTCCTCGGCTCTGGGATCACAGTGACCTTTCTGTCTTTTCTCTTGCATTCTCCCTTATTATGTTTTCTTTTTTTTTCTCCTCTCAGTTTCAGGTAATCTGTCCAACCAGCTGAGGCAAGAAATCTCCTGGCTGCAACACACTCTCTTTCTCCCCGCATCTTTCCTGTCGCTCTTTCGCTCTCAGTGTGCACAGCCCGTCTAAGGCTCCTGCCAATGCCTCACAGCATTATTATTCAAAACGTTCATAACTTCATAGCGGCGCTCAGTGGTTGGCCAGACGGTTGTAACGCTAGTGAGACCTCGTAATCTCTCTGCTCTCTGCCCGGGCCTTTTTAAGCCTTATTCCCCACTGGGAACCTGGGGGTTATAATTAACGTACCTCCAGTAGACCTCAGGAGCACCTCACTGGCTCTCTATAGGACTGATATGGCTCCGCATGGGGACAAGAGCGATGTGATTGGAGCCAACCGACAACACAAGGTTTAGTTGTCAGCAGCCTTAGGACAGTCAAGAGCCAACTTTTCTGTAGTAACACAGATCACTGTTACTGCCTTTTTTTTTTTCTCCACAAGAACGAAAGTCAGTTACAGGAAATTTGAACATAACCCGTCATCATTCTGATGCTGGAGGCTGGAGGGGCGGTAAGGTGGGATGGGGGTGAGGGATCAGACATTTTCCAAAGGTCTGATAACTTAGTCCCCAGAGGTTAGTGTGGCAGCTTTTTACCCTCTGTACAGCATAGTAACTCTTTCCTAGTTGTTAGTTGAGTTAGAGGCAAGAGGCAATTTACAGTATTGACAAGTGACAAGTGATCAACAACTATTATAATAATTGGTTGATTCTTGATCTTTTTCTACACTTAAATTATGAACCCAAGTCCAGATGTAAATAGTAAGTGGCAGCCCGAGCCTATTTTCTCTTATCATTAAAGCACTAGAAAAGTACATTTCCACTGCACCAGGTACTTTTACTTTTTCTTGAAAAAAAACAAAAAAAAGGAAACGGAAATTTTATTTTCTTAAATGGCTTTAACTTTGAGTAAGATGGATCACTTCACAAGCAACAGGAAAATGCCACTTGATTCACAGAAATTAGTTGAAATTAAATGGTTTTTAGTGGGAAGTTGTGTAATTATTGTCACTTCAAAATCAAAGTTCAATGTTAAAGGTATTTTTTAACATCACTTGTGACAAAACGGACATATTGATGTTGAGTATTCAGGCGTCCTGGTGAGAGGGTGGATCGATCCTGGCGCAGGTGGAATGATGGCGGTGGTGTGTGTGTGTGTGTGCGTGTGTGTATGTGTGTGTGTGTGTGTGTGGGGGGGGGGGGGGGGGAGCACAAAGCACTGGCCTGTGGAGAAGAGAAAAAGCTCCTGTGTGTTGCGTAGTCAATAAGCTCTTTGTTCACTGGGCCTGGGAGACGGTTAGCATGAGGACAGACTGAGACTCCAACGCACCATAGTATACCTGAACACACACACACACACACACACATACACACACACACACACACCAGCATATCACCACACACATACACATCACCACACACACACCATACCTAAGCCTGACAGGGTGTCATTCAATCCTCAATCTCCCTACTTCACCTTCTTTACATCCTATCAGTTTTTCCCTGACGTCCTCCTCTTTGCTCCTTTTCCCCTCTCTCTTTCCATACAAATATCCATCTATCCCTCCTTCGTCATCCCTCCCTCTGCTTGGCGTCTTTGTGTTGGAACAACAGAAACTGTTTCCCTGTTTTTTTTCAGCCCTTATCTAGGCTGAGGGGGTTGGTGGTGGGTGGGAGTTTTTACCTGAAAGCCAGACAGAGGGCATTTTGTGTTGAACAAGGGAGCGAGGGACGGCGAGAAGGAGAGGAGAAAGAGAGAGCAGGGAGGGGACGGTAAAATGGGGTGAGGGAGTTAGGGGGACAAGAATGCAACAGATAGAGGTAGAAGCTTTGTGCAGGTACCAGAAGCAAGTGCAGGAATCCAGGACACACACTGGTTTTAATGTCTGAGTGATGCTAAAAGAAAAGGGAGGAACCGTGCCTTAAAACCAGCAAAGAACATGGAGAAGATCTGTTCATTCGACTTGATCAGATAAGTGGTTTGCATGTTGCCACACAATGAAAGAGCGAAAGGGAAAATGCAGGATTGCTGCTGAAACGAACCAACACAAGATGTAAGTAAAATAAAATCTGCAGGCGTTTCATTTCATCGTTTCAATTTCGTGAGTGTTTCCTGCTTTTAAGAAGTAATCTGTGAATTCTGTGGGTTGTAGTTTGCCTCTAAAGTCTACCCCCTGCATTTAATGACCTAAAAAAGCTGCACATGAAAGCAAGCGCTCTGGGAATTGCTGTATTCGAGACCGTTGCAGAGCAGAACTTCTGGTTTATACCCCATTTAGAGAGAGCGGCTGCCTGCTCGCTGGGTAATGTTATGGACGGAGGTTTCTCAGTGTCTACTTAGTGTCCATGAGAAGATGTCAGGCTCCTGTCAACATGAATCACACTCACGTACAGTGTTTCTGCTTTGTGTGTGTGTGTGTGTGTGTGTCTGTAGGCAACCATAGTATAAATAATGGATAAAGGTCTAATAAGCTTTCTTTGGAACATCTCTAGGCTGTTGACCGTTGGGATCAGCATTAGGATTCTGTCACTCAAACTCAAAGGCACAACACACCCAGCTTATCCACTCCTCTACGCTCACACACACACACACACACGCATAAATATATAGAGATATATATATATATATATATATATGTGCACGCTCGCATGTTCTCGCGCACTCTCGCAAACATTGATCGCCTTATCTCGTCGTCCAAACAAGAAGATAACAAATAAACCAGATTGTCTGTTTCCACAGAGGATCTCGATAAGACACAAATCAGCTTACACACGCACGCGCAGACAAACACCGACACACGCATCAACATATACAAGTGCATAAAAGGCAGCGCGGTGAGTTTTCGCAGGGATGAGGCTGAAAAAGATGGATTAAAAACAAGGAAGGATGACTTTGACATTAATCCCACCTGCTTTAAACTCGCTCTGAGTGCCCCTCTTGTTCTGTTCTCAAACTCCGCTCCTTTATCTCTCGTTTCTTCTTATCTCGCCATGTCTTTGCAGCCCTCTGACTTTCCCATTCCCATGCTTGTTGCAAGAGCAGTCTCTCGGAAAGAAGGGATTGCCCTCCAAACTGTGAAGCAGCTCTTTGTTCGCTAGATACAGAGGAAATGTCCAGATTTTGTGTGGCTATTAGTAACCTCAAAGGTGTGTGTGTTTTTGATCTTAAAAACCTTGCTCTCCACCAGAAAGCAAACAAGGGTGTTTCCCAAAACGTCAGTCTGTTCTCCTAAGAGCTGCCTGTTACGACAGTTTCGGACTTATCCAATTATGGCCTGACGGCCTGAAGAGTATCCGATGGGAAAATTTTATTGGCCATAATGTGTCATTGTGGAAGGCATTGAAAGGAGCATTTGGGACACCTCGCGACTTTCAGACAAAGATAACCAGTGTGACTTCCACACAAAGCTCTGTGATGTTGACCCCGAGGACCACAGAGCCCTTTTCCTGCCAACGGCTGTAAACACAGGGAAGCAGAAGACGGATGATGTTATTGCTGCTGTGAGGTAGAACGGTGAAGTCGTTCCCTGGCGCCTCTGTACTGGTCAGATATGCAAGTCCTGAAAGTCAGTATCTTCCATAGACTGTACACAAAAGTGGACGTAGACTCTGGGTCTGTAAAGTGAGGTCAATGCTGAAGAGCCTTAAACCTTAATTCTCTCTAATGACCATCAGGGGGCGACACTGTTTGTTAAAAGAAGTCAGATTGTATTGAAGTCTATGGGAAAATGTCCCTACTTCTCCCTTGATTTATTAGCTCAGTAAACATTTTCCTAATGAGTTTATGGTCTCAGTCTCTAGTTTCAAGTCTTCAATACAACATGATGTTCATTTTTTAAATGATGGTCCATTTAGAGGAAAATAGACCATAAAGCAGGGGATGTTATTAGGGCGGGGCTACCCCATGATTGTACAACACGATCATTATGGAGTACAGAGCAGGTCCGATCCACTGCTTAATCCTCCTCAGCTCCACCGTCTCCAAATATGGCTTCAAAGATTGTAATGGCTTTAAAAAGGCAGTTCACAAACCAGTGGGTAAAGTCACAAACACATGGTTTGTTCAGGGTTCATAGTTGCCTGATCTGATACAGTGACTATCTCAGGAGGGTCACGACTGGTGCTGTATTATGTGTAAAACATATGTGTGCCCAAACATAATGTGCTGAGAGACCATCTTATTATTATTATTTTAGCTTCACGCAGTTTGTCCACCAGAGAGCGCTGGGTTGAAAAAAAAAAAAAAAGTATTTTTTTACCCTAATTTTGCATAAAATTTTTCAGAAAAAAGAAAATAATGACAATGATATGATTTTTGTTGGATCTTGTACCAAACGGTCACATTCCCTTGATTTGTAGACCAGGGCGTCTCTGTAGCAAGTTCATTTATGGTCTGTTGTTATGACACATTTTACCTTTGCAGCTTGTGCAAGTTGAATATTACACTTGAACATACTGCGATTTTAATAATATTACAATTAATTGTTCATCCCCATACAGTGCTCATCTGTTTATAGTAGTATAGAATCTGTTTAAGTGACAAGTTACTGAATTTTCACATCAAGATTTATTTTTTCTTTGTTTGTGGCAGCTCTTTATCCTCATCGATATTTGTTTTATGTTAAAAATTATAAACCAAAACATTGTTAAGTCTCATAATTTAAACTCTCAGCTATCATTATTGTTGCATTATGTTAATAACACTGGTCAGGCTCTACACTGGCCACTGAAAAGCCCATTATACGACATTAATTGCAGGAGTGACAGCTTATTAGAGCAGAATGAGCCGCCCTGTCAGTCAGTGGTGGGGATAGTTTGGCATATCGCTGCCTTGAGATAAATAATTTACAAGTGAAACTTTTGTCAAAGTCTTAAATTATTCAGATTTCTGATTTCCTTTTTCATTAGCTTGTATCATGAACCAAAGATATCGGTCTAACTCTAGTTTGGATCCCACCACGGTTGGTTCACGCATGGTGCCACGCTGTACTCTGGCCTGTGGCTGTTCATTTATGTGTGTATTTGTGGACACACGTGGGCTGCATTGCCTCCCTCTCTCTGTTAACGTTGACTCATCCATTTTCAGCCAGTTAATAATTCAGAGGGTCTGCGGGCTGTGTTTTCATCTGTCTCATCTCTGAGCTCGCCCGTGAAAGAACCCCTAGTAATTACACACCGCCAAAACAAGGCACCGACTCCCATGGCTGGCAGCGTGGTTCGGGTTGGAGGGCCAGCGAGTGGATAGAGGAGGGTGGGAGAAGACGAAGAGGAAGATGAAGGGAACGGGGTGAGAGTGAGAGAGGGAAAGATCGAAGGACAGGAGGGGAGGGATTGGTGAATACACGGGAGACAAGAAGGATACACAGTGGAGAGAGGTGTCTCAGCACAGTTGTAAATCCTCTGCAGGGCCTTGTAAGCTGTCAGACAAGCTGAGGGTGTTAAAGGCATGAAGTGAGAGGGCTGCACACACTACGAAGACACACACACTCACACACACACACACTCATCATTGTGTGGAGAGAAAAGTTTATTCCTGCCACCAGCATGACTGGCTCGCTGCTGTGTTTTATGGCTTTCTATTCCTATGTGATTTTCTCTGGCATGTCACATAGGGTCTAAAGCCATTGGGTACAGAGTGGGAGATCTGCAGACCAGGATTAGCTGGATACATGGAGTGACAGGGGGGGGATAAAAGAGGAGCACGTGGAGGTTTAATAGCATATATATACTCACACATACACTCACACCCATATATACTGAATGGCCTGAGGCATTTTTGCATCAGCTTGCAGGCAGCCCTGAGTCTAGCTCGGCTAATTGCCCCCATATGAGGCAGGTAGGAGCGCATCAATCCCTGAAGCCACACACACACACACACACACACACACACACACACACACACACACACACACACACACAGATGCAGACACTTTATGTTTGTTCTGTGCCTGTGTTTTTGTCACCCACCCTCTCTCGCTCACACACACACACACACACACACTGTGCGCTCCCCAGCCAGGCCCGCCGGTGCTGCTGACTCAGGTTGGTATTTAATGAAGCTCTCAGTTTCACCTTGCGTCTCCTAATCTCAACGCTCCTTGTGATTGGCTTCCAGCAGGCTATCGAAAAATGTTAATGTTGGGAGTTTAGTGAGCTTTAAGACTACTTCTGGCTGTGTGTGTGTGTGTGTGTGTGTGTGTGTGTGTGTGTGCAAGAGAGAGCAAGAGTGGAAGAAAGAGAGAGTGATTGAGGCACAAATATGGATGTGAAGAAAAATGTGAGAGGAAGTCTAATGGTAAAGTAGTTATTCTCCTCCCTGAGTGACAGCACTCAATATGCTGCCATACCAATCTTTACTGCAGTGTGTGTGTGTGTGTGTGTGGGGGGGGGGGGGGGGGGGGGGGCGGCTGACCTATTGACTGAACCTCAGTAACTTTCTCTGCATTGAGTTTCTTTCCATGAGAACCGCAGAGAGGTGAAAGGCGTGTAGACAGCGTAGACAGACACACACACACGTTGCCTTGAGGATTATATCGACATCTGTCAGATACATATTTACTGGATTACTCCACTTTACCAGTTATACGCCTGTATTTGATAGAAATAATGGTATATCTCAGATGATTTGAAGGCCAGTGGTTGACGAATACATTTCTGGCCTTGTAGCCTTCAGTTTTGAACACCAACACATTCACAACAACACATTCTTATGCCCATGGTGACTCCCTCCACTCCTCAGTTGAAGATGTTTCCTGGATTCCTGGAGTAAATGTCATGTTCTTTTGTGCATATGAGAGAACCAATGAGATATTTGGATTGGTTGAACTCTGGTTCTGGTTTCTCCTCCGTTGCAAAGACGGCTGTGGCTCATCGATATCGTAGCATTTGCAGCCATCCTCTAAACCAATGTCATGAACCAAGCTTGACTTTTCAGAAGGTTGTGCTTATAAAAGTGATCATTAGCTCAACAAGCCCACATCTATGCTTCTAAGTCAATAAACATTCATTAGAATAAAACTACATCCCCATGAAATATACAAAAATGCACATATAAAACTTTTTCATCTGTTGATGAATCATCATTGCAAATCAGGTTTTTCCGTATGTGGCCTATCGTTGCTAGCTGCTTAGAACCTTTAGCTAACTAGCTGGTAAGAGGGTTGTCTTAACAGACTAAGCAGTTCAGTATTTATCTCATGTAGGGAAAACTGACAAAGAATATGAATCTCAAGATAAAGAAGATGGCACTGAGGTAGCGTGGCGTAATTGATGCCAATGCTACAGAGCTGCTGTTCCCTCACAACTGCCCCAACTGACTGACTTGAATGGGAAAATGGTCTCAGACTTGTGGACTGATAAAAATCCTGTCTGTCAGGTAGTTTCCCAATGTGCGCAACGCTCCTGAAAAGATGCTTGTATTGTGCCGGGAGGAACGTCTCCACTGCACAGCACGAAAAGGAAACTAGTTGCTCCTCCTGCTATTATATCTTAAAGTCCTTCAGGCAAACTGTAGGGGAATCACATTAAGCTAAATGAGGGGAAATCTCTTCATCACAGAGTTCAGTTAAAACTTCTCATCAGAAAACTCACTTTGCCTCAGCAGGCATGAAAGAATGAAAACCCCCATCTCCTTTGATTCCAGATATCTATGTGTTCAAAGGACTTGTTGGGCGAAAACTCCCAATGAGCACTGTGATGTCTTGGCAGATTGCCAGATGAAGGAGAAATAATATAACACCTCCCCTCTCCTCCTTGCCTCCCTCCCTCCCTCACTTCTCCCCCTGCAGGTTTTCGTGGATGCTGTGCATCAGATAGACCATGCCCTTCACCTGGGCCTGCTTCTGTGGCCTTAACGGCTTCTGCCGCAGACGGAAGAAGAAGAAAAAGGAGCCAGTGGAGGAAGAGGAGGGTGAGGAGGTGGAGCGTTGGAGGGATCGGGAGACAGAGGTGTGATGGCGGTGCTGTCGGCCATGCTCTCCACCCCAACTTTTTATCCTTTAACAGACTGGACTGTGCTGCCCAGGTTACTGTGCTCAGTACTGTCTGATGTTATGTAATGAAGATACTGTAACAGGTGCTGTCCACAGGCTTTTAAATAGCATTTTCCAATTTGGCATTTTTGATTAACTCTGGTCTAACTCAGTGAAATCCTTGAACCGGATATTGTGCAACAGTATCCATGACTAAGGCTTCAGGTTTTACTACTTTTATACATTTTAAACTTCCTAATTCCTTAAGGCAACAACCACAGAGCTGTTTTGAGCCATATTTCTCAAGATGAATCAGACTGATGAAGAAGAAAAAAAAGCCTGTGAACTCTTAGCTCATCTCCATTACCCATTTCTGCGGCACTCTAATTTTCCCTTGGCAGCTGAGCTGACTGAGAACTTTGCTTCTGCTGATGTGATCCCAGATTTCGTATCCGTTTGATTTCTTGCCATAACTGGTGAGCTGTATAAGGTATGAAGAGGCAACAGGCTCTAGAAAATCCATTATTTCTCTCAGTCACACCTCTCACACCACCGTTCCCCCTTCTCCTCCTTGATGGCAGCTCCTACACGGAGGCTGAGTTGGAGCCAACGCTCGGCAGAGCTCTGCACCTCCTCACCTCCAGTACCTGCGTGTGTCAGATCATCTTAGTGAAAACTTCAGCCAAGTGAGAAAGTGTATAGTAATTTCCAAAGTCACCCATGGAGGGCTGGAGCCCAATCTCGCTTTTCACGCTGAGCTGGGCCTGATCTAAAGCCGAGCAGCTGTCCAATCAGCAGCTTAGCTGGAGTGTGAAGATAGGAGTCAAGGGTCAGTATGAGCAACAGTGTCTGTGAGAAGTTCCCTCTCTGATGCCGTAGTGTCTCTGTCTCATTAACGGGCAGACAAGTAATTACAAACACACATGCCGAAGCAGACCCATCAATTAATGTCCCCTGGTGGGAGTGGGGTGTCTGTCCGTAAATGCCACTGCAGCACGCCTCCAGCTGTCACCTGTACGAGTGTGCGACTCCATGAGCGCATGTGTGTGTGTGTGTGTGTCTATCTTTGTTGCCGGCTGCAACAATAGACTTTCAAACCTGAAACAAGTGGTTAAGATATCTATTCAGCTGCTATAGAGCTGGCTTTTCAGAATGCACATGGAGACACAAAGAAAAAGACGCACACAAACACACACACACAGGTCTCATTAGCGTGTGTGATTATGCATGGCACGTCCAGTCAGGCAGTGGAGATGTAATTAACCTTTTCCAGGAGGAAACAGATGCCTGGATGTCACACACAAACACACACAATGACATACACACACAGAGACACACACGTCTGCTGTCAGGGAAACAAAGCCAACGTCACGGTGTCACGGAAACAAAGCCCCAAAAGCGCCGCCTGGCACTCTGTGATAATCCCCTCACGCATATTTACATTCAGGGCTTAGAATATGCCTCGGTGCCGCCGTCTCCACCCCCCACCCCCCTTCCACCGTCGCCACACTTCACTTCCACCTGTCT
>CM076649.1:19510848-19541514 GCA_038496675.1 Rachycentron canadum | reverse complement strand
CACCGTCGCCACACTTCACTTCCACCCCCCCACCCCACCCCACCCCGCAACACCTCACGTCCGCTCATCCATCTTCTTGCTCCCCTCCATCTACGTTTCGGCCTTCCACCTCATTCATTCCTTTCCTTCCACCGTCTCTATCCTCGTCTTTCACATTCTTCCCCAAACTCCTCTTCTTCATCGGGTTCATCTGTTTATTATCAGTGAATAGTACACGGCCTTGCATGACAGCTCCCATAGATTAGCCCCAGCTCTCTCTTTCTCTGACTCTGAATATCAGGGATTTCTTCAGGCGGGCAAAAAGCTGCTTTACGACAGATTAATGGACGGCCCTGATTGTGTCTGTTGGTGTGTGCCTGTGCCTGCGTGGAATAGATTGTGTGTTTGCTCATTCTCCTACTACAAGCAGTGAAATGAGACAAAGCTAAAGCCATTTCACAGTGTAGAGCACCTATTATGATTCACTGTGTTACGGCGCAGCCCTAATGAGAAAGAGAGAGAATGAGAGGAGGGGCCGGAGGAGGGTTGGAGTGGAAGAGAGAGAAAGACGGTAATGAGAGCGAGTGTTGGATATGGAAGAGGGGGGCTAATGCTAGACAGAGCAGTCATGCTAATTGGCTACAGTGGATAACTTTCTGAGGCGGGGGATGAGTGTGTGCGTGTGTGTGTGTTTCTGTGTGTGTGATGGGGGGTGGCAGAGAAGAAAAAAAAAAAAAAACAGCCCGATCTGTCGGCATTATTCTCGTTTAACGCTCCCTCCATTTCACCTCTTTAATGAGAGGAATATTCGCTCCAGTAATGGCGAAAGACTTGAAATTGGTAACGATTTGTTGCTCACACACACACACACGCACACACACTCCGGAGGTGATAAGGTGGGGAGAGTGAGGGGGCTGGAGGGAAATGGTGTTGGCAGGGGTGGGTGTGTGTTTTCCCTCAAGCACCACAACCCAGTCCTTTATGGATCATGGCAATTTTCAGGGATTGTAACTCAAGGACAAACAGCTAAAAATAGAGGGGTGGTGCACGACTCCTGCAATAGCGGGGAGGGGAGGTGGGAGGATGTGTGTGTGTGTGTGTGTGTGTGGGTGTGTGGGTGGGGACAGTGAAAACGAGTCCTGTCGCATTAGATTTGGGTCAGAAACAAGGGAAGAGCCGATGAAGCGGAGAGTGTTACAGACAGCAGGGAGATTCATCACTCGCTGCTCCCTGTACCTCTCACTCTCCTTCCACACCTCAAACCCCCACCCCACCCTGCCAAACACCCCCATTTCCCTTCTCTCCCCCACTTCACACACGCACACCTGCCGGAGATGGAGAGGGGAGGGTGTGATGGGAACAAGGACGCCAGGAGAGATGGAGCAAATGGTGAGAAAAGATGGCAAACCGCTGGAAAGACAAAGGAGAAGGAGCAGGGCAGAGAAAGAGGGAGAAGTGAGGAGATACTGAACCACAGCCACATTAGATAATATTATAATATTCATATATTCCATTCTATCCAAGGCTCTGTGCTGTATAATGAGTCCATACATAAATTCATACTATGAATGATCCTCCCAGTAGACGATGGACTCTAATGGTGGAGCCTTGCTCTTACCTCTGAAGTCTGTCCTCAGTTTAAAGGAGCAGTCCATTCTTAAGACACTGACATTTGCTTTAGATGTGAAGAACAAAACCACTCTTGATTCTCTCTGTTTAGTCTGGGAAGCTGACATTGATTAGCTTAGCATAAAGACAAGAAGAAGAAAGGCCCCTCGGTATGAAAACCAATGACTGTATTTCCCCAAATGTCAAACTTCTTTTAAGTCAGCGGGCAGCGTGATGGCCAGCCCTACTAACCCCGACCATGCCTTGCTCAAGGAAATGAAACTCCCTTCATCTGACCACAAATACAGCCACATACAACCGGAACAAAATGATCTCGTGTTGCAAATCGCAACTTGTATTTTGCAAAGTTAGTCAAAGTTTAGATGCTTTCAGTTGCTGATAAACCTGACTCCCAGGAATAATAGTTTAAAAAATGAATAAACTCTGATGAAGGCATCTCATGGTCTTCATCAGTAGATTTTATAGTGAAGCGTCTTTTAGTTTTGTGCTCCATAAATCAAAGCAGACCTTTATAAGAATTGAGCAACTGCCTTCAACTGATGAAGACTGAGATGCTAAAAAACAGCCAGTAAGTGGACATTTAGTTGAAAAGGCATAATCATTGTTTATTGGCTAACAGTTGTTCAGACTTTGAAGCTGCCCTGTCTCATCTTGACACTGCCACCTACCTTGGCAGCAGGGTTGGCATCGACTTCCATGGAGGCAGCAGCGGTGAACGCTCGCTACCTGACCTGAGCATCTACGGACCTATGCAGTGTATGTGCCTTGCTCCAGGGAGTAGAACCCTCCACGCACACAGCTCATTCTCCCATCAGCAACTCATCTCAGGTATCAGACTCTTGTCTCTTCATTACTCTTCCTTCCCTCACCCGCATCTGTTCTGTTTTCCCAATGAAGAGGAAAGTGATGGTCCCACTATGGCTAATTAGGAGAACTGAGATGCAGAGCACTGACTGGCTGCTGATAAAGTCAGGAGGGAAGCACCAATGTCAACCGCTTAGAGCTCCCACCAGTCCCGGAGCTTCAGAGGAGGGAACGGGGGAAACGAATGCCAGGAGAGAAGGTAAAAAATGAGCGGATGAGGACGGGGAGGAGGGACGTACAGTGTAATTGAGACTGTAATGGGTTTTGCCAGGAGCACCTGTCAGGGTCAAGTTAAAATGGCTTCAGTGAGGGAGGAAGAGAGGGATGAGTGGACGGGAGAGGAGAGAAGGGGCCAATTGGAGTCAGGATCCCTGTGAGGCGAGGCCCTCGTCCATGCCAGCCTCACCTGATTGCCAATTTGTGCCAGTTTACAGACATCAAACGCCAACGTGAGCCACTTGCCGACACACCAACAGCGCTGATTGGAGAGTGCTAACCAGCTAAAAGTAGCCATACACTCTCAGTCACACACATGCACAAACCCACGCTGACAACCCACCTACGCCGGCTGATTGGACACATCTACCCGCTTAACAAGGTGTCCACGGTGCAGACCTAAGCCGTGTGATTGGAAGATAAAACTGCCGCCGTTAAATATCCAATTCTCCCCCATGTCTAGATGAAAATAAGGTGCAGCTCTGATTAGATTGCAGCCCGCTGTGCCAACCGCGGGTCTGCAGCATGTTCATTACCAGCCCTCACCCCCCAGCCCCAACCCCAACCAATCCTATCTCTGTTCATGTTCTCCCGCCGACCCCAAACACTCTATTTGTGATAGAAAAGCTTTTCTGACACCCCCGAGAGCTGCGCTCGATGCCTGAGGAATGATGAAATTAAAGTTGAGTAGAATTTATTTACAAGTCGCTGTTAAAGCTGCACCTGGCAATTTAACATGTTGACAGCCCCAAATGGCAGCGAGACATAACCGATTGAAATTTAGGACCGAGCTGCCGAGGAACTCTGTGAAAGTGTTGGTAAACGCCCCGCTCTCAGTCCAGAGAGTTGCTTTGGATTTTACTTTTTTCTCAATTTCATAGAAAATCTTTGCTGCCATCAAACATTTTGATGCCAGAATTTCATTTCAACAAACAGTAAAAACCTCAACATTTTCACTTTGGCTGGTAGAGGAGGTGTATTTGTTTTTGCACATGGAACAGCTTTAACAAAAATGTGCCTCTTACAAATGAAAAGCCATACATCAGATCTGAAAAATAACTGCTTTAGGACAATCTGCTGCTTTTTCTAGCTACTGCTTGCTAAAGTTCGTAATATCCTTGGGGCCACTGAGGACACATTCTCTGTATTTTGGGGGGTTTAATAACCTGGGGGGAGGTTATATTCTGCTTTAGTGGATATTATATAGACTGAATCATTACATGTAGTTTCCACTGGACAGTTAATAAATAAAATAGTAATTATTTCCACCAGATTTTATTCCTGTGAGTGTACAGAATCAGTGGGTGGTGAAATCTGTGTCTCACCATCTTAATGATGAAGCCTCTCCTTATGGGTTTAGATTGTTCTTAGGCTCAACAGACGATCACAATCAATGCTTGTCATGAAGGTGGAAACATGCCTATTTTTCTGAGCTCATGAAAAGGTGTAGATACGTGGTTTTCATAGACCACATGCTACTAAAGGGTTTAACTGAAGAAAATGAAATGTTGCAGGGCCACTTCCACAGAGCTGGGGACAGATTAAAAACTGATGAAAACAGATGCAGCGGAGGTCAAGATTTAGTACCCTGCATGGGATGACCCCAAAAAACCCGGATCCCTCAGTTCCCATGATGCAATTCAGTCGCATCTTACAGTAGACCTTCCTTGCCTCCTGATGGCCACACAACAGAGGGTGTGACTGCAGAAATCCTCTGACCACTAAAGTGAACATAATATTGAACATAATCATTGGAGGGTCCCTTTAACAATATACACATATACATATAGGTGTTGGATCACTTTTGTTAAGGGGATGGGGAATGTGGACTCAGGATCTCAGCTTCTTGCACCAGTATCTACTATGTTTTGTGACAATTTTCTGAGTTTGTAAAATACTCAAGGTCTATTTAACATGTGTTGCAAATACAAATACACCCTCAAAAGCACCAAAAATGAATCCTGTTTATTTAAATCCCTCATGTACTTAGCCTGACCTTCACCACTGACTGGAAAACACAAAAAAGATCTTCAAATAATTTCCAAAAAAGCTGCAGTGGTTATTTTCTGTGTCGATATTATTTATATGTTTTTACTCCTCTGCACAAATTAGTGGGTTATTCCCACACCACAGTTGTTTTGGAGTGACAGCAGGCTCCAACATTCACCAGTTTCATTACTGGGACGCACTAGAAGTTACCTGGTTCACTGCCACAGTTTGGATTTTGGGAGCAGTTTTGCTTAACAGTCTTCAGTGCTAAACATATTTTAAAAACCAGCAGCGGAGTCAGTGGAAGCTCTGCCAGAAAAATATCCAATTTATGTTCAGTTCAGATGCTGAGATTCTCCTGGGGTCTTTGGTTTTAGTGGGCTGAAGGTTAAAGGAGATGCGCAGTGAGATGGACACTATATTTTTCTCATCACCTTTAACAGAATCCATAACTCTTTAACAACTTCTCCAACCGCTCCAGGCTATTAGAGTTCGCAAACACACACACAAACAAATACACACACACACCACTTTTAACCAATGTAATGCTATTTGAAATTTACCATGCACCCTAGAAATTGAAAGAAATGGGTGTGTATTGAACTGTGCTTTCAAGTGAACAGAGAAAAACAATTCTAATTGGCCTGGGGCTGCAAACAGGTCAGGTGTCCCACATATCTGACGCCAAATCACCATCATCAATGGGAGATAAATCAATTTCTCTCCCTTCTTCTCCTCAGTCTTTTCACTTCCTCTTGCTCCACCTCCCGTTCGCTCTCTCACACTCTTAATCTTCGTCTTACACACACACACACACACGTCCACTGATCGGGTCGATACCAGAGCGGGTATTGAGCAGTGGCTGTGGTCTAAATGAGAGTTTGATTTCTCTGGGGGGGTGTTAGCCCCTGTAACCATGGTGTTGAGTCACCATCGGAGACCTCTTTGCCAAATGCTCAACTGATGAAGTGCATGTGTGTGTGTGTGTGTGTGCTATGTGTTGTAATGTGTGCACACTTTAAACACCTTTTGATTTAGTTGTGCTCAAGAACAATACTTTTCATTACAGGCTGATAGCATTCATTAAGAGCAATTCAGCAGGGCTGCTAATTAGCTGATCTGCTCTTGAACACTTCATTCTCCTTGAAAAACAATGAAGCACAGCTTCACTCACACACACACACACACACACACACACACACACACACACACACACACACACACACACACACACACACACACACGGAGACAACACTTGCATCTTGAGTCTGTTCTGGAAACTGCTCGTTCATCAAGGCTCCAAATACACTTGTGTCATATTGAACTGATTCATAACATTTACTACTAATTTTGTATAAGCCAACAAAAGGCCTTTGACTCAGTGTGGCTGAAACCAATGATAACATCCACAGAAATCAGCCGCTAAGTGTTGAGTTTATTTGACTGTCCTGTTAATCCTCAGTGCGTCTCACCACCTGACGACACATGCTGCAACCTAGATTTGCATCTGAGCGTCTGAGCGTGCGTAATGCTACCCTCCTCTTCTTCTACAGAGTTTTTTTTTTTTTATGTTATTCATATCTCTGGGCCTCTGCAGCGAGAAACGAGCAGGGCAGAGATGGAGAGGAGGAGGAAGGACCTTTGACAGAGTAACACTGACAAACAGCTCGACATAGTGAGATACATAAACATGAGGTCAGAGAGTATCGCAGTGTGAGGGAGAGAAGGAAGAAGGAAAAGACAGGCCAAGAGAAAGAGTGTGTGAGAGGGTGAGCCCGAGAAAGACAGATATACTGCTTCAGAAAGGTTGTCTCTCATTGACAAGCTCTCATTCTTCCGGAAATCCACCAATCTTCACTGCATACACACACATCAACCTGTGTGGTACTGGGTGTGTGTGTCTGTGTGTGATGGAGGAGAGGATGTGCTATAGTGGTCTAGGTGGTGCAGGAGAGTGTGTGTTTGTAATGCAGAGCACGTCAAGAGTCCTAGGGTGCTCCTTTTGCTGCAAAGCCTCATTAAAGAGACACTTGCCTTAAAGCAAGGATATACTGCCAGACCACACACACACACACACACACACACACACACACACACACACACACACACAGGCTCAACACCAACACTAGAGATTCACTCAGGCTAACAGAAACGGACACACACAGAAGCAGCTTTGGACAAATCGAATAGAAATCTCAGTGAAGAAATAAATGTGGAGCAGGCGGAGGAATAAATGCGGTGCAGTAAATGTCCTCCACTCCACTACACTCCTTTTTTTTCTTTTTTCTTTTTTTTTTTTTTACCATTTCCTCTCCTTGTTCTCCATATGAATAAAGTTTCATTTATCCACCGGCCGCCCTCTTCCCCATCTCATACTAATATTATATTCATGTATATTTGATTGTGTCAACTCTGTGGAGATTGGCTATGCTGTATCTTGTGTGCCTTTTAAAAATGCATCTATGAATAAATAATGTCTGTATCTGCTGATTGAAAAAGCCATATTGCCAGAAAGCCATGATGAAATGATAATGTAATATCTGTCCCTGTGTTGAATAAAGCAAAGCACCCCCCCTTTCCTTTTTGTATTTCTCTCAGTAAATGAAACCTAAATCTCTTGCAACTGCACCTTACACTGCCTGATGACATCCTCTTGTATGGTTTGCACTGCCGCTCTGAGTGTGTTTTAATAAAGAGAAAGCCTCTTTCTATACATCGAGTGCCGTGTGGTTGTTTGGCGATATTAATAAAGAGAAGCAAGCTGTTTCCCCGAGTGGCTCCCCTGCTAATTGACAGTGATAGCACAGACTCGTCTCCTGGGCTGATGTTGGGAGCCTAATAAAGATGCATTACTACGAGGATGTGAGGATGATGCAGATCGCTGTGTGCCCCCCCTACCCACCCCCTCCACCCCCTCTTCCTGTCGTCGTCGTCCTCCTCCTCCTCCTCCTCCTCATCTCCCGCACTGGCTGGTTAAACTGATAAACTGCGCCAAAAAGAGGGAGAGAAGGGGATGTAAATAATGAAATAGGAGCGAGTAAAAGGAAGAGTCAGTAGGCGAGGTAGAAAGAGAGGTGGGGAAAGAAACAGTGTTGAGATAGAAAGAGAGAGAGAGAGAAATCCCATTAGGAGCAGCTCCATGCCTAATGAATAAAATGCTAAGTTGGCTATTGCCTGCTTAATTTCACAAATTCTTAATTGGCGTGACATTTCAAGTGAAAAGCTCCAGCCTGTCTGTCACCCTGCAGTGTCAGACTGTAAATAAAATACTCACACATACACACACATACATCGGACAGGCAGCCGCTGCCGCTCGTGGCTTTGATATACTCTCATTAGCATAGCAACAGCGAGCTGACCATCCACAAGGGATACAGTAACCCAGGCAACCAGAGCTGGCCAGTCCAACTATGGGAACCAGAGGCACAAACGGAGCCTTCCTCCCAGTCTCTGTCCTGATGTGTCAACACTCGGGTCTGAGCAAACACACTGCAAACATTTACACCCAGGGGTGGAAGTAATGATTTGCAATTCTTACCGTAAGTGAGCAACATTTTTATGTGCCGTTCCATAAACTTTCTGCATCACATGTTCTAGTGTGATGAATTTTGAATCGTGTACAATAGCTACAGGCTCTCCACAAGACAGAAAACAGAAAGTTATAAATTTACATGTGATTAGAGAAGACAAACCCCCAAACACTGGGTACACGTTATTTCTTTGTGTGCCCTATTTTGTTGTGATAACAGCTGAATATTGAACCTCAATAGTGTTGAACATCAAAGAGTATGAAGGCGTTTTGCACTTGGTTACTCCACTGTAGTTCAGATTATGGCGAGACTATGGTTGAGGTCATAATTTATTTTAGGCTGACGTCTACACCTGGAAATGAATTAGAATTAATTTAAGAACTTCAGCTCTCCTGGTCCTGAGGCCTATGGGTTTGTTGAATGGGTTTTTAGATAGATGACTGAAGGTCTGTGGTTAACACAAGCTCGAGACATTTTCACGTTTTATTCTGCAGCATAAAATACATCAGTAAATACCTCAGGCCCGATTTATTTGAGCATTCACATGTCTTAAAAGGCTGGTTGCTAACAAGTGGCTAAATGAAGCAACAGAGGATAAACGTCATGACGGTGGAAATGAAAACTGACTCCCCGGTCCACCTTTACAGCCTTGTTGTGTTTACCCTCACACTCTTGCAAACCATCAATAACTTTGTAAGAGGATTTTGTAGAGAAGGTTCAGAGATCAATCAAACTATAATGTTGAAGTAGTGTTGCCACAAGTTTTACTTGGATCGTTCTCTTTTTTTGAGCAACTGACCTAAAAAGTTTATATTTTTTTCCAGGACACAAGAATATTGCGCTTCTGATTTAGAATTTGATTATTTCAAATACAAACTCATTTGTTTCCTTCTGTTCTGTTTTCTTCCTGGTTATGTCCAATCCTGTATCTGTAAATGTAATATTAAAAGGATTACAGCATATTGGGGATAAGTGGGTGGGATTTCCCAGCATGCTCTGAGGTGATGTTTATGGACATGAAGTGAGTAGACTGGTGTTACAAGTGCTATACAAATGTTATGCTGTGCATGGTGACTTGTGTTATTGTTCTAGACATCCAATGTTCTGGTAGTTTATGGGAAAAAAAGCTTTTAAACGCAGAAGAAACCAAATGGAGCTGAGGAGGAGTGAGGGGTGGATCTGACCTGCTCTGTGGTTTCTCTGGCACGTGGCTGTTTCTGGTACAGTCTGTCGATCACGCAGTAGCCACGCCCTCATCCAGCCCATGCTTTATCATCTATTTTCCTCTAAATGGACCATCATTTAAAAAATGAACATCATTTTGTATCGAAGACTTCACATAGACTTCAATACAATCTGACTTCTTTAACAACCAGTGGAGTCGCCCCCTGATGGTCATTAGAGAGAATGAAGGTTTAAGGCTCTTCAGCATTGGCTTCACTTTACAGACCCAGAGTCTACGTCCACTTTTATAAACAAAGGATTGATGTACTTCTTGTCATAATAATAACAGCACCTCCAGTGGTCATGTGGTGAAATAGACACAGATTTAGTTACAGGCTTGTAATTACCTCATTAGCCTGATTTATTATATCAATGGTCACACCCGTATTTTTATTTGGTTTGTAAAATAAAAATGTTTAGGTTTTCCTTATTACCTAGAAACTGCCACATTGTCATTTACAACCAGGGATTGAGGATGAAGAGCGTTCATATAGCAAACAAGGTTGAGTCCCTCCGTCCCACTGGGACAAATGGAAAAAGTTTCCCAGTTGGCAACCCTGTGTTCAACTCAAGGGTCATGCCGATGGGTTACAGCTGAACATTAGTGTTCTACCTCTGGAAAGTAGGCTTCAAAAGCTGAACAAAACATGTATGAAATGTCAAGTGCAGCTCTGCTTGAATAGCTGTAAAAGTCACTGCACGCCACTGCTGTTGACCAATGAAGTCATTGTACTATCTTGAATTGTACAACAGCACGCCACTGACAAACGTATGACAAGGGGATCCTACGGTTTATTCTCTGCCAAGTAACATCTGGAATTCATTCATTTAAATGCTTATCCCATTTATTTTTCAAATCATCTAAAGGTTTTGAGTTGTTTAGATTAAGGAGGTTGTATATCCCACCTATAATCTGCTCTCCATCCCTGTTTACACAGATCAACCTTAAATATTGACTCCTCCTTTGGCAGATGGAACAGTGTCAATCTCTCTCCATCCTTTGGCACAGAAACCTTGCAGAGTTTTTGAAATGCATATGGTGGATCCTGCACAGATGGATACCTCACACTGGCAATTTTATTCCACCTGTCACTGTCGATCCCACCTGCCTGACACATACAGGCAGTCTCACACACACACACACACACACACACACACACACACACACACACACACACACTGGAGCATGGTGGAGGCGGTAGTGCTGTAGTTAATTAGAATTTAACAAATCAAAATGCATTTTCTCAGTACCTCGGTGTGTGGGGGGGTTAATTGTGTGGGCAGAGTGACTAGCTTCATAGCTGTTTGTGTTAACTCAATACAGAAACACAGGCTAAGTATGGGAGCTTCTAATAATAGAGACATGGACAGATTGGAAAATCCTCTGCACAAGCAGAATAAAAGTGCTTTAACTACATCTCTGAGTAAGCGCAGAGGCAGAGGGAGAGAGGAGGAGGAGGAAGAGGAGGAGGAGGAGGGAAAGTTGAGAAAAAGGAGAAGACGGAAGAGGAGGAGAGGGTTTGTTTTTACTCTCCGTTAGCTCTTTGTGATTGTGAAAAGTGGCGCTGCTCAGTTTTGGCCGGTGTTGTGGTGATGTAGCGCCGCAGCGTTTCAGTGTGCTCTTTGTGCGAAGCGTTGTGCAGAAACCTCTGCAGGCCTCCCAAAGACACAACTCTTTAATGAGCATATCGATCAGTGTTTCTCACACCTCCATTTCCCCCACAGAGAGAGCGGGGGGAGAGAGAGAGGACACGGAGGGAGGAGAAGAAAAGGATAGCAAAAAAAGCAATGAAGAGACGAAAGCTTTAGAAAAGCTTTAGACTCACAAAGTGGGGCTTTTTTTCTAAAGACCGCAGGGGAGTCGGCTTTGTGCCTGTAAAATTCAATTTACCTTTTCACAGATGGGCTATACTGCAGCTGGTATTGAGGTGCCCAACTCATAAGCTGCTCTGAATGTGTGTGTCTGTGTGTGTGTCTGTTTCTGCTTGTACTGTATGTGTGTGCACACAACTGAATATGCTTGCTGGTGTGGGTGTCTCTGTGTTGTTTCGTGTGTGTGTGTACATATATATATATATATATACGCAGGTGCACGTATGCCAATTTGTGTGTTTGTGTGTGTCTGTGTGTGTGTGTGTGTGCGTGTGTGAAGAGAGAGTAAAGCAGCAGTGTAAGCCACCCTGGTGTGAATCAGGGCTTTCTCTTGGAGCTCCGTCTCGCTCCAGTCACTTCTCTGCATTACATTACTTCTCCACCTCCACCCACCCAGCACCACAGACAGAGAGGGAGGGCAAGAAAAACATCAAAGACAGCCAGTGAGACTGTGGAGGCAACTTAAATTGCAGGAATAAGACTTCTTTGTTGACGAGAAGGAGAACAGTTAATACTGCACCGTTTTTTTTTTTTTTTTGGTTTTTTTTTTTTTTGGGTAGACGGGACTGTTGTCAACAATCACCCCTGTGTCTCCTTGTTGCGCTGGTGCACTTAAGCAAACACCTCGTTGAGTGATAATAATACGCTGTGTCAGCGGAACATCCGGCTCCACTTTGTATGCCCCTGTAGTTCCTTCAAGTGACACTGTGCAGCAACATTTCCTCGCAAAATCAATTCCTCTCAACACCTGGCAGGCGACTGGCTTTGGCACAAGCAACTGAGAGCATCTGAGAATGACATGTTTGTTTGAACTGGTAACTTAACATGAGTGAAAACCAAAAGAAAAGAAACTTCCTAAAAGAACACAGACCAAGCAGTGGGTTTTGCAGCCCCCTTGAAATTTCTTCCTCAGCGATGATGCAACAACTCCTCCAACCTGAACATCCGTGCAGGTCGTTTTCAACCCTCTGATGCGACCCAGAGGAGTGTCTCCTGAAATAGCCCGACGGTGACAGTCGTCATGGCTATGATTACAAACACGCAGGCTGTACCTAGAGCGGCGTGCCTACCTTTGTGGAATATATACACAAATATCACTTAGACAGTAGTGATCAATTCAGCTCAGGTCCGGGTTAGGGTTAAGACTGAGACTGCTTTATTTCCTGCTTTAATGGTTAGTCGTGTCAACCACGTCCACAGAATTGTCGACACACTGTCACAGGTTGTCTGTCGAGTTGTGCCTGCCCGCCCATTAATGCATGTCAGTTGTGGGAGCAACGTCACATTACATTTTAGTGTTTTCATATTACAAATACATTTCAGTGCTGATAAATTGCAGCTGGATGAAACTGTATTTCTGATTGGATAAAGTGTCATCATCCCACCTGATGAAAGTTTCCCAGGGTTGCATATTTTAGGCTGTTTTAACATGTCAATGTGAATTTCAAACTTATATCATCTATAGCATATCATCTAGGCTAGAAAACCAGGGGATGCACATCTCAGCAGCTCCAAAACATAATGAATCTAATGAGAAGGATATATTTTTGTCCATTTTAGCTTAACAATGTAAATTTCACACATCTAACTCTCACTTGGACTAAAAGGTAGAATGGGATGTGATAGAAAACATCTGCATCAATGCGATGAATTCATCACAAATTATGGCTAAAGTTGAATCATGGCCTCATATCGAAAGCATTACATGATAGCTGTAATCAGTCATTTAATGTCAGAAAGGACAAATAAAATAAACTGAATGAGGAAATTAACAGCACTTATCAGCATGTTTTATATATGAGAAATACTGACAAGATAAATCTGACACCCACTCAGTAGTCTGTATTTGAAAACCTCAATGAATAACAAATATCTATAACTGTCAGAAATGCTCTGCCTGGATAGACTTTGCCTTAGAAGTCATTACGATGTCCGGTAGGCTCCGAGTCATTGACTTTCCTCGTGGTAAATCTTGCAGACATTGCGAAAACGACACCATTTTTCTAAGGATAAGCGACAAACCGGAAACTGTTATGACCACTGCGGTAAAAACAGAAAGTCAGTGGACTACAATTATGCACAGAGTGTATGAGAAAAAGGAGAATGAAAACTTAATGAGACTTGACTATGCGGAAGATTCATTCACCAATGAACTTTATCCTGCAGACTGTTGTCCCATCAGGACGCCGAGGCTGTCTGGCCGTGGTGGAGATCTGGCATTGATTTTCAGATATTAGCACCACTGTGATATCACCCATGGGTTTGTGAACTGTTGTTTTGAAGCCTCCACTTTGTAAACTCGCTGTCGCCATCTTGGTTTTTTGAAACCAGATAAAACCATATTTGGAGGAGAAGGTGGATCTTCGGCATTGGCTTGATCACACATGATGATCACTAGCACTAGACTTTCCTCTCATATGAACTTAGTATGAGTGAAGTTAGTTGCATGAAGCCTTTCTATTGTATTTTAATTTACCAAGGTGTGGGTCGAAGTTTAAATGAGTTTTTATTTAATTTTCATGTAAATGATGCTACCTCCCCTCTCTCTCTTTTAACTACATACAACTTGTTTCTTGGGCTACACATAGAGTGGTGCATACTAACTACTGACAGCGTTTGCTTGGAGGTTTTTTTGTCTGCAATCAAAAGTGTGTTCTTTCCCTCTTACTTGTAAAAAACACACGTCTTGTGGGTGCATCATTAAGCAGAGCACAGCTGAAAATTTCACAGTTGTATTTGACCCTGATGTGCTGTCAAACTGTGATGATGTGGCGACCTTGGTCCAGTTATTTAATGAGCAGTGCTCCTCTTAATTGGATGTAGTGGCTCCTTTTAAATCAAAACAAATCTCCTCTGTCAAATCCTCACCTTGGATTTTTTTTTTTAAAGCTATTTATGGAAAATTTTGCCTTTAGTTACCAGTGACAGTGTGGGTAGACAGGAAATATGGGGAGAGACACCCTCAGTAAATGGGTCCAGACTGATGGAGCCAGACCAGGGACCATGGATTTCTCAGGGCTTTTACTCCCATGTGCTACACACCCTAGTTACTCAGCTACCCCAAAGCCCCACCTTGGATCAGTGAGTCAATCCCCAGTTTTAGGCAAAAATGATGGAAGACATAATGCTTATAGAAAGCCCTTAAACTAACAGTCTGAGAGCTGCATCTTAAAGACCTTTTAATCAGTTTGAATGAAATGATGAGGGATGCTGGGAGTGTTTATTTTGCCAACCTCATTTCATCTCTTCAAGACTATGAGCACTATTGTCTCTCCTACTGCTCCACAAGTGCCTGTCACTGATTGCAATAACCTTCTTAAATGTTTTGTGGACAAAGTCACTGATATAAGAGCAAATACTCCCTCATCATCAAATCATCATACTATTGGTGTTTCTTGCTCCACTATCCCATAATTCTTTTCTCCAGTATCCTTCAACGACATCACTAAATTGTTATACAAAAGCCTTCGTCTGGCCTCCTTGACATTCATCCATCATCTTGATTTCTAGATGCTTTTAATTCATTTAAATTCATTTAATTCATTTGAATTATGGCCATGATCAATCTCTCCCTTTTGACTGACTGTCTCCAGCCATCCTTTGGTGAAAAAAACACATTTTGTCCCCACCATCCCAATGACTTATCGCCTATATCCAAGCTGCCTCTAGTAACCAAACTGCTGTAAAAGCCAAGCAGCTTATAGCTGTTTTTGAAAGCCTGTATGACTCCTTTCTTCAAGTACAGTCAATAGAAACAGTTCCTCTTAAAGTCACATTATCGTGGCTACAGATGATGAGAAATCCTCATTACTGATGTGACTTGACCTCAGCTCTTTTGATACCTTCAATCCTTGTATCTTATTAAATAGCCTAAAGCAGTTGGTGGGTATTTTCCAGGTCTGCCTTAGATTCATTCTTGTCATATCTTGCTGATTGGAGTTCTTCAGTCTCCGTGGGTCAGTTTATTTCAGACAAAACATGTGGTGTCCCTCAGGGTTTTATGCTGGGTCCTTAGTTCTTATATACACTGCCTCATGGGCAGATTATTATTTTTATTAGCCATTAAAGTTGTATCTCTTATCATTTATGTGCAGATGATATAAAATGTATTGCTTTTAAACTTGACATAAGTCAAATAGTTCGTTTTAGGTGAATATTTGGATGGTATCAACATTTGAATGCCTGGATTGGCCTCTCTTCCTTTATTCTTTATGGATCGAACAAATATTTTTGTTTTGTTAAAATGGAGAAAAATTAGATGCCCTTTTTTTCACAAACTGAGGGGTTGGTGTTTGTGGCTATTCCCATCAACAGCTTTAATCAAATGTCAACCACTTTACCACTTTTTGTCTTTTAATATCAGTGGCATTTTTTTCTGTAACACTGCTCATGTTCTTGTACAGCACTTTATCGACCTGTCCTGTTATTTCTGGAGTTACATTTGACAAGACAATGTAACTTGTAATGCAACTTCTTTGACATTTTTGTGTTGTAGAAAATTCAATAAACAAATTAGCGAAAAAAATAAAAGGTTTGAATGCCTTGATAGCAGGACTGTTCAACATAACCTTAAAACGTTAGGTGTCCTCTTTGACCAGTCTCTAATTATATCAGCCAGCTTATGCAGTCCTGTTTTTTCCATTTCAGTTTTACACCCAACTTTTACAAAAAAGTTAAGATGACCAAGGGTGAGATGGAGACGATTATTCATGCTTTTATTTCTTTGAGTTTGAGTTTTCTCACCCAGTCTTAATTCATTAACATATGTTTGAAGTTATTTGTGCAAAACTGAAGTTTATTTCGAAAGTCTTGATTTGGTGAGTGCAAAGTTAGCTTGATGAATAGTCAGAATGACACAATAGAAACTCTGACAACTTCCTTTATGGACCATACTCCATCCTGATGATGTATGACGCCACCTGTTGTTTTTGATAAAAGCCCTCCGTTCCAATGAGACGTGTCAGTTTGTCAGAATACACCACTGTCCTGTTTACCAGCGTTGACACATAGCGCTCCAGGAAATCTGTAGTTTTATCACATTCACATCCCAGAGACTTTAGCTTTACTACTGTCTCTGCATGACACTTTTGGAGTGTGCCGAGGGCATCAAATGACAAGCTGCTACATGATGGTTTGAGTTTGTTCCTTTTCTACCAAGCCACACGTTATCACTGGCATATAGAGAATCCATTTTAACACAGTGATGAGCTCCAAATGTTTTTTTAGGCGGAAAAAGCTAATTTCCCAAATATCTACGTACTGTCACCATCTTTAGTCAACATTTGCTCATCAATCATACTGTATATTCGTAGTAACAAATAACTCTGGGCTCCATTTTCATGGAGGTGCAATGCCTAATGCAAGCAGTGCTCTGACAGTGTGGTAATTTCCTGTCTTTGCCATCTGCCATCTCTGTAGTATCTTGGTGCCAAGTGTGGAGTGCATGGTACAGCGCAAATGAGGCAGCTCAAATAGGTCATAGTCCAAGTGCCCAAGACCTTTGGGGGCATTGACTATGAAAATAGGGCCTTCAGATTAAAATAACTGCAGTTACTATTGCAGTATTACAGCTAACTATAATTCCATGACAAACAACCTTTAGCACCCATTACAATGTTGTAGCATAGCCCCACAGCACACTTTTGTTGATCCTCCATTTTTAGATTGGACTTCAGAGGAAGGACAACCTTGAGATGTTGAATAGTTGTGTTTGCAGGCTATGTTAATGCCAGTAAAAAATTGTGCATAACCCTTTTATGCATTGGTTTCATTTTGTAATACACTCTCACTCAAAAATAGATTTCTCTATTTTTTTTTTCATTCTATCCTTCTTTATCCTGTTTTCATTTGGCCCATGAATATGTGATTACTAAAGTCTGTACATGTGTGACTGCATGGTTTGGTTCATACCCCATGGTCCCATCAACTTAAGTGGCATCCAAACAGTCCAGGTGTTCATTTAATAGTTGTAGTTTATGTCCATTTTGCCCAGTGACAAAATGAAAGGCTGAATCAGTAAAACAAAATAAGAAAAGTGGAGAAAAGAAGCAAAGGGCAGACATAGCAGCAGAAGGGGAAAAAAACAGGAATGCAACAGTGAAAGTGGAAAACGGTAAAGAAGATGTGAGGACAAAGGTAGGAGGGAGATGAAACAGACAAGATGAAAAGAGAGATATATCGAGAGCAGAGCATGTGTGACTGTGATTGCTCTGTCAGGTTGTGTTAGCTTGACTTAACCTTCAGTGTTGCTGCGTGTTTGTGTTTGTGTATTCATGTATGAGTCCGTATCTGTGTTTGTGTGCACCTGCCAGACTCTGCTCCTTTTACAAGGTGAGGAGGAGGAGGAGGAGGAGGAAGAGTCTCTCCTCGGCACCCCAAAGTCTCTGCAAACTCAGACATGAAGAGGGGGAAAGAGAGAGAAAAACAGTAGTCTTCACACTACAATTACAGTGACACCCCCCCTATTTCTCCAGTAGTAAAGTTACACGGCAGCTCTGCTGCAGTCACGGCAACTTCTTTGACATTTTAGAAACAAAAAGTGTCTCACTCACATCAACAGTGCAAATGTCAGAGTTGAAAGGGAGGTACAGGAGCAGTGGGGAAGCTGTTCCCTCTGTGCCTGTCAGTCTCTGTTTCTCTCTGGGTATACCTGTCTGTCTTTTTCTCTCACACTCTCTACACACTGCTTTACATGTAGGAACTGCCCATTGACAATAACCATGTTTTAACCATGTTAAAAGGTCCCATATTTTAACTTCTCCCGTGTTTTATTTGAAGTGTTGATATCCATATTTATGGTTTTAAGAACCGAAAACCATCTCAGTGTACTTTTACATCTCCTCTCTCACACGCCTCTCTGGAGCTATAGTAACAACAGGTTGGGATCCAGCCAATCAGAAGAGAGGATCTGACTGTTAAGTCAATATAGAGCAAATTCAGGCAAACACTCAGAGAAACCAAATCCCGCAAGGTTAGATGGTGGGTCCAGGGTGGGGCTTGAGGGAGTGGCTAAAGACGACGACTGCTTTTCTGTGACATCACAAAGACCCAGAAGTCCTGATGGCTGGTTTTAAGACTCATTTTCTGGTCGGGAGCATTTCTCCATGGACTGAGCTCTTTAATGCTTTCACGGTATCAAAGTGCAGTATATAGAACCTTAACCTACTTCATAATTAGAGAAGATGCAAAGGTCTACCTTTATACTATACAGGACCTTTAAACAAAAAACGGATACATTTTGTATGAAACATCACACTAAACATCACAAAAGATACTTTTAGCTTTCAGTCTCATTTGGGCACACAATCTCAAAGCATATTTCAGTCCACCATTTTAAGCATGTTTTCAATTTAAGGTAAAAAAAAAAATCGTTAAAGATTACAAAATAAATCTTGAAATATCACATAATGGCAAAATACAACTGAGTGCAATGGAAACAGACTTCACTGAGTAAATCAGTGAAATCATCACTGAAGAGATGAGAAATGGCATCAGATGAAAACATAAAATCTGTGTGGATCAATAAGGAGACACGAAACAAAAATAAATCACATTATCCATTCATTGTTTGTGGTTTAAATGAAGCCCCTTTCATTTACATAATTTCATTATGCGACTGTCCTCTTGACTAATGACTCATAACAGGACTCATTTTTACTCTGTAGTAAACAAACAGCAGGACACACACATAAGACGCAACATATCAAGAAAAGGATGGTACTTCTAAACAAACTAATATCATTTTTTCAGTTTTGTGCTGGGTTTTAAATGCGCTTTTATGTATTTACATTACAGCTAATATGGAGAAAGAGGCTGTAAATAAAGATAGACGTATCCTCCATGACGTCACCTACAGATTTTTGAGGAACAGTTTTGAAGCTCAGAGTGGGCTGCTTTGCCTTCGCCATCTTGGCAGTGCCTGACTCCACCTAACTTCCAGTAATCCAACAATTGGCAAGGAGGTGCGCCGTGTGTGAAGCGAAATTGGCCATGTCCTCATTTATGCAGAACTTAAAAGCCTTAATAAAATGTAAACAGGTTAGTTGTATAAAAAATCATGTCATGAAGGAGGAAATTAGCTGTAGAGAGCAAAACTCTTTTTTGTACCAGGCTGTAAACATGTTTATTTCTGATGTAAAGTTGGACGTTTTATCATGGGAGTCTATAGAGACTGACTCGCTGTTAGAGCCAGACTCTATTGGTCATTAGAGGAACTGTAGTTTCATTTTTCAACCCAGGAGGTTGTCCACTTGGTTGGTACGTATGCTACTCTATGACTATGGAGGATTCCACATTTTGAGCACTGCAATGCTGGAAAAAACTTGAGAGCTGCAGTTTTTTGTATGCTAATTAAGTTAGCATACAGTTTAAAATAATGATGACTCTGATAGTAAGTGGTGTAGCACTGTAAATGCTCATTTATCTTTGAACATGGATAAAACCAGGAACAGGATTTTTAAGAAAAACTCATGTAAGAAACCCTTCGGGAAGTAAGTGCGAAACAATTTTTAGCAAACTGCTTTTCTGATTCGGGAGGTTTGTAAAAAAAGCTTTTAGTATTGCAGCGTGATTCAGCTCGCTACCATTTAGTTTCTCCAATTCCCCCACAGACAGCTGTTAATTTAATGGCCCATGTAGGTATTTTTGACTATAACGTACATGGATCTGCCACAAGATGAATTTATGACATACAACTTGGGATGTATTTCCAAGGGGCTCGTTAAAAAATCAGACTCTTCCAGTAAATCACTCTCAGGCACAAAGAGGTTTGTAAAGGAGCAACACAGAAGATAATGAAGTAAATATTGGCGTTATGGACCCACAGCACAATCGTTTAGTTTCAAGGTGTTGACACAAGGTGTTTGAAGTATTTTTATTCACTCTTTGCCATGAATGGAAATTAAAGTATTTGACCACCTCTACTGTATTGTTGAAGGCTGAAATATTGGTACTACAGCAGGTAACTTTCTATCTTTCATTGTCTGTACTGCTTATCCTTAGAGGGTCACAGGGGCCTGGAGCCAGTCCCAGTGGACAGTAGAAAAGGGAAGGGTAGAATCTAGCCAGGTTGCCAGTCTATCACAGGTCTTGCAGAGTCAAACAACCTGTTTATTTAGTATTTTCATTGTGCAAAACACTACGTTTTATCTAACCAAGTGTCTACCCATCCCACCCGCCTACCCATCCACCCACCAGACCTGCACCTCTGAATAAATTTATTTTATATTCATTTCAAAGAGGCGAAATGTAAATATTACAGCGCTAAATTCTCTGCTTCAATTTTTTTCTACAAATGTCAAGAATGGCTGCCAAATGCAAACCCTTGGAGAAATCTTATCTTCTCTCGCTTGAGATATTGCATAACTTCTTTGATCCAGTGAGAATGCATAGGGGAGTTTTTCCATCTGAAAAGTGTGAGCCACCAGATCAACAAAGTGCAGAAGGACAACATGTTGCAATAAAGTAATATGGATGGTATCCACAACATAAGGATGATATCTTTATATTCTCATCACCAGATAAACTCTTGGGCATTTGTTGAAATGCTGAAAACAATGTAGGGATCTTAACACGTGACCTCCTGCAGTCATGGAAATAATGCCTGATTTGACGTCTTGGTGGCTGCGGTTCCTTATGTGCACATAAGGCAGTTACACAGCAACATTCAGATCTTATTTTGCTGAGTTTCTGACCACGCTCATTTTAGCTCCATTTTTGGCCTCTACCAATTGTGTGTCTCTGCTGTTTGGTGCTGAACAGGAAGTGTATGGGGAACTGCCTGCTGCGGCAGAATGTGTAAGAGTGAGAGTAAGTAAGAGTGAGCCACAAGATTAAAGTTGTGGCTCTGACTCAACAATGAGCAGAAAGTCATTATAAAGATCCAAAGCAGAGCTGCAGTCTCAAATCTCCCATCTTGAGTGACACATTCAAGATCTAATATTGTCAGTTGTCACTTTGCTATAAAAGTATAGATTAGAGCTGCTTTAAATCTACATTTACTGATGAGTTAGAGGTTAAAGATTAGGCAGGGACAGTGGAAATAAATTATAGACACAATATTGTTATTCTATCTGCTTAAAAAAGCTGATATTGTGAACGTATTAGGAACATCCAACATTCAGTTGAAAACCAAAAATGTCAGATGATTCATGTGATTCTCTCTTGGTTTTGTCTCAAGGCATATTATGCATATTCATTTTATTCATTGTTACTATAAAAATATTGCTTTAGCTTTAACCAAACTGTTTCATATTCCCTCGGCCTACCACTTAAAGCTGTTTTGATGTCAGCAGCCTATTCTGTGGTTTATCTATGTTGACTGGTTGCTCTCCTGGGATGTTTGGTCTTCATAATGATGGGGTACCAAACACATACACATACAGACAAGGGGAAAATAAATCAAAAGGAGAGCTGCTGGATTTCATTTAGACTTCCAGTCCTTTCACCTGTTCCCCAGGCGTACTGGGAGCAGAGTGGAGAAAACCTCGTCAACGGGGTCCACAAACATCCTGTTGGTGTTGCTGGGGGAGCAGGGACACCTAATGGCAGCTGGCGGTACTTCAACTGTCTCACACATGAGATCCTCACTTTGATGCTGATGCAGTCAGGCTGGTTTAAATCCTTTGTGACTCAGGTGGAATAAATACAACCACAAACTAAACCCATGTCTTGTATCTTTATGTAATCATCCTGCTTGTATCAAACTTATATGTGTATTTGTATTCGTGTGCGTGTCTGAATGTCTGTCAAAGTCTGAGTCTCTTTGACTGTTATCAGGCGTCAGATCCCAGCACAGCCCGCCTCTGTTCTCTCTAGGCTTTGTCAGCCGCTTGGGATTTTGGGCAGACAGCGTTGTTACATAGATATCCAGACATCAGGACTGAGGGTGTTCCCCTGGGGAGATGAGGGAGCTCGATGGGTGACTGCACCGCAGCATGGCATGGGCCAGTTTCCAGCCCAGGATAAGACGTCTGGCTGCAATTCGTTCTTCATCTGTAAAGTTGAAGGTCAAAATCTAAAGTTGTCAGGACTCACAGAGGGAGATTTAATGAAGCAGTTTGCTTGTGCCCTTTTGGCCTCTTGTTATACACACTGTGCATAATTTAAATGTAAATTATATGTGATCTTATATAGCTTAATAACTATAGTCAGCATATTCACACGACCTGGTGTATGCAAATCCCAACAGTCACATACAAAAACTGCAATTAACGCAGATGTTGACTTTGAAAATCAAGTTGTAGAATACGTGGTGGACAGTGATGCAGACTGGAATATTTTGGCCCATAAATAAAGTATTTTTCAGCTGTGTGAGTGGTGCAATTCTCACTCTCAGTGGGTCAGAAGGTCAAGTCTCTCATCAGGTACCGGGTGAACTTCCTTGAAATATTGTTACAGGCATTTATAGTCCACAGAGGGTGAATGCAATTGACTTTGGTGATCCCCGGGCTTTTCGACTGGCACCACCATGAGGTTCATATATTGGATGAAAGTAAAACGTCTCAATAACTAGTGGATGGATTGAAATTTGGCGCACACATTTAGTGTCACGCAAAAACTGACAAACATACCATCAAACTTTGGTTTGTAATCTGCTACCTGCAAACCAATGGTAATCACATTATCTTAAATTACATTGTCTTTAATTAGCAAATGTTAGCATGCTAAATAGCCTGACCAATACAGGGTTTTTGAAGATTTGACCAATATTGATATTTCATTTTTAAAATTCTACCAGAAATGTTAGTTTTCTTTATACGATCTATATCATAATTAAACCATTTTGAGGAGGATGACATACATTTAAATAACAACTGCAGCAGGAAATGTACTGAGCTGGGCATTTTACAGTTTGAAAACATGACACTTTCATGTGTACAAATGTATAATGTATTCAAAATGTATATTGAGATGACATGTGAATGCAAACCGCATCCTTACAAAAAGTGACATGAATCCAAAATTTTGATTATAGAATGGAATGTGAAGACCTTTAGGGTAATATGGTATAAATTTTTCACACTAAATTAGCACTGAGTAAAGCGTAACCAAGGCCAAACATTTTCTTCCACCACATCTGAACCAAACTGCACAAACTCATTGATCTCAACGCTTTAAATATGGCAGATTTTTTACATTAAATGCATTTTTAAATACAATATTTCCTTAGGATTTGGCAGAAATGTTGAAAAATGGCCAATATTAAGGAAAGAAAAGAAAATGTAACTGGATATACATTAAAATTTAATGGGCCCATGTCGCATTACTCCACTATGTCTGGTACAAATTGGTTTAGTACTGCAAACCAACCAACGTAACCTTGGTGGAGGTAATAAACACTGCACACAGTTCATTGTTCTGATTTGTTATTCTGTGTCCCTGGAGTCTTGTGAATGAATAGTTAGTAAAATGCTGGAGATCATCAGGCTGTCTCGGTGCATACAGGTGTGTATGTGCAGAAACTTGTTCGTTGAAACACTAAATCCTCAGTAAGTCCTGAGCCTGAGGACAAGGCCAATATTTGGATTTCATAGTACGAATTCTCTCAGTACTGCGCCTGCTAGATTTATTGGAATGTTGCACCACTCGTTACACTGTGGATTCACACTTCCAAGGACATAAAAAGACAGAGCTGGTAATGATACATCCCTCGTCTCACAGCAAACAGACAGGAAGGAGATTTCACTGTCTTTCCGATTCTGATGCAATGTCTTATTCATCACAAGCCCGTTGCCGCCTTTGGAGAGTCTCTCCCTCTTCTTTTTTTAGACCCTCCAGGGAAATGTACATCTGATATGGGCTGGATTTGGAATTAATTTTTTTCAGGGGGGCTGACTATCCCCTGTATTGCCATGTGGCGGTGTAGCACGTTTTTAAAGCTTTAAATGATAATGCTCCCTATAGAAGTAGGTGTGCGCCAATAGACACAAATCCCTGGTGTTTCCCTCATGCCTGCTGTTTGGTTTTTCTCTTGTTTTTCACTCTTTCATCCTCCCCTCTCTGGTACATGGTGTGTACCCCATTCTTCCGTCCTCATCTCTGTTTGTTCTGATAACGAGCATAGTGGCACACACGGCCTGCCCACTGAGAGAGCGACAGAGAGACACAGACACGGAGAGCGAAAAGAGAGAGTTGGAGAGTAGAGAGAGAACACTCTGTTTTCATAGGAGACTCCTTGTGCTCCACTTTTGCCATAATGGCCTATTTGTGTACGACAATCTCACTCCAGCACCTCGCCTCTGAGGCCTGGTTTATTTTAAACAATGCAGCGTATGCTTCCCCAGACATAATTATGCGTGTGCACAAGTGTGTGTAAGTGCATTTGTTTTTAAAAAGTGTGTACGCATGTCTGCATGTGTCTGTGTGTATGTGTGTGTTTTTCCAACTATGTGGGAGGCTGACTCCCGTGCCTCTCATCTGTCAGCTCAGCAGGGTTGCTATGGGAACGACAGAGGGCCCACAGAAGTAATGAAGATGCTCTGAATTGTTGGGAGATGACCTTGAAAAAGCCAGAGCAGCCTGATCTGATGCAACGTTGTTGATCCTGTGCAAGCTTGTAAAAACTTATTTAAAAAGGATGACGTTAATGCTCTGAGTTGTTCATCGCACAATGCACAGACAAGGGTATTGCTTGCTTTGACAGCTTACTCAAGTTTACATTTTTCAACTCGCTCCCTGAAACAAGAAGTCAAGCCTTCTTTTTGTTGGGAGCTGTTCAGTCATCACCAGCAGATGCTATCTTCAAATATTCAAAATCGTCCTTCCATCCCAAAATCGAGGCATAGGAGCACCATGGATCACCAGAGTGCTGGTATTAACACTCAGCTTTTAATCAGAGGCTGATGGAGTGGTGTTGAAGCCAGGTGGAGGCTCTTTCTGGGAAATTAGTGCCATTAGCTGATCAAGTAAAGCAGCCGAAATGCACGACAGCAGCAGCAGCTGTACTCCCTAATGGAGAGAAACTGCTAATAACTCCCTGTCTGTGTGTGCATGTAGGTGTGTGTATGTGTGACCACACATGTGAGCGCATTCAGGTCTGTGCTCGCGCACGTGTGTGTGTGTGTGTGTGTGTGTGTGTGTGTGTGTGTGTGTGTGTGTGTGTGTTGGCAGAATTGAGGTCATAGGGAGAGCAGACCTACTTTGAGAAATTCCTGTTAGTTTGTTAATGTCAAGCAACAACCATTTAACACCGATCCCACCTCCTCATTGTCTTCTTCAGATTGACCTCTGTGTCACAGTGCGTGTGTGTGTGTGTGTGTGTGTGTGTGCCTGCTCTTGCTACCTCACTAATCAACCACCGAACCAATATTGATTGCTCTGCACTCTGCTCACCTTTCCACTTGTTTACTTGTTTTAGTGATTAGCCTGGACCCCAGCAAGCTGAACCTGATCACGATGAAAAACAGGGGGCTGTGTGCGTATACTCCAGGTAGGAAGGTCAATAGAGATGTGGAGAAAAAAAAGGGGGAGACAAGGTGATGAGGAAACAAGGAGGTGAGGAGATGGGGGGGCCTAAGGGAAGGAGGCGTGAAATCCCATGATGGTTTCTGCTCAGCATTGTGAGGATTACATCAACATCCAGATCCGCGGGTGAAGCAGAAGAGAGTTTTCCTGATGGAGCCTACACACCAGCACTTATCAAAATCAAATTTCCAGCACAGAAAACAAATACTGATGTGTGCATAAACCGAGGTTAGATATGGTGGGTTTTATTTGCCCATGAGATAAACAGAAAAGATGGTACAAAAATAGTAGAAAATGGCTTAATCATGGAAAGTCAGTCACATACAGCAGACAATCATGATGTTAGGGCTTGTCTCAGAAGCCAAATGCAGGGGGGAGGGTGAAATTTTATTACTATTTTCTACCAATTTTGGTGCTACTATGGCTATGTTAATGTTTGCATCTTGAGCTTTACTAGATTTATGACGTTCACATTCCAGCCTCATCCAAACTCCATACCTGAGATATGTTTGCAATCACCCTACATAGTGTCTGGAAGTACAAACTAACCTGTGTCTTTCTTGTCCAAGTACTTGAACTAAACACATTGTCATTGTACATCAATATACTAGATACTATGTCATTTACATGGTTTACTGAAACTGTTTGGTTCCAAGTAACTAAATACTGTGGTTCATGTTCTTTGTTTGAAATCATCTATAAAGGAAAATAAATATAATCTACTTTATAGTACATATGCAAGAAATATGCGTCTAATATCTGCTAATGGCAATGATTTAGTATTGCTGTGAAAAGCGTTGACAGGAAGTGCTTTTATTTTGAAGTACAAGGAAGTATCCTGTTGAGTTTTTTGTTGCTTGCTTCAGTGATGTCATGAAGTCCGAGATGAGTGCAAGGGTCCATTTGTTTACCCGTTTCTCCTAAAACTTCAGCATATTGGCAGGTAACATGTTGAGGTTGAAACCATCCAGTTTGGTCATTGTTGGAAGCTTTGACTTCACAACACATGGTCATCAGGTGGTGAAGATTTTGACCTTGTGCCCAGGACTGGTTTGCTTTAGCCCTAGTTTAGTATAGTATCATTTGCAGACAGGTGACAAATTAAAGGGAAAACCAATATAAAGCGTCTTAGTAAAGCTATTGGGCAACCAGGTGAACAACTACAATACAACTTGACCTTGATTTACCAGTTCCAGTGACCACATTTCTAAAATAATAAACAATACATCAATATTTCATCAAAAAGGGTACAGTTCTGGTTTCATGTGTTTTGACCATTGTGACTGTTGTACTATAATAAACTATGGCAAGAGCCAACTGGTAACACTGATTGTTCATACACTTAATAGTTATGACTGACTGAACTAATGAGACTTAACTTTTTTTTCTCTCATAGTTGTTATCTTCTATTTTTGTTCATTTCTCTTCCTCTTTTTTTGAATCTTTGCCAGTATCAAACAAGGGACAAAATAGGACATATTAAAAACAATGACCCATATTTGTAGATTGCATGGTAGCCTTCATCCAAGCAGATTCAATGTCTACAAATCAGCTACCCATGAGCTCATAGTATGATTCCTGAAAAACCACTCCTGATTCTAACAGTGGGTTACTTCCTATATATACTTCCTTATATTTTCTTGCTTTTTGATCTAATTGGTTTTTCAAATGTTTTTCTACACTTCTGGTTTTATCATAACTTCAATATAATTTTTTTTTTTCTCATGTGAAACATTTAATGTTTAATTGAATTATTGTATGTATTATGTAAGATAATCCCCACATTCTTAGAAATTTTATCAAGGACCTCTGTGTCATTAATGGCCCTGTTTTTACATATATTATGCTGATTTTGTTGGGTTTCACATATGTTAAAAATATTTTCTAAAGGAAAATCAGGATCAAGCCAAACAATGAAACATCATGTTAATGGGAGAAAATACTGCACATTGAGTTCAGCCTCCAACACACTCACCGATGTTGAGCTGTTTGCTTTCTATTTTACTCTTTACTTATGATTCATCACTTTCTGATGAGACCCTACATCAGAAATTTCAATTGGAGGATGGGATGTTGAATTTATATTCTGTTATCCATTAGTTATGGGACACTCTCGTCTGTCTGAGCACCACTTTAAGATGCAGGCTGACATGATATTTTTACATGATAATCTTGCCTTGCCCAGCATTAGCAGAGGCTGCGGTTACAGGGTGTGTGTTAAATTGGATAGTGAAATCACACAATGAATTACAAAGTAAATTTGTTGCACTTTATGACAAGACAGTGTTCACCAGAGGACCATCAGTTTTCATGAAACTGGTGTCTGCATACAGAGAACAGGTGCCGGTCAATCAGCAACACTACATCAAGCTGTTTTAGTGTGGAGTGCACATGGACGGCTTCAAGGATGATTGGGACGCGTGGATGAAGAATCTTGGCCATTTCAAGGTAGCCATGATTGTTTCTGCATGCTGAGCTCAAAGGAGTTGATTCTGATGGACACTCTTGCACATACCCACTGAGACCAGTGTTGCACATAAGCTGAATGAATTAGACCTCTCATTTAGGCAACAGCTGATAGGACACTCTCTCCAGTAAAACAGACATACAGCATACATACAGCAGATAATTCAAATCTGAAACCAACCAAGTGCCATATCCACTGTGAAGCACTTTTTGTTCTTTTCTGTCTTTCTAATGGTCTCTTGAAAATAAAACATTTGACACTGAACAATGCTGGAACATACCTGAAGCACTCCTTACCAATAAGGGAAGCTATAAACCCAATCATCAGATCACAAAGATGTAACAGGTAAAGTGTCAGATCAGATCAGGATTTTAGCAGGTAAAAATCTGGCAAAGAAATTCATTTATAATGTTAAATGTTTTCAGTTCAATTTATGGTTTTCATTCATGCCTGAAAGCTGTTAAGCTTTTAAGTGTTCCACTATGTTAACATGTATGTGACTAACTGTGTCTGGTGTTTGGTGCTGAACAGGTCACATATTTATCTTTTTCACTGACAATAGCTGCCTGCTGCTGGGAAAAAATGCTGATGAGAGTGGTGAGAGTGAACAAAAACAGTCAATTTTCAAGTCATGAAATCAAAATAATGAACTGAAAGACTCTTTTGCAACACAATTCCCTTTTTTTTTTCATTTTTTGATAAAACTGTTGATTAGTGCATAGTTAAAGTAGCAGTGAAGGACAAACAGAGACGCGTCACATGCATCTGCTGCCCCCCCTAAACTGTGAAGTGTCATCTTGATTTTTTTTAAAACCAGAATATTTAGAGGAGAAGGTGGAGCTGAGGAGGAGTGAGGGGGTGGATCTGACCTGCTCTGTCCTCTATCCTGATTGTGTGGTACAGTCTGTCAATCACACAGTAGCCACGCCCTAATACATCCCCTGCTTTATAGTCTATTTTCCTCTAAATGGACCATCATTTAACATCATGTTGTACTGAAGACTTGAACCTTGACACTGAGACCATAAACACATAAGCAAAATGTTTACTGAGTTAATAATTCAAGGGAGAAGTAGGGCCATTTTCCCATAGACTTCAATACAATCTGACTTCTTGTCACTTCAACCAGTGGAGTCGCCGCCTAATGGTCATTAGAGGGCGTGAATGTTTAAGATACTTCAGCATTGGCTTCACTTTATAGACCTGGAGTGTGCGTCCACTTTTAGAGCCAGTCTAAGATTTCAGCTCATTATATAACTGTCACCTTCACTGCAACTCACACAGGCATTGGCAGCCATTGTTTATTGAACAAAATGAGGGAATCTGTCGCTGCTTGATATCAACTTTTACTGCATGTTTCTCTGGAATATTCAGTAAAGAATATAATAGCGTACTGTAGCCTATTATTCAGCGTACTTTTTTTTCTGGTCTGTTGGTTGGTCTTCGAAATGCATGCGGCTGCTAATCAGAGAGTTATGGATGTGTTGTTTCATAACTTGATATCATACATAACATAAACATAAATCAGTCTCTCTCGCTCACTTACTTGCTCAATGAGCAGACATTTGTACATGTGTGGGAAAACTAAAAGTAGCCGTACAAGCACACAGGCAGTTCTTGTGCGTATTATGACATGTAATCCTGCCGGTGCCACGGGCATCTCATGATGTCTTTTTCAGACACAGCTGGCAAATCACAGCTGGTAATAAAACCACTGCACAATACATGCTCAGCACCAAGCAGCAGGCAAACACAGTTAGAGGCTGGGGAACATACTGGAGTATTTAGCAGCTAAAGAGCTGGATAGTTGGTAGAGACCAAAAACAGAGCTAAAAGAGAATGAATATTGTGCATGAGATTCTGAATGAGTGGTAATTTAGCTCCATAGCCGCTGGATGTGTAGCCAAACAGCTGCTAACAAATACACTACATCGTCTTAAAAGGTGATGTGCCAGTGCTGTGCTCAGAGCTTGTTTCCACTGCCCCCAAGTGGCCAGAGATCAGTTGACGATTAAGTTTGAATGATGTGGATGTTATGTTATTCTACTGTTGTAACAGAGGAGTCATAAAGATGTGTGGTTCCTCATATCTCTGCATAAGAACAGCTGAAATATCCTCGTATGATATCCGAAAGTGGCGTAGACACCCAGGCGGCTGCAGTGCAATGGAGGACATCAGATCCTACTCTGCCATGTCTGCCGGTCCTCACAGGGACAGGCAGAGCAGTCTCTGTCAAATTACTTTCTCAAGTCGAATTGAAACAAAAGCTTTTTGACTCTGACTTGAAGGTCATAACTGAGGAATTTATTCTTTGTTTCATCACCGCCTGGGACAGAACAGTTACTTCTGTATATTCTAATCTTGCTATGCATCCATGTACACTTCTGGCAAACTTCAAAGGGTTCCTTTGAAAAACAACCCCCCCCCCCCCCC